>OX328123.1:81044920-81376173 GCA_946811695.1 Gonocerus acuteangulatus
AGATTCTCCGATTCTGCAAAAATGTTTATTAGGCGCTCTTTCAGTGATTCGTAGGGAGTCTCTGTGGGATTTTTCACTATATCACTAACATGTTTTAACACATCGTAGTCTATATGTGGCAAAACAGTTTGAAATTTCATTCGCGAAGATGTGATCTTGCTCGTCGCAAACACAGATTCCGCTTGACAAAACCACAATTCAGGGTCTGCTCGCCAGAAAGGTGACATTCGAAAAGTCGCTGAGAATCCAGCAGCTTCTGGCATCACATCTTCCTTTTTAGCGCGGTTCCTCCCTCCCCCATAGGGAGGAACCCCGCTTATAGGGTTGATACAATGAAACAATCCGGAAGTGCCGACTAGAAAATTTCGCGTTTCAGAACCCCTAGAGACCGAAAATAACGGTGGTTCAAATTTGTATATATATATATATATGTATATATTTATATATATATATATATATATATATATATATATATATATATATATATATATTTGTCTGTTCGCTCTCTAGCTAGAAGGCGAATGGTCCGATTTTGATGAAATTTGGTACAAAAATCCTTCGTCCAATTTGAAAGGTCAAGTTCGTTAACCAGCAAAATCCGCCTACTGGAAGATGGCGTTTGGGGCGAAATTCGCGCAAAAAAAATCGTAACGCTTACGTTTTTGAGTTCATAAGCTTCTAAGTACTCGTTTTATATGATTCCTGGGCTAGGAAAACGAATGAAACCATTTTCAAGGCGATAGCTTTAACCGTTTTCGAGAAAACTGGAAAAATATTTGTTGAATACCGTTTTTTGGTTTGGGTACTTAGAATCATGGGATTCAGTTGAAACATTTTCTGCTTGTTCTACTTTCATCAAAACTAATATGTTGAAATTTTGGTTACGTTTGGAGTTAAGGAAGGGTTAGAATAAAATATTTTATTAACAGACTTAAAAAGTTTTGGTAACTTTGTATATTTTCCTTAATATCTCGAAAAAGGTTGAGAATCTTGGGAAACGAAAGAATACCATTAGAAAGCTTACTAAATGCTCTACAAAAAAGGTCCTGATGAAAGTTTTGATTAGGCGATGTTTTCAGTTTCTTGGGTTTCTCTCCCAGTCATAATGACGTACAAAAAATAATAAAGAAAATAAAGCTTGAAAATGAAATAATAAAACGACTCACCGTCGGGGTCACCACTGTGACAGGCCAGATAATAAATAAATAAAATGATAAAAAAATATTCTTCTTTATTAAAATAAAATAAATAATGCGCACTTGATGATAAATAAAAATAAATCAAAGTAAAAGTCTCCCTGTCCAATTCACCACACAAACACGACACACTGATTTCGGGAACAACCAAGGAATGCTTCAGATAAAAAACGTGGTACTGCCTAACAGCTGATGAGCTAGAAATTCATTACCCGCGCAAGCAATTAATCATTAATTTAGTAATTAGTGAGTTGCAGGCCGTGGTTCACTGATAATAGATTTGCTGCGAGCTTGGCGGGTGAGTTTGACAGCTAGTACAGTGGGAGGTTACAGTGCGGTTGCTACAAGTTAAACTAGGCATTATGTTATGCTCATCAAATGATAAAGATGTATTTTAAAAAGTCTGACTCGCAGGAACTGCGTCATCTTAGCGTGCTTCCGTTCATATCCCTAGTGTCATTAATAAAGGACTGGAACCTGTTATTGGTAGGTTTTGATCTTTAAGGGGCCTCAAAAGGAAACTGACTGTGTCCTAAGTGAAACTTACTCCGCAACACTGTTTCTCGTATTCTTAACTTGCATTTCTAAAATACTCATTCTACAGTTATATAAAATTAAAAAAAACAAAAACAACCAATTAAGTTTTGAGCAGTTATATCTCCGGTTGACATCACTTCACTGAAAATTACATCAGAATCATTTTTGTAGAGAATTTAGTAAGCTTTCGAATTCACATTCTACTTACCACAATTTTCCAACCGCTTTAGAGATATTTTAGAAAATATACCAAGTTCCAAAAACTTTTCATATCTATTAATAACTCTTTTTTTTCTAATACTTCCATAGCTCCAAACGCAACGAAAATTTAAATATCTTAGATTCGATGAATGTCAAACATCTGGAACGATTTCCCAGAACGGAAAATTATTTTGGAAAAGTAGTTGTATCAATTTTTCTTATTAACGGTTACAAATATCGCTCCAAAAATGGTTTCATTCTTTTTCCTACTTTAAGGAACCCATTAAAAGAATACTTATCCATTTTTTTTCTTTTTTACAGGATTACTCTAAAGACAATGGATGACTTTGGATACGGCCACTTGGATGGATATACACCAGGGGTTTGGGGTCTGCTTCTCCGCGAAGAAATAGATTTCTCATTAACTGCTCTATTTATGAGAGACGAAAGAGTTCGATATCTTGATTTTACGACTGATGTATACGAAATCATGTACGTATGTATAAGTGACAAAGTACTTATAAGCAGTGTTTTTTTAATGATTTTTATAAAATAGGGAGAAGGTCCAATTGGTAAAATAAAATAAAAAACGCTTTTACATACTAGTAATTTTATTAAAATGACCCTATCGGTGTCAAATACATTTTGATGCGACTTCTGGCACACTAAGTCTAATTAACTATGTATAAAGCCGAGCTATTGTAAGGCGAATTTTCCATGTCCAACTGAGATCATTTACACGGGGAGCATCAGCTGTTAAAAGTGAATAAGTCCATTATTTAAAATCTATCTCCGGAATAAATGTACAAGTCAGTTCTAATATTAGTTTTATTATTTATCGTAATTTTAAGTTGTATACAATTCGCTAAAGACGCGGCGTGTAACTAATAATCAAATAAAGTATTTGCCGTATTTTTCATATGTTCTATAATGAGCATTTTTTTTGTTTTTTCCCCCTAATATTAGTGAATTCGAATACATGATTAAGTCTTATGACATGGTTCGCAAACGCTGTTTTAATATCGTGCTCAGCAACATATCATGCTTTTGAAAATAGATACCTCTCTACATTCCGAGGCAACATGGCGAAATGGCATTTTCATCTTATCTCTTATGCCCACATTTACACAAAAGGTATAAAATCACATTTTTGATTCCTGAACTTTTTGATAATTTATATCCACAGGGTTTCCGTAATACTATTAATGAAGGGCCTCATGGTAGTATTACTTCTACGTTTTAATATTACTTTGTTGGATAATTTCTTCACACATCATTAAGAAATAAATATTTTATTATTCTTTTTTTTTTCTTTTCTTTTTTTTATAGTAATATAGTAATATTCAAACAACCAACACTACCGACCGTGTCAAATATCTACATTTTACCATTCAGTCCAAAAGTTTGGATTTGTTGCATGCTGGGAGCTCTACTGACAGCAGTTTTTCTTAGACTGGATGCCTCCTTCACATTTCGTGGTAGAAAATCCTTTCAGCAGCCTCTTTCATTTGGAGAAGCAGTTGTAATGGTAATGGGGCATATTTCCCAACAAGGTAAATTTTATTGGATATTGTTTAAGTTTATTTTAACGGAAAGGACACAGGGGGACGAGAAGGAGGGAAGGAGGAAAGAGAGAGAGGGAAAGAACAACAAAGTTATTTGAAGAATCGGGTCTTTTTGCGAAGACCACATCCAGTTACTTTTGAAGTAGCAGTAGTGATTGTATCAGTGATTCAGCGCATGCGCATAACTCCTTTGCCAATCGCATTGGTTACTCTTTGCTGGGAGTAAAGTAACCTTAAACAGTGAGTTAGCTTTTGTTTATGAAAGCTCTGCTTATGTTAGTGAGAAAAAACTAGTGTTTTACAATTAGTTCGCGATGTTCCTGGCAAAGAAAAAGGGATTGGTTTCTTACTCGGAAAAATTAATGGAATCCTATTAATTTTAGCGAGTTGGATAGACTAGAGTAGCTAAAATTAATATAATTCTATTAATTGCGAGTTGGATTGACTAGAGTTTAGATATCTTCTAGAGCGAGCGGAAACGCATAGCATGTAATGCTTAATAAATGTAAAATATCCAAAAAAGAGAGAAAGAGAAAAGGGATAAAATATGTTTGTTTACAAATAACGTTGTTTGTTATCCTTCATAACCTGCAAAACAGTCAACTTTAAAGCTCAATAAATTATTTCATAGTTGAGAGAATTGATTTTGATCATATTAACCTTTTTATTAATAAATATTGCTTGCCATTATATAATATGAATTATAACCGTAGATAACGAGTCAAGAAGTAGTAGATAACCAGCAAAGAACCTATAAGCTAATCAGTAAGCTTATCAGCGAGTACGAGTAACTGTTATAAATCACTACTGCTACTTCAAAAGTAACTGGATGTGGTCTTCGCAAAAAGACCCGAAGAATCCTTAAGTTTGCTATTCTTAAGGCACGATGAGTAAGTAAAACTCAATTCCCAACCATTGAGGAGTTAATAAAAGAAAAGTCTAAGGAACCTCATCGCCACGGGTAAGGGGTTCTTAATACAATGACAGTGTACGTTTCATGCGAAGAGGATAATGAATCGACTCGGGCCTGGGAAGTTGAAACCTATTTATCCAGGGTGTACCCAAAATAAACGGCCAAACTTCGGGAATCAATGCAGGATGAAAAAATAAAGAAGAATAGTCCTTTGGCATATATCTCGTTTTTCCTTCGTTTCCGAGAAAAAACGGGGAAAAAATTAAATAAATAGACAGTCTTTTATAAGGTACAAGCTGACTACCCGTGTTTCGTCACGGCAGATAAGCAGTATTTTTTTTTTTTTTTTTTTTTTTTTTTTTTTTTTTTTTTTTTTTTTTTACTTTAGGGCATTGCAATACCAATCTGTACTTATTGTATTGAAGAAAATATGGTTCCAACTATACCAAGTCCATTTTTGAGATTTTATGTTGTAATGGCATTGAAAAGCATTAATAAAATGGCTCTTTTTAGTGCTACAGGAGACTAAGTCCTAACTTCATTATTTTGCCGGTTGTAGCAGTTCTTGCTACACATCTGGAAGACATTCTTATTTCTTTCAGTGCACAAGTAAGTCAAGTCCAAGTTGTAACTATTTTATGATCAAGGCTAAACATAAATAATGTCAGTGATATTTTAAATTAAGATCACTTTTTAAGTTCAAATCTTTTTATGACTTATACTGATCAATAGGATTTATATAACCTCCCTGCAATTAAAACGCATTTTGCTCATTTTCTCAAAACTGTATAACCATGAACTTGGACTAGTTGTGCTCTGAACCCTCCATATATGTCTCTCTAGTAGATCCTACTAATTTCTGAGCCCCTTCACAACCTTCAAAGTCAGAGGATCTTAAGTGGGACTTATATGTCCCTCTGTGCGTTAAAGTGTTAAAACCAACTAAAAATTCAAACCCCCTCTAAAACTACTTAAAACTTAGAATATAAAAAAATAAAACCCTTTCTAAAATGAAAATAAGGCTATATTCATTTACTTTACATAGTAATTCATGGTTAAGTTGATATACTTAAGAATATTAACAAAAAAAAATAATATTTTTTTCACTCACGAGTTTACTGGTATCGGAGTCCTTACAATCACTTTTGTAAAAATATTTCTCCTCCAAAATCAAAATGTTTACTCAAGTTTTACACTACAATTTATATCCGCAATATATTTTTTCTCATCTACAATTGATATATTGTAATTCCCAATTTTTTAAAAAAAATATATATATATTGTTATTATTTAGGTGCTCTTTCCAAATGATTTTACCTAGTGGCCTAGCACGTTGTTCATGAAATATTTTTTTTATGTTTATATAAATTGGAAATCTTAAAATTTCATCTTTTTCCGAGACATGCTTTATGCAATTCACAGATGTTTTATCTTCTGAAATGGCTTTAAATAACTATATCTTTAAGAATAGTGCAAGTATATTGTCAAAATATGAACATCCCTATTTGTTTTTACGCTTTTCGTTAGGACACCTGATCTTATATATGTATGTTCCACGAATGATTGTTTTAGCTACAAATTTAAATTCTTCTGCCTCCAACATGGGCGTATATAGGAAATCATTTCGGAGGGGGCTGGGAAAATGTCGGGGGGGGGGGGCTGAGACCATTTCCGGTGTATGGAATACTAACTATTTAGATCTTGGAAGAGTCTTAGCCAACTAAAACGCCAATACACTCAAAATAGAATATTTTTTTAAGAAGAAAATGATCTTATTTGATTTATTTTTAAGGGTTTTATAAAAATGTTACCGATCAAATCAAAATTTGGGCTGCAGCCCCCTCAGCCCCCCCCTTATATTTGCCCATGGCCTCCAATGTTGGTCCTTTATCAACTGATGGACTTAAATTTTATGTTGAAAAAGGGCATACACGATAATAAAAAAACAAAACAAAAAAAAACGAATATTTAGATGGATATTTTTGTTTCTGATGAACATATGGAAGTATTCGTTAATTATAATTTTATCGTTCATTTGTAATACCTACAGGTGTCCACCCTTTTCTAGAAATAGATTTCTTAAGCAAGACAAGTCCAGAAAAAACTGGATGGTGTAATCGCTCTGTAGATGTCTTATTTGAAATTTTAAATGTAACATTTTAATGCTGACCTACTCCACCGCTTTTCTATGTGTCCTTCAATTTGAAATTAAAGACATTCACTAGTGAAGTAGTTGAAGGTTGTGTTTTATCCGTGAAAAAATTACTTATCTAATAATTATTATGGTGGAAGCCAAGCATGTATTCTATCAGAGCCAAGCGTCTTGTGGTTCTCTCTATTACTTCAATATAATTAATTGAAGTACCTGTTCTTCACAAGTTGTTCAGCTAAAATTCAAAAATTATAAATTAAAATTTTTCCAGGATCCAGTGCTATTCCACAACGCCCTTCTTCAAAAACTACACTGTTTGCTTTCTCATTAGCGGCTATGTTCTTCTTCACTTCTTATTCTGCAACTATCGTCCGACTGCTCCAGTCAACATCACATACTATCAATTCAATAGCCGATGTAACCAGAAGTCAATTATCTGTTCTTGCTCAAGATGTCAGGTTTTCTAGAGTTTACTTTAAGGTATGTTCTAAAAAGTTGTATTTATATGACTAGAATCCGCATCGGTGCCGATGAGCGTTGTATACTATGTTATAGTTAGTACATATAACATAACAATCTGAGTTCCCCGCTCAGGAAATCTGTTTTAATAAGTGTATCGCCACTGAAGTTATTGATTATATTCAAAGCACAGCGAATAATTTATTATTTTAATTTTAACGTCACCTTAGTAATGAAGAAGATTGTTTGACGTGTGTAATATACAGGGCAACTCCCTTTCCTACGACTTTTATTCTTTTTTTTTTTTTTTTTTTTTTTTTGTGAATCTAGTCCACAACACAACAAAAGATAAAGAATTCAACAGCGAAGAGTAAATTCAGACAATATCATTTTCCTAGGAAGCATATTCCAACAAATAGGCTGGGAAAGATAGATTTCTAGACCTGACGGTATATTTTCCAACAAAAAAGAGGTCGGAGTTTGAAGTTGAGTCTTTACGCCACTGGAGCTGCTCGAACAAGAGGAAGTTGAAGGTTCTGGGATTGCCGCTGATAGTAAGAACTTTTCGCGTAGATATTTCCCATATCTGTTATTAGATTGATTTTTTCGCCAAAATGAGCATGTTTTGGACTTTGCCTTGAGTTTGACGTTTCATCAATATCGGACCTGATATTTTAAGTAGAATGGGGAGGAATAATGACAGCTCGATATTAAACAACCTTTGATGTGGAGTTTAGTTCTTTGCTGAGTTAGGCCTTGAAATAGCTTCAAAGAAAATTACTAATCGTAATCTATTTAGCATAGCGTTCATGGTGTAGACCACATCTAATCAAGTCAACAAATTTACAGTCAACAATTTGGCAATAAAAAAATAAAAAAATAAACAAATTGTGGGTTTCTACGGGTATAGAAATAATTTGAAGCTTTCTTAATTTTCATTAAAATAAACCAACATTCTACTGTTGTTTTTTTTTAGTCAAATAATAAATTAAATATTATATTCAAGTTATAATTTTTTTTATTTATATGATATTTTTTTTAGGAGACACAGGATAAAGACGAAACCGAGCTTTATATCAAGAAAGTTAAGCCACTTGGTGAAAAAGCTTTTATTCTACCCAAAAAAGGAATGGAATTAGTTCGCGCTGGTTCTCACGCATTCGAAGTAATTCTGACTGTTCAAAAGTTTCTAGTTTCTAAGTCACATTAATCAAAATTCGTATAAATAAGTTATATTGAATAATACAAATTATGTTCGGAATGAGATACAAATCCATTTATCGTGAAATTCTAAAATAAATAATCAGTTTTTTTTAATATGGGTTTTTAGGAATCCTACTAAATATAAAGTGCCGCTAAAAGCCAAACTTTACTTTTAATGCAAACAAAACTGACTTAACAATCTAAATTAATGGGAGAATGATTCTGAAAATACACGAACTCGAAGGTTTTAATAAATAAAAGAGTAAAACACTTCAGGATTCGTTGCCCTGCGATTCCGGCCCTCTGTAAGATTTGACATGGCCCACGAGATATTTTGAAAACCCCAATAAAAACAAAAAAAAAAAAATGTTATTTCACTACTTACTCACACTCACTCCAAATGAGGAAGATCGAGAGAGATGGGGATCGTCGCGGAATCAAGTGAGCGAGCAAGCCGAGTGCCTCATTGATTTCGTGTCGCTATTTAAATTTCGTAGTGTGTAATAATTCCAAATTTCACGATTTAATTATAATGTACCTATTTTTTCATTTCATTTTGTTATTTTAATAAATTGTATAGCAATAACATTGTCGGATTATTTTATGTTTGATATTTATCGCTAAAAATTATGAACACTACATTAAAATCCGATGTTATTTTATTTTGAACCACCTACGCGGCTCGCGCAGACTAAAGTATGGCCCACAACTTGCCAAAGGTTGCCCATGCCTGTTCTACAGAATCCGAGTACAAAAATCGGACGCAGACTTAAAGATATTATACTGTCGTCGTCGAGGGTCGGAATCGGGGATCCGGGCTCGCCTTAAGCCCATCCGTTAATAGGTATCTGTAAAGGGAACAATCAGGCGGCCGGAGCACAGTAGTGACCACACTATCTCCCCAGTGTGCCGTATGGTCTAGAATCAGATACACACTTTTTTTTCCACCTGGGCCCTTGCAAACATGCACATTTGATTTACATGAATACAAATCATAAATTCATATTTTTGTATTAGTTAATTCACAACATTATAATTAATTAAAAAAATAAATTTTATTACAAATATATATTCTGACCAGGAGTTTTTTTTTCTTAGGTTGAAGATCATTGGGGATACAGACTTGTATCTGAAACATTCGAAGAACGGGAAAAGTGTTTGCTAGGAGTTTTGAATATTTTCCGGATTCCCAGATCTGCCATTCCACTACAGAAGAGATCAGGATACAGAGAAATTTTCACTCAGAGGTAGTAAGGATTTAAACTTCGATAATTCCTCGACTAAAGGCTTTCCAGAAAGGCACCATGCGCACGCAGCTAAACTTAGGGATGGATAGATGTTCGGGGAGCTGTGCTTTCATATTACCCAGAGCTGGTAGTGTCAGGTCCAAAGAAGTAATATCAAATTTGGGATAGCAAAAACTGGAAATTATTATCAATCTTGCTATCAATTATTATGAATATTTTTCTAAACTTAAAATCCCACTGCCTAAGGCCCATTTTAATTAATAAAATATTTTAACAATTCATACACTCTACCAGAATCATTACCAAATCCTTCTGCCTGAAACAAAACTATCTTCATCCAAAAACAAAATTTGTTCGACAATACAGACATTTTCATACAATTTACAACACATATTCTCTGTAATATTATCTAAGCCTTGACGTGGTGTGATTTTCAATTCCATCAATTTGTTAAGCTTTGCATATTGATAGAAATTAGAATTTATTTTGAAAATAAAGACAATATTGTTTTTTTAAATAAAATAAAGGTTTTGCGTGTATTGGACATTGGATCAAACCATTTCATGATATCTTGCCGGTTTAAACACTAGCGACACCAAATCCAAAATTTCTTTATAATTTTACTGCTATGACTAAAAGTAGCCTTTCGAACTTCTGACCGAATTTCCAACCATTCTCAATTGGTATTTCAACATTTCACGCTTTACCAGAAAAATACCAATTTCATTTCTTAAGCCCAAGGGAGTGGTAAATAAAATTGGAAATTGAAATTCGGGCTTACGGAAGTCAATATTTCAAAACAATCGGAATAAAATCGTTTTTGGTCATAAGCATCACAAACTTTTTTTGGAGTGATCTAACAACGATACATCGTATTATGATTCTGAAATCTCAACTCCTATACGCACCCAAGTAATATATGAAAATATTGTCAACCTTCCTCATGTCAGAAAATAGGGTGATTGTTGATTTTAATTTATCCTCAGATAAATTATGAATATTTTTGCACCCTTTTTGTAATGATTCGTTTCGACCCGAATATATTTGTGGTCGGCCTGAGTTCGGAACGTTTCTGCGAGATCTCCAGTAATCGTTTTTGTTATACTTCAGCTAGTAAAGCTGGTGTAAATTTGAACACCAGCGGTGTTCAAATATATGGTGTTTTGAACAAAAATGATCGGAATCACAGATCCGGTTCCTCAAAAATGCCAAAACTTAATTCTTGCAATGATATTCTTTATGTCTCTAACAATCGTTTCAACCTTTCTTCCTCCGTTATACTATATTGAGAAACAATAAATTTCAAAAATGCAAAGCTTCATTTACATTTTCATTGCTGGTTAGACAAGACATACATTCTGACTTTTAAACAGAATTTAAGTAAATAGATTGTAAATGAAAAAGGTATTTTTTTTTTTTTTTTTACAACAGTGTTGCCAGGCAGCGTGATGCTGGATTTATACATCGAGCTCACAGGCAGTGGATCCGAAGAAAACCTAAGTGTGAAGGAAGTGTCAAAGGCTTTGCAAATGTAGGCCTCGATTCAATCCGGCCTGCATTCTTTCTACTAGTCTATGCTTTTTTAATATCATTTATTTTGCTTATTTTAGAAATTTTATGTCATATTAAATGTAAAAAGAAAGTAAATTTGTGGAACTAGGAATTTTCTGTCTACAATTTAAATTGAATATTATTTTTATAAGATTATAAAATAAAATAGGAATCCAATTCAAATTGTTTTGAAATAGTTAAGTAAAGCTTTACATAGCATATGATGTGTTATTTCTTCCCCATCCGCAACAAAATATATTTTTTTTTTTAGATTTTTCCAGAGGAATTTAGCAATTTAGTTCACACTTATGAAAGAATTTTTGTACATTGAAAAATTAAGATTTACATTAGGGTGGTCACTAAAAATCGATGTCAGTAATTTTTACTTCCCTTCAACGACGGACTTTTCTTTTTCTTCTAATAGTATAAAAGGTCCAACTCAAACGAAAATTGTTATATTATTGTGTTAACACTTAATGCTTATCTCTGGGTTGATTTGGAATGTTTAGAAACGAAATTCGGTGTGCACTAAGTGCCAAAACCAACCTCTGTGAACTTGGCACCCCACTTTCGAAAAAAAAATATGACAATAGACTCAAAAAATTGCAAATCGTTTGTAGTTATTTGTAGTGAAAAAAATTTCGTTTGTAGTTGCCCCGTTTTTGAGAACCGGGGGGTCAAAAAATACCCCGCACCCGACTTCAACCGATAGGAACCAAACCACTTTTATTCGACGTAAAAAAGTTTGTAGTGAAAGAATTTTCGTTTGTAGTTGCCTAGAAAAAAAGTTACAGCCGCTTTTTCAATTTTCAAAATGGCGACTATTTTATTTTTAGAGGTGCGTGTTTTCTTATGGTCTCAATACATTCTAAATCGTTTGTAGTTGATAGTTGTGAACGAATTTTCGTTTGTAGTTGCCTAGAAAAAAAGTTACAGCCGCTTTATGAATTTTCAAAATGGCGACTTTTTTAGTTTTAGGGGTGCTTGTTTTCTTATAGTATCAATAAATTCTAAATCGTTTGTAGTTGATAGTTTTGAAAGAATTTTCGTTTGTAGTTGCCTGGAAAAAAAGTTACGGCCGCTTTATGTATTTTCAAAATCACGACTTTTTTAGTTTTAGGGGTGCGTGTTTTCTTATGGTCTCAATACATTCTAAATCGTTAGTAGTTGATAGTTTTGAAAGAATTTTCGTTTGTAGTTGCCTCGAAAAAAAGTTACGACCGCTTTATGAATTTTCAGAATGGCGACTTTTTTAGTTTTAGGGGTGCGTTTTTTCTTATGGTCTCAATACATTCTAAAACGTTTGTATTTGATAGTTTTGAAAGAAATTTCGTTTGTAGTTGCCTGGAAAAAAGTTACAGCCGCTTTATGAATTTTCAAAATGGCGACTTTTTTTAGTTTTAGGGGTGCGTGTTTTCTTATGGTCTCAATACATTCTATTGTAATCACGCACCTAAGTGTGTGAAATGCGGCGAGCAACATAAATCCGAAGATTGCCCAAAACCCATCGACGTACCAGCATCCTGCGCCAATTGCGGCGAGAACCACCCTGCAAACTACAAAGGATGTGAGGTCTACAAAGCGCTTCGGACTCTTCGAGCTCAAACACAAAGAACAAGCAGTGCGTCCCGTCAGAACCATGTTCCGGCAACTACCCCTAAAGAGGATCGACCCACACAGCAACTGCAGCCCTCTACATCATCCCTCACTTCTAAACGGAGGCCAACTATCTCTTATGCCTCTCTTCTCTCCTCCAAGGAGAAGAAGATGCAACTAATGCCTCATCCTAATCCCAATCCACAACAAAAACCACCACATATAAATATGTCACAATCCACGCCCTCAGCACCCCAACAAAATATTACAACAGACTACCCACCTAAACCTGCTAATGCTTCCACAGCCCCTAAAGCAGTTCCTCCCACTCCTACACCCCAAGACCCTTTTATTTTGTTTTCCACATTTTTAAACAAATTGGAAACGTTATTAACTCCCCTTATCTCCCTCATGACCTCCCTAATATCCGATATCCTTCCAAAGCTCCTTAAATGATATCCCCCAACCCCACTCCCCTCTCCATAATCCTATGGAATGCTAACGGACTTACTACACGACGACTAGAGCTGGAACTCCTACTCACAGAAAAGAACATTGACATTGCACTAATAACAGAAACACACCTACTGACCACACAACACTTCTCAATCCCAGGATACGTGTGCTACAGAGCAGACCATCCGTCCGAGGCCAGGCATGGAGCAGCAGTAATGGTCAAAAATTCGTTGGCTCATTTTTCACATTCCACTCTCTCAACAGATAGCATGCAGGTAAGCTCAATCTCCCTTTCCCTTTCCTCCAACGATATAATTATTTCCGCAGCGTATTTTTCCCCGAACTTCACTATCTACCATCCTGAATTCCTCACTCTGTTTCAATCCTTCGGTCCTCGCTTCCTCATAGGGGCTGATTTCAATGCGAAACATCCCAGATGGGGAAGCCGTCTAACCAATCCTCGTGGCAGAATTCTGTATGACATCCTTCATTCCCAAAATTATGACACTATTTCCTCTGATTCTCCTACATACTGGCCAACCGATCTCTCTCGCACTCCCGACCTTGTGGATTTCTTCATTACTTCTGGCCTACGAGGAATATTATACTCGATTCAGTCACTGCTTGAACTTTCATCCGACCACTCAGCCATCCTACTCGTCCTAAATACATTTCCTCTACCACGTTCACGAATTCCCTCCCTTACCCCAGGGCCTATGAACTGGGAGTTATTTCGTTCTCAACTATCTCAATCCATAAACCTCAATATACCTCTGAAATCCTCATCTGATGTGGACGAGGCTGTCTCAATGTTCACGAAAGCGATACAAGACTGTGCCCTGAACTCCTGCAGACCAAGATCACATCTTCCCTATCGCCCGAAACTCCAGCTACCCGATCACATCCTCAACCTCCTGTCTGCTAAGCGACAAGCAAGGGCCCGCTGGCAGAGGTCCCGATACCCATCCGACCACGCTAACTTTAATAGACTTACTTTAGTAGACTTAAAAAAGCCTTATCCAAATTCCGATCCGAATCATTCAATGACTACCTGCAATCACTTACCACCGAAGATAATTCCCTTTGGCAAGCCACCCACAAAATCCTTAAATTCCCTACTGTTCCCCAACCTCTCCAGCGCAGTGACGGAAGTTGGGCCAGAAGCGATGAAGATAAGGCAGAACTATTTGCTTCCCACCTAGAATCGATTTTTTCTCCTCATCCCGAAACAAACTCTTCCCAGGATGTAGAAATACTCGATAACCTTAACAGCCCTCTTCCTCTATCCCTTCCTCCTAAAGCATTCCATCCTGCAGAAATCAAATATATTATCAAACATCTTCCCCGAAAATCTCCTGGCTGCGACCATATAACAGCTCCAATCCTAAAAAATTTACCGCAGAAAGCAATAATCTTCCTTACATACATATACAATGCAATCCTCAGAACTACCTATTTCCCCATTTCATGGAAACACTTTGTCATAATCCTTATACCTAAACCACATAAACCCCCTAAGAATCCATCTTCCTATCGTCCTATCAGTTTGCTCCCAATTATGTCTAAAATATTTGAAAAACTCCTCCTCAAAAGAATTCTGTCCACTATCCCTCCCAACTCCATACCATATCACCAGTTTGGATTCCGTACTCAGCACTCAACCATTCAACAATGTTTCAGCGTTGTTGACACCATATCACACGCGCTGGAAAGTAAAAATTACTGCACGAGTGCCTTTCTTGACGTCGCCCAAGCGTTCGATCGTGTTTGGCACCCGGGGTTAATATACAAAGTACGGCGCAAATTTCCCCACACATACTTCCTAATCCTACAGTCCTACCTATCAAGCCGTTCCTTCCAAGTAAGATCTGGTTCCACATTATCTAGTTCCCGTCCTATTTCCTCTGGTGTACCACAGGGAAGTATTCTCGGTCCTATCCTTTACCTTCTGTACTCCGCTGACGTTCCTACCCACCCAAATACTCATCTAACGACATATGCTGATGATACAGCCATCTTTTCCTCCTCCCCTGAACCCGAAACAGCTTCCCTTCACCTGCAGGAACATCTAGACTCTGTTGAGGAGTGGTGCAACAGGTGGAAAATCAAGGTGAATCCAGAGAAATGCAGCCAAATAACATTCACTCTCAATAAAAGGACTTGCCCACCAGTTCACATATCCAGTCAAGAACTTCCTGTATCCAACGAAGTGCGCTACCTGGGATTAATACTAGACAGTAGACTCACTTGGAACCCACACACCCGACTGAAAAGACAGGAACTGAACAGGAGATACGGACTTCTTCGACGACTATTGGGACCTTCATCAAAACTCACAATACAGAACAAACTCACTATATACAAAACCATCATCAGACCTATTTGGACGTACGGACTTGAACTGTGGGGAACAACCAAAAGATCAAATATACAAAGAATACAGGCATTCCAATCCAAAGTCCTACGCAAAATAGTTAATGCCCCTTTCTACGTTTCTAATAAAACCCTCCATCATGATCTGAATATCCCCTTCATCCATGAACTGGCTAAATCCCGATTCCTAACCTTCCACTCTAAACTATCTGCTCATCCCAATCCCAGAGCTCAATCCCTCTCCTCTCAATCCCACCCCGAAAACCCTCCTAGGAGGCTAAAGAGATCTTGGCCTCGTGACCAACTCTGTAATTAAAGCGGTCAACTAGGAAGTGTCAATAATGATTGGCTCCTTCCAAACTTCTATTTTATCTTTTGATTTATTATTTTTATTATTATTACTTTTATTTTATTTTCCTTTTAGCTATGATTTATTTATTTATGTACTTATTTATTTTTATGTATGTACTATTTTTTTTTTCTGTATTCTCATTATGTGAATTCATAAAAATGGCTTTACTTATCACAATTAACCAATGTGCTATATAATTTGTGCAGATGTTAATAAACGCTTTATTATTAAAAAAAAAAAAAAAAAAAAAAAAAAAAATCGGTTGGAAAGTCGTGGCAAGGGGAAGGTTACCATTCGAAAGCTTACTAATGTCTCTACATAAATTGTTATAAAATAATTTTCGATGGGGCGATGTTAATCGGAGAAATAAGGGCCTGAAACTTGGAAAGCGTTTGCTTTCTTTTGAACGGACTTTTGTGGTTGTTTTACTCACTTGTTTGATAAATTGTATTCAGAAAAACTAGTCTATTAGTAAATGAAGGCATGAAAATGAGAAACTTAATGATATACTCGTAATATTTTCGCAGGGCGAACGTTGTATTGGTGTGGGAATCTTAGGATACTGTCAGTTTCCTGTGGTGGCACCTTAAACTTCCTTCTGTTTGAAATTTTATTTTACATTTTTAACGAATGATCAAACCCTACCAATAATTGTATTTATTCCTTTACTATTAGCACTAGAGATATGAACGGAATCGCGCTAAGATGACCCAGTTCCTGCGAGTCGGACGTTTTCTTTTTAGTTTTTCTCTTCAATTACGAGGTTTCCAAAACATCTCCCACAAAAGATGGATTTATTCATTGAGTTAAAGACAGGGCCGCCACATCGGGGGGGGGGGGGGTATTATCCCCGGCACCGCAGGAGCTTCGCTAATTGGAAAACATTATATAGGTGTCAAATTGATATATATATATATATTGCCCCACTCCGTATTAGCTGTAGTTTTATATGTATTTATATATATATATATATATATATATATATATATATATATATATATATATGTCTGTTAACACGATAGCGGCCAGAGTTTTTGTTTCTTCTTCACGAATCGTGGTATATAGCGTTCAATTAGCAAACGATTGAACGAGTTCGTTTACCACCAAAATCGGTCCATCGGGAGGGGGGGTTTACCCCGGGCCCAAAACACTAATTTGACCATGCCAGCCGTAGTTTTTGTTATATTTCAAAGAAACTCGGTATTCGTTATGTTGATCTCAAGAGAGGAATACGTTGTAAAAATAAACTATATCGGTTCATTAGGAGGGGGGGGGGTTTATTCCGGACCCACATTACCAATTTGCCACTACCAGCCATAATTTTTGTTACATTTCAACGAAACTCGGTACTAGTGGTGGTAATCAACAGGGGAAAATGGGTTGTAAAAATAAACTAAATCAGGTTATTCAGAGGCGAATAATTTCTGCCCTATTGTAACGAAACGCGGTATACGTCGTGGGTATCTCATGCGAAAGAAGTGTTGTAAAAATGAAGTAAATCGGTCAATTGGAAAAGAGAGTTTACTAAAACTCTGTTTCATTAGAAATGTGAACCGCCAGACGTAGGTTCACAAAGCCGCCGCGAGGAGCGCTATAGCCCACTAGGGGACTGTATTCTGTTTCTGTGTCAGATCAAAAGACGGAAAATGAAGTCTTTGTGTGTTTATTAAGTAGTAGTATTAATAATTGAACAGTTCTCATAAGAAATGATCATGTTTCATGTTTTTATTTTACGTGTCATTTGATATTTACGGCAAATTATTCCGTAATGTTTTCTACACTACAAAAATTCTGAGGAAAGTGCTTAGTTATGCAGCTCCTGCGTGACGGACTTGTTGAATTTTCAATATCGCGACTTTTTCAGTTTTTTTTTAACACCCTTAAGGATTTGATTTTTTTTTTTTTTTTTTTTATGGAAAAAGTGTCATACCTTTTAATGATCCTGTTTGGCAGGTTGCAGCCAAATTACTTGGAGACGGTTTTAGCAAAGATTATGTTTACTTATACATTAGTCAAAACAGAAATAAAATAGGCGACAAAATTAGCGGTCATAGAATCAGTTCAGTCGATAAAAAATGTTATCTGGAAACAGAAGATAGTTGCGACTCGAATTTTGTCACACTGACCTAGCATCCCTGAAATCTCAAATTCATATTCCGTATGATGCGTGGATAAACATTGCTCCCAAAATGAGATTATATCAAGGACGGCCGTATAATGTCTTAAAGCCTGGTTGGGCTTCGATTATTTACGAAATTGTTTGGAATGAATTGAAATTGCCTTGTGCATTCCAATTCAAGAAAGCGGCAATTAACTATCTTCCTGGGGATATTTTTCTTAAAATTACAGGAAAATGTTCCGAATGCCAAACACCTCTTAACCTGTACAGTGTCAGCCCTCCAAATAATAATGGATTAAACATGGTGGTTTCGACGTTTGATACTCACGGTATGGCGCATTCGAAAAAAAGGCAATTGCGGGGAAATCTAAGGCGAGATGTTTGCGAACAATTGCGGGGAAAATCGACATACATGTGGCGCCGAGATGAAGCTGAACGTACGATGGAATTCGGAGTCATTGAACCTGCGATTATCTATTCTGAAAACGTTTTGCGTAAGGCAAAGCAACAGAGCAAAGATGCCGAATTAGGGGTTGGTAATTTTAAAAATCCCATTTTATCACTTCTGCAGCTAAAGTACGATTCAAAATACGCTGGCTGTTTGAAGGAACTTGCTCTAGATAAGTTTTATCTTATGTATTGGTCACCTGAGCAGATATTTTTGTATCAGCAATTGCATCGAAACCACATGACCGGTAGCATCAGTATTGATGCTACTGGCTCAGTAATAAAACCAATTTTTAAACCTGATGGATCGAAAAATGTTATCTTTCTATACCAGGCTGTTTGTGGGATCGGTAGGAAAATTTTGCCACTTTTTCAAATGGTTTCCGAAAAGCACGACGCTAACATTTTATCGTACTGGATGAGAGAATGGTTACGTAGTGGAGCGAAATGCCCCGATCAGATTGTCACAGACTATTCCCTAGCATTGCTCAATGCAGTTTCCATGGCATTTATTAATACGGATCTTCATTCGTACATTAATAAGTGCATGCACGTATTATCAGGTGCTATGTCAAAGCAGAATTTATGCGTGATCAGAATAGACATTGCGCATTTGATTAAAAGTGGTCTGCCGCTGGCCCTGCTTCAACAAAAGTGTACCTGGTGTCAAGGAATTTTTGTCCGATGCGTTGGGTTATTGAGCACCACGAAACCCTTGCCAAGTTTAGTCAGCTTTGTAAAGACGTTCTGACAGTGGCATTCTCAAGCACAGAAAGTAATATAAGCAATAACGCAGAAGCAAGGCTTCTACGTTCGATAAAAACTGGCAATGAAATTTCTAATTTCGTTGATGATACTGACCTACTAGTTCACTTTGAAGATCCGGTTGAGTCAGAATATACAGAATCGGGAAGCGCCATACATAAGTACATTGCGGAACTCACTCTTTACTCCCAAAGTTTCGAAAAAAGTGTCCGACCAAATCCGAAAAGGACATGATTCAGCGTCAAAAGCTGTATTTGTGGACAAATTCGATGACATGGCATTTGCGTCTAATACAAGCTCCCATATTGAAAATGACATTCAGCCAATGCCTGAAACAAAATTGAATTATATTTCTGAATTACCAAAAGAGCAGGAATCACCGTCGAATGTTACAGGTTCTCCTTCAGAAAGCGACGTAACTAACAATAAGACAATGCTTCAAGAAACATCACCGAATAACATATCCAATCACTCAATGCAGAAAGCTTCTGAAATTTATGATGATGATAATAATATTAATAATATTGTTAATAATAGCACATTCTTACACGAACGTGAGGATTGGCGGGGACAACTGAATAAAAAGAAACGCAGAGGTAAGTATTTCACTCTCTGCACCAATGTTGACCAGTTGCATAAAAAGCCTAAATTTCAATCACAGGTTCCATTGCTGATTAATGGTAATAGTTTGCCTCCGGTAAAGACTGATCGTGGTATCATTAAGATTTGCAATACCTGTCCGTTTGACTCTCTAATTCAATTAATTCTCGCGGCTTATTACGACAATGCTCATTATAATTCCCTTATACATATGTCGACCAATACAGTGTTTGATTTTGTGAAGACCTTGTCCCAATTAGGTACTACAGCTAAGATCTATTTGGCAAGAGCCAACATCCTATTCGCAATTCTACCAGTCACCGAAAACAAATGAAATTGTGCAATGAATTTGTCAACTTTAGTAAAGAAAATTTTACCAAATATTCCATCCTCCATGAATACGGTGAAATGTGATGCCTGCGATTTTCAAGAAAGTTTGATCACCCTCGTGTTGAATCTCGATACTGTGCCGCTGTATTCTGGAATTTCTAGTGGATTACAAAAAGCCATCGATCAGTACCCTGAACCCAGACCTAACCACTGCCGACGTTGTCGAAGCAAAAATATTTCTAGTGAATCTTACCCTGGCAATCACGTTATACTTGACATTGAAGCCCTTGAGTGGGAGGAGTTGGCAAAGCGATTCGGCTACACCGATCCATACGCGAAGGAGTTCTCATTCGCGGAACTGCCAAGAAAACTTAGATTTATGAATAAATCCTTAACATTAACAGGAGCAATCTGTTATATTCCTGGCGATACAGTAGGTCACTATCAGGCTTACGTGAAAAGAATATCCGGTAAATGGGAACTGCATGACGGCATCGACGTCGGGGAAAAAACCATTGCTGTAACGGTGCGGGAGTTTTTGCGGAAACGAAGATTCCCAGTTTTGTTTTACCTCAAAGATAACACTTTTCTGCACGAAAATCCTCCTTCAAACCAAAACATGCTTTCTTACTGTTCTCAAATGTGCTGAACACGAATTTGAAGTCAGATTCTGTCTATCATGCACAGCTTCTTGAGAAATTCTAGTTTTTAATCCAAAAATGTGAGTTTTTTGTAAATTTGACGAATTTTTTTTGGCATCAAAACATAGTGAAAAATATTCAAAAGCCCGATGATTTTGAGCGCAATGAAGTATATTTGAACGCAAAAAAATTTGATGGGAATATTACAAGTGGTTGAAGAAATATGGCTAAAAGTGTTTTTTCAGTTTTTGATCTTGAGGCAGGGATTTCGACATCTACTCAAGGACCTCACTTTTGAAGCAAAGTTTAACTACTGAGAAAAAGGCTTGGATTGCTTTTCGAGAGGTATGTGCTAAGTTTTTGGGAAACGAAAAATCTAGAGACTACCGAAAAATAGTCCAAGAACTGCTTACTTCATATAAAACATTGGGATGCAATATGTCCTTAAAAATACATTTCCTGCATAGTCACCTAGACTTTTTCGCCCCAAATTTGGGTGCAGTTTCGGACGAACATGGAGAACGATTCCACCAAGACATATCCAGAATGGAAAAAAGATATACTGGCAAATGGAATGAGAAGATGCTGGCGGATTACTGCTGGACACTGCAGCGGGAGACAGAGGAGGAAGAGTACAAAAGAAAAAAAATACTCATTGACGATGTGTGTATATTTTTTGAGTTGTGTCATATCTAGTATCAGACTATAAGAAATTTAAAAATAACAAGGAATAAAACAGACAAAAAGAACAGTTCGAATAAACGAAATCAATTACTTTAAAGTTTTAAGCACTTATTTCTCCGATTGACATGGCCCAATTAAAACTTTCTTTAGAACCTTTTTTGTAGAGCATTTAGTAAGCTTTCGAATGGTAACCTTCTGATTCCCAAGATTGTCAACGGTTTTCGAGATACTAACGAAATTATACAAAGTTACCAAAACTTTTCTTGTCTGTTAATAAAATATTTTATTCTAACCCTTTCTTTTCTCCAAACGTAACCAAAATTTGAACATATTAGTGTTGATGAAATTCGAACATGCAGAAAATGTTTCAACTGAATCCCATAATTCTAAGTACCAAAATCAAATACAAAAAGAACAGTTCGAATAAGCGAAATCAATTACTTTAAAGGTTTAAGCACTTATTTCTCCGATTGACATCGCCTAATCAAAACTTTCATTAGAACCAATTTTGTAGAACATTTAGTAATCTTTCTAATGGTGATCTTACGTTTTGCAAGATTCTCAACCTTTTTCGAAATATTAAGGAAAGTATACAAAGTTACCAACATTTTTTATGTCTGTTAATAAAATATTTTATTCTAACCCTTCCTTAACTCCAAACGTAACAAAAATTTCAACATATTAGTTTTAATGAAAGTAGAACATGCAGAAAATGTTTCAACTGAATCCATTGATTCTAAGTACCCAAACCAAAAACGGTATTCAAAAATTATTTTTCCAATTTTCTCGGAAACGGTTAAAGCTATCGCCTTGAAAATGGTTTCATTCGTTTTCCTAGCCCGAGAAGCCTATAAAACGAGTACTTACAAGCTTATGAACTCAAAAACGTAAGCGTTACGATTTTTTCTGCGCGAATTTCGCCCCAAACGCCATCTTTCAGTGGGCGGATTTTGCTGGTTAACGAACTTCACCTTTCAAATTGGACGACGGATTTTTGTACCAAATTTCTTCAAAATCGGACCATCAGGGAAGCCAGAAATGAGCGAACAGACAATATATATATATATATATATATATATATATATATATATATATATACAAATATATATATATAATAATAATAATAGCTTTATTGACATCATTTCTGACAAAAGCCTCTCCTTACGGAGGAAATAGATGACAGCTGAATATATTCAAATGAGTAGTAATAATATTTTCACATAAATAATAATAATCTTTTTAAAATCAGTTCTATTTACAATTTATTTACAACTCTTGTCCACCACGCTCTGTCTCTTGCAACTATCCACCAGTTATTTCCAACTTTTCTGACTAATTCATCTCTCCATCATGTTCTCTGCCGGCCAACTCCTCTTGCAGATTCCCTAGGATACGGAGTGGAGTCCTAGGGATATATATATATATATATATATATATATATATATATATATATATATATATATACAAATTTGAACCACCGTTATTTTCGGTCTCTAGGGGTTCTGAAACGCGAAATTTTCTAGTCGGCACTTCCGGATTGTTTCATTGTATCAACCCTATAAGCGGGGGTCCTCCCTATGGGGGAGGGAGGAACCGCGCTAAAAAAGACAACATGAAAAAAACGTTTTTAGTTATTGTGATTTATGTGAAATGTTTCGCATAATATTCGCGTGAAAGAAAGTGTTGAAAGCACGTGTAAAAATTTACAAGTTTTATTTATTTGATTTAAGTTTGTAAAATATATATATATATATATATATATATATATATATATATATATATATATATATATATATAACTTCGAGAAATTATGATTTTCCATTTTAACTTAATTTTCAATGCTCAAAATATTATGCAACATTATTGAAATTGGTTTGTCAGTGGTTTCTACCGCCAACATATGAAAAAAAGTCCGACTCGCAGGAACTGCAGCATCTTAGCGCGGTTCCGTTCATGTCCCTAGTGCCATTTGATAAGCTTAGAAAAAAAATAAACTTATTTTTTTTATATATCTCGTGAAAATTGTCAAAATCCTCTCGAACATCTCGAATAAAAGTGATATTAAGGCGTCAGGGACACCGACAGTAGCTAACTTTTACACAGAAGCGGAAATTACAGAATCTGGCTCTCATTCTAAAGCAAAGCTCTATAAATCAATACAAAATATGCCTAATAAAGCCTTTCTAGAGGATACAGAAGCATGGGCGTATATGAGGGGGGGGGGGGGCTGAGGGGGCTGCAGCCCCTCCCAAAATTTTGAATTGATGATAAAAACTTCTCGTAAAACCCTTAAAAATAAATTAAATAAGATCACTTAGTTCATAAAACATATTTTATTTTACGTGTAATAGCGTTTTAGTTGCCTAAAACTATTCCAAGCTCTAAATATTTAGTATTCCATACCCTGGAAATGGTCTCAGCCCCCCCCCCCCCCGAAATTGTTTTTATATACGCCCATGTACAGAAGGATCAAGAAGAAGTACACAAGATTGAGTAGAATACCCAGCCTAATATAGCCTATATAGAATAATATGTTGAATAAAACCTATCTAGTAAATACACAAGGACAAATAAAAGTCTTGACGAATAACGAATCAAGAAAAAAAACTTTATTTAACAAAATAAAACAAAGTTTAGTTGCCCAACTACAATAGAATAATATACCTAATTAAGTCTATGGAGTAGACACAAGTGGACCAAAAACAAGTCTTGTGGAATATTGTTTTTTTTTTTCTAATTAAATACTTTTTATCAATATTTAGTATATAACCTTTGTTGAAAACTATTGATTGCTAATTGATGAATCGGTTTACAACTAAGTAGTCTTTATCAATATTTAGTATATAACCTTATGTTTGGATCTGAGTTTTTGGGGTGCTCTCCGCCTAGGCTTTGTATTTGTGTCGGCAGATACCTGGGGTATATTTACAGCTCTTGAGGATTAACTCTTAGCAGGTAAATTTCCTGCGGCCCCCTGGTTTCTACGGGCATTGAACTTTAGGAGGATTGGATTTAGGACTTAATATACGTATGTAGACTAAATCATAGCAAGAAGTAATCCTCCGTCGTCGGTTCTTAACTATGTAGACTCGCTAATGTTATCCAATCTTAGATACATCGTATTTAAAATCCACAGCAAAAACACGACATTTCATCAGAATCCCCTGCTGAATAAAACTTATATAGAATAATATGCAAAATAAAGCCTATCTAGTGGATAAAAATAGAGGAAAAAAGCCGTTCGTGGTGGTAGAAAATCTTAAACGTATTTCGCTCAGAAATCTCCGAAATATTGTCACTAATTTTACGTATCCTGTATTATAGCCAAATAGATTAATATTCTATAATCAATAAGAAAAATCTACTAACAATAAAAAACTATAGGTAACAGATGAAAATAGGGAATACCAAGAATAATTCTAAAGAACGAAATCAACACCAGTACTGACACATCTAGATATTCATACGGCATCTTCGAATTCTAACAAACAAAATATTGATTCTAATTATACGTATCCTGTTTCATTGACAAATACATTTGACTACTATAAGCAATTAAAACACTAGGGAATATGCCAAAGAACTCGGAGTAGGAGCCTCGACAGTTTCAAGACATTTGAAGGAAATCGACAAATCCAAAACTGACATTTCATACGGTACAGCCTGATATATTTTTAACAATGAATTGTTTTTCTTATTTTAATTAATCTGTTTTATTGTCAAATACATTATCCAACTTTGAGCAATTAAAAAATAACAAGGAATAAAAACAAACAAAAAGAACCGTTCGAATAAACGAAATCAATTACTTCAAAGTTTAAGCACTTATTTCTCCGATTGACATAGCCTAATCAAAAATTGTTTCAGAATCTTTTTTGTAGAACATTTAGTAAGCTTTCGCATGGTAACCCTCCGTTTACCAATAATCCTAACCGTCTTCGAGATATTAGGGAATGTATACGAAGTTCCCAAAACATTTCATGTCTGTTAATAAAATATTTTATTCTAATCCTTCCTTAGCTCCAAACGTAACCAAAATTTTAACATATTAGTGTTGATGAAATTCAAACATGCAGAAAATGTTTCAACTGAATTCCATAATTTTAAGTATCAAAATCAAAGACAAAAAGAACAGTTCGAATAAGCGAAATCAA
Organism: Gonocerus acuteangulatus; assembly: GCA_946811695.1. Lineage (NCBI taxonomy): Eukaryota > Metazoa > Arthropoda > Insecta > Hemiptera > Coreidae > Gonocerus > Gonocerus acuteangulatus. The sequence goes on from OX328123.1 coordinate 81,070,462, forward strand.
TCACTTTAAAGTTTTAAGCACTTATTTCTCCGATTGACATCGCCTAATCAAAACTTTCATTAGAACCTTTTTTGTAGAGCATTTAGTAAGCTTTCTAATGGTATTCATCCGTTTCCCAAATTCTCAACCTTTTTCGAGAGATTAAGGAAAGTATACAAAGTTACCAAAACTTTTTTATGCCTGTTAATAAAATATTTTATTCTAACCCTTCCTTAACTCCAAGCGCAACCAAAATTTCAACATATTAGTTTTAATGAAAGTAGAACATGCAGTAAATGTTTCAACTGAATCCCTTGATTCTAAGTACCCAAACCAAAAACGGCATTCAAAAATTATTTTTTCAGTTTTCTCGAAAACGGTTAAAGCTATCGCCTTGAAAATGGTTCCATTCGTTTTCCTAGCCCAAGAAGCCTATAAAAAGAGTACTTACAAGCTTATGAACTCAAAAACGTAAGCGTTACGATTTTTTTTGCGCGAATTTCGCCACAAACGCCATCTTCCAGTGGGCGGATTTTGCTGGTTAACGAACTTGACCTTTCAAATTGGACGACAGATTTTTGTACCAAATTTCATCAAAATCGGACCATTCGTCTTCGAGCTAGAGAGCGAACAGACAAATATATATATATATATATATATATATATATATATATATATATATATATATATATATATATATATATATATATATATATATATATATATATATACATATATATATATATATACAAATTTGAACCACCGTTATTTTCTGTCTCTAGGGGTTCTGAAACGCGAAATTTTCTTGTCGGTACTTCCGGATTGTTTCATTGTATCAACCTTATAAGCGGGGTTCCTCCCTATGGGGGAGGGAGGAACCGCGCTAAAAATGAATCGCTAAATGTGTTGCTAAGCGCAAATCTCGAGAGCAGCTGAACCAATTTCGCTAATTCTTTTTTTTATAATATTCTTTTAAGAACGAGGATGGTTCTTACGGAGAGAAAAGTCCGTCACGCAAGAGCTGCATAACTAAGCACTTTCCTCAGAATTTGGGTAGTGTAGACTGGTTTCCAGAACAATTTGCTTAAAATATCCCACATAAATAAAATAAAAACATGAATAGTAGTTTTAATTTTGTAATGAGTAACTGTTCAATTATTAATTTGCTTCCAGAGATATGTTTCCACAAGGTACCTACTACCTTTTTTGTATAAATACAAAAAACTTCGTATTTTCGTCTTTTGATCTGACGCAGGAACAGGATACAGTCCCTCAAGCGGGAGATCACGCCCCTTGCAGCGGCCTTGCGAACCTACGTCTGCCAGGTTATTCTATTGAAATATATTGCAAAGTAAACCCCCCTTTCCGATTGACCGATTTAGCTCATTTTTACAACACTTTTTTCCCATGAGTTACCCATGACGTATATCGCGTTTCGTTACAATATACCAGAAATTACGACCGGTATGAGTATATTAGTAATTTCAGTCCTGATTAAACCCCCCCCCCCCATCCTAATGAATCGATTAATTTATTTTTACAATACATTTGCACCTGTAGATTACCACTACAAATACCGAGTTTCGTCGAAATATAACAAACATCATGGCTGGTAGTGGCAAATTGGTATTGTGAGTCCGAAGTAAACCCCCCCCCCCCATTCTAATCAACTGATTTAGTTTATTTTTACATCTCACTTTGCTTTCCAGATTACCACTACGAATACAAAGTTTCGTTGAGATATAACAAAAGCAGGGTCAAATTAGTGTTTTGGCCTCGGGGTAAACCCCCCCTCACGGTGGACCGATTTTGGTGGTTAACGAACTCGTTCAATCGTTTGCTAATTGAACGCTATATACCACGTTTCGTGAAGAAAAGACAAAAACTCTGGCCGCTATCGTGTTAACAGACACACACACACACACACACACACACACACACACACACATATATATATATATATATATATATATATATATATATATATATATATAGTCATGAGGGCAACCTCAATAGCTACTTTCCTTCAGAGGAAAGTGCTAAAAAGCGGCTGTAACTTTTTTTCTAGGCAACTACAAACGAAAATTCTTTCAAAACTATCAACTACAAACGATTTAGAATGTATTGAGCCCATAAGAAAACACGCACCCCTAAAACTAAAAAAGTCTCCATTTTGAAAATTCATAAAGCGGCTGTAACTTTTTTTCTAGGCAACTACAATCGAAAATTCTTTCACAACTACCTACTACAAACGATTTCGAATGTACTGAGACCATAAGAAAACACGCACCCCTAAAACTTAAAGTCCGTCACGCAGGAGCTGCATAACTAAGCACTTTCCTTAGAATTTGGGTAGTGTAGACTGCTTTCCAGAACAATTTGCTTAAAATATCCTACATAAATAAAATAAAAACATGAATAGTTCTCTTTTAATTTTGTAATGAGTAACTAAAAAATTATTAATTTGCTTCCAGAGTTATGTTTACACATGGTACCTACTACACTACGTAATAAATACAAAATCCTCATATTATCGTATTTTGATCTAACGCAGGAACCGGATACAGTCCCTCTAGCGCTCCTTGCGGCGCCTTTGTGAACCTATGTCTGGCTGGCTTTTCTATTGAAGTATATTACAAAGTAAACCCCCCTTTCCGATTGACCGATTCAGCTAATTTTTACAACACTTCTTTCTCATGAGTTACCCACGACGTATACCGCGTTTCGTTACAATGCAGCAGAAATTACGACTGGTATGAGTATATTAGGAATTTGGGTCCGGAGTAAACCACCCCCCCCTTTTAATGAACCGATTTAGTTTATTATTACAACAGATATTTACCTGTAGATTACAACTACGAATACCAAGTTTCGTCGAAATATACCAAAAATCACGGTTGGTAGTGGCGAATTGGTATTGTGGGTCTGGAGTAAACCCCCCCCCCCTCCTAATGAACCGATTTAGTTTATTTTTACAACACATATTTACCTGTGGATCACCACTACGAATACCGAGTTTCGCCGAAATAAACCTAAAATCACGGCTAGTAGTGGCGAATTGGTATTGTCGGTCCGGAGTAAACCCCCCCTCCGTATGAACCGATTTAGTTTATTTTTATATCCCACTTTTCTCTCTATATTACCAGTACGAATACCAAGTTTCGTTGAAATATAACAAATATTACGGCTGAAATGGTCAAATTAGTGTTTTGGGTTCGGGGTAAACCCCCCCCCCCCCTTCCGTTGGACCGATTTTGGTGGTTAACGAACTCGTTCAATCGTTTGCGAATTGAATGCTATATACCAAGTTTCGTGACGAAAAAACAAAAACTCTGGCCGCTATCGTGTTAACAGACACATATATATATGCATATATATATATATATATATATATATATATATATATATATATATATATATGCATATATATATATATATATATATATATATATATATATATATATATATATATATATATATATAGATATATATAAATTTTAACGGGGGTCATTTTCGGTGTCTACTAGGTAGGATCGATAAAGATTTGAAGACATTTTTCAAAAATTCCGTCATGAGTCCAACCTCAATAGCTACTTTCCTTCGGAGGAAAGTGCTAAAAAGTCGCCATTTTGAAAATTCATAAAGCGGCCGTAACTTTTTTTCCAGGCAACTACAAACGAAAATTCTTTCACAACTATCAACTACAAACGATTTAGAACCTATTGAGACCATAAGAAAATACGCACCCCTAAAACTAAAAAAGTCGCCATTTTGAAACTTCATAAAGCGGCCGTAACTTTTTTTCTAGGCTACTACAAACGAAAACTCTTTCAAAACTATCAACTACAAACGATTCAGAACGTATTGAGACCATAAGAATACACGCACCCCTAAAACTAAAAAAGTCGCCATTTTGAAAATTCATAAAGCGGCTGTAACATTTTTTCTAGGCAACTACAAACGAAAATTCTATCACAACTATCTACTACAAACGATTTAGAATGTATTGAGACTAGACGGCAAAACGCACCCCTAAAACTTAAAAAGTCGCCATTTTGAAAATTCATAAAGCGGCCGTAACTTTTTTTCTAGGCAACTACAATCGAAAATTCTTTCACAACTATCAACTGCAAACGATTTAGAATGTATTGAGACTAGACGGAAAAACGCACCCCTAAAACTTAAAAAGTCGCCATTTTGAAAATTCATAAAGCGGCTGTAACATTTTTTCTCGGCAACTACAAACGAAAATTCTTTCAAAATTATCTACTACAAACAATTTAGAATGTATTGAGACCATAAGAAAACACGCACCCCTAAAACTAAAAAAGTCGCCATTTTGAAAATTCATAAAGCGGCCGTAACCTTTTTTCCAGGCAACTACAATCGAAAATTCTTTCACAACTATCAACTACAAACGATTTAGAATGTATTGAGACTAGACGGCAAAACGCACCCCTAAAACTTAAAAAGTCGCCATTTTGAAAATTCATAAAGCGGCCGTAACTTTTTTTCTAGGCAACTACAATCGAAAATTCTTTCACAACTATCAACTGCAAACGATTTAGAATGTATTGAGACTAGACGGAAAAACGCACCCCTAAAACTTAAAAAGTCGCCATTTTGAAAATTCATAAAGCGGCCGTAACTTTTTTTCGAGGCAACTACAAACGAAAATTCTTTCAAAACTATCTACTACAAACGATCTAGAATGTATTGAGACCATAAGAAAACTCGCACCCCTAAAACTAAAAAAGTCGCCATTTTGAAAATTCATAAAGCGGCTGTAACTAATTTTCTAGGCAACTAGAAACGAAAATTCTTTCAAAACTATCAACTACAAACGATTTAGAACGTATTGAGACCATAAGAAAACACGACCTCTGTGAACTTGGCACCCCACTTTCGAAAAAAAATATGACAATAGACTCAAATAATTGCAAATCGTTTGTAGTGAAAAAAAATTTTGTTTGTAGTTGCCCCGGTTTTGAGAATCGGGGGGTCAAAAAATACCCCGCACCCGACTTCAACCGATAGGAACCAAACCAATTTTATTCGACGTAAAATCGTTTGTAGTTGTTTGTAGTGAAAGAATTTTCGTTTGTAGTTGCCTAGAAAAAAAGTTACAGCCGCTTTATGAATTTTCAAAATGGCGACTTTTTTAGTTTTAGTTTTAGGGGTGCGTGTTTTCTTATGGTCTCAATACGTTCTAAATCGTTTGTAGTTGATAGTTGTGATAGAATTTTCGTTTGTAGTTGCCTGAAAAAAAAGTTACGGCCGCTTTATGAATTTTCAAAATGGCGACTTTTTTAGTTTTCGGGGTGCGTGTTTATGTGTTGGAATCGACTGTAAATGTGTTGTTTAATGTTAAGAACAAGTTAGGATGTCAAAACGGAAGGCAATTTTGATTCAAGCGCATTAAAACACACATATATTCAAATTTGCGTGAGATTTGGAGACTAAAAACAAAACGCGCAACAATTTTGCCAAGGCTTGGCAAATTTTAAGCATACTTTTTTATTGTTTCAGAATTGCCCGGAATTTCCAATATAGGTGTGTTTTGAGGAGTTAATAGCAAATCCGGTGTCATTTCGTCGCTTAGTATGAGGAAATAGAGAAAAATCAGCTCCTGGAAAAATTTGTTTTTGTTTTGGAATCGACTGGAAATGTGTTGTTTAAAGTTGAGAACAAGTTAGGATGTCAAAACGGAAGGCAGTTTTGATTTAAGCGCATTAAAACACACTTATATTCAAATTTGCGTGAGATTTGGAGACTAAAAACAAAACGCGCTACAATTTTGCCAGGGCTATAGCCTTGGCAAATTTTTTTTTTTCTTTCAGAATTGCCCGGAATTTTCAATGTAGGTGTTTTTTGAGGAGTTAATAGCAAATCCGGTGTCATTTCGTCGCTTAGTATGAGGAAATAGAGAAAAATCAGCTCCTTAGAAAAAAAATTTATGTTCTGGAATCGACTGGAAATGTGTTGTTAAATGTTAAGAACAAGTTAGGATGTCAAAACGGAAGGCAATTTTGATTCAAGCGCATTAGAACACACTTATATTCAAATTTGCTTGATATTTGGAGACTAAAAACAAAACGCGCTACAATTTTGCCAAGGCTATAGCCTTGGCAAATTTTCACCGTGTTTTTTTTTGTTTCAGAATTGTCCGGAATTTTCAATATAGGTGTGTTTTGAGGAGTTAATAGCAAATCCGGTGTCATTTCGTCGCTTAGTATGAGGAAATAGAGAAAAAATCACCTCCTGGAAAAATTTGTTTATGTTTTGGAATCGACCGGAAATGTGTTGTTTAATGTTAAGAACAAGTTAGGGTGTCAAAACACAAGGCCATTTTGATTCAAGCGCATTGAAACACACTTATATTCAAATTTGCGTGAGATTTGGAGACTAAAAACAAAAGGCGCTACAATTTTGCCTTGGCAAATTTTCCGCATATTTTTTGTTTGTTTCAGAATTGCCCGGAATTTCCAATATAGGTGTGTTTTGAGGAATTAATAGCAAATCCGGTGTCATTTCGTCGCTTAGTATGAGGAAATAGAGAAAAATCAGCTCCTGGAAAAAATATTTTATGTTTTGTAATCGACTGGAAATGTGATGTTAAATGTTAAGAACAAGTTAGGATGTCAAAACGGAAGGCAATTTTGATTCAAGCGCATTAGAACACACTTATATTCAAATTTGCTTGAGATTTGGAGACTAAAAACAAAACGCGCTACAATTTTGCCAAGGCTATAGCCTTGGCAAATTTTCACCATGTTTTTTTTTGTTTCAGAATTGTCCGGAATTTTCAATATAGGTGTGTTTTGAGGAGTTAATAGCAAATCCGGTGTCATTTCGTCGCTTAGTATGAGGAAATAGAGAAAAAATCACCTCCTGGAAAAATTTGTTTATGTTTTGGAATCGACCGGAAATGTGTTGTTTAATGTTAAGAACAAGTTAGGGTGTCAAAACGGAAGGCAATTTTGATTCAAGCGCATTAAAACACACTTATATTCAAATTTGCTTGAGATTTGGAGACTACAAACAAAACGCGCTACAATTTTGCCAAGGCTATAGCCTTGGCAAATTTTCACCATGTTTTTTTTTGTTTCAGAATTGTCCGGAATTTTCAATATAGGTGTGTTTTGAGGAGTTAATAGCACATCCGGCGTCATTTCGTCGCTTAGTATGAGGAAATAGAGAAAAATCAGCTCCTTAGAAAAAAATTTTATGTTTTGGAATCGACCGGAAATGTGTTGTTTAATGTTAGGAACAAGTTAGGGTGTCAAAACGGAAGGCAATTTTGATTCAAGCGCATTAGAACACACTTATATTCAAATTTGCGTGAGATTTAGAGACTAAAAACAAAACGCGCTACAATTTTGCCAAGGCTATAGCCTTGGCAAATTTTCAGCATATTTTTTGTTTGTTTCAGAATTGCCCGGAATTTTCAATGTAAGTGTGTTTTGATGAGTTAATAGGAAATCCGGTGTCATATTGTGTTTCTTAGTATGAGGAAATAGAGAAATATCAGCACCTTTGAAAAATTTGTTTATGTTTTGGAATCGACTGGAAATGTGTTGTTTAATGTTAAGAACAAGTTAGGATGTCAAAATGGAAGGCAGTTTTGTTTTAAGCGCATTAAAACACACTTATATTCAAATTTGCGTGAGATTTGGAGACTAAAAACAAAACGCGCTACTATTTTGCCGAGGCTATATTGGCAAATATTCAGCATATTTTTTTTTTAGTTTCAGAATTGCCCGGAATTTTCAATATACGTTTGTTTTGAGGAGGTAATAGGAAATCCGGTGTCTTTTCGTCGCTTAGTATGAGGAAATAGAGAAAAATCAGCTCCTTAGAAAAAAAAATTTATGTTCTGGAATCGACTGGAAATGTGTTGTTAAATGTTAAGAACAAGTTAGGATGTCAAAACGGAAGGCAATTTTGATTCAAGCGCATTAAAACACACTTATATTCAAATTTGCTTGAGATTTGGAGACTAAAAACAAAACGCGCTACAATTTTGCCAAGGCTATAGCCTTGGCAAATTTTCACCATGTTTTTTTTTGTTTCAGAATTGTCCGGAATTTTCAATATAGGTGTGTTTTGAGGAGTTAATAGCAAATCCGGTGTCATTTCGTCGCTTAGTATGAGGAAATAGAGAAAAAATCACCTCCTGGAAAAATTTGTTTATGTTTTGGAATCGACCGGAAATGTGTTGTTTAATGTTAAGAACAAGTTAGGGTGTCAAAACGGAAGGCAATTTTGATTCAAGCGCATTAAAACACACTTATATTCAAATTTGCTTGAGATTTGGAGACTACAAACAAAACGCGCTACAATTTTGCCAAGGCTATAGCCTTGGCAAATTTTCACCATGTTTTTTTTTGTTTCAGAATTGTCCGGAATTTTCAATATAGGTGTGTTTTGAGGAGTTAATAGCACATCCGGCGTCATTTCGTCGCTTAGTATGAGGAAATAGAGAAAAATCAGCTCCTTAGAAAAAAATTTTATGTTTTGGAATCGACCGGAAATGTGTTGTTTAATGTTAGGAACAAGTTAGGGTGTCAAAACGGAAGGCAATTTTGATTCAAGCGCATTAGAACACACTTATATTCAAATTTGCGTGAGATTTAGAGACTAAAAACAAAACGCGCTACAATTTTGCCAAGGCTATAGCCTTGGCAAATTTTCAGCATATTTTTTGTTTGTTTCAGAATTGCCCGGAATTTTCAATGTAAGTGTGTTTTGATGAGTTAATAGGAAATCCGGTGTCATATTGTGTTTCTTAGTATGAGGAAATAGAGAAATATCAGCACCTTTGAAAAATTTGTTTATGTTTTGGAATCGACTGGAAATGTGTTGTTTAATGTTAAGAACAAGTTAGGATGTCAAAATGGAAGGCAGTTTTGTTTTAAGCGCATTAAAACACACTTATATTCAAATTTGCGTGAGATTTGGAGACTAAAAACAAAACGCGCTACTATTTTGCCGAGGCTATATTGGCAAATATTCAGCATATTTTTTTTTTAGTTTCAGAATTGCCCGGAATTTTCAATATACGTTTGTTTTGAGGAGGTAATAGGAAATCCGGTGTCTTTTCGTCGCTTAGTATGAGGAAATAGAGAAAAATCAGCTCCTTAGAAAAAAAAATTTATGTTCTGGAATCGACTGGAAATGTGTTGTTAAATGTTAAGAACAAGTTAGGATGTCAAAACGGAAGGCAATTTTGATTCAAGCGCATTAAAACACACTTATATTCAAATTTGCTTGAGATTTGGAGACTAAAAACAAAACGCGCTACAATTTTGCCAAGGCTATAGCCTTGGCAAATTTTCACCATGTTTTTTTTTGTTTCAGAATTGTCCGGAATTTTCAATATAGGTGTGTTTTGAGGAGTTAATAGCAAATCCGGTGTCATTTCGTCGCTTAGTATGAGGAAATAGAGAAAAAATCACCTCCTGGAAAAATTTGTTTATGTTTTGGAATCGACCGGAAATGTGTTGTTTAATGTTAAGAACAAGTTAGGGTGTCAAAACGGAAGGCAATTTTGATTCAAGCGCATTAAAACACACTTATATTCAAATTTGCTTGAGATTTGGAGACTACAAACAAAACGCGCTACAATTTTGCCAAGGCTATAGCCTTGGCAAATTTTCACCATGTTTTTTTTTTGTTTCAGAATTGTCCGGAATTTTCAATATAGGTGTGTTTTGAGGAGTTAATAGCAAATCCGGCGTCATTTCGTCGCTTAGTATGAGGAAATAGAGAAAAATCAGCTCCTTAGAAAAAAATTTTATGTTTTGGAATCGACTGGAAATGTGTTGTTTAATGTTAAGAACAAGTTAGGATGTCAAAACGGAAGGCAATTTTTATTTAAGCGCTATAAAACACACTTATATTCAAATTTGCGTGAGATTTGGAGACTAAAAACAAAACGCGCTACTGTTTTAAGAAAACACGCACCCCTAAAACTAAAAAAGTTGCCATTTTGAAAATTCATAAAGCGGCTGTAACTTTTTTTCTAGGCAACTACAAACGAAAATTCTTTCAAAACTATCAACTACAAACGATTTAGAATGTATTGAGACCATAAGAAAACACGCACCCCTAAAACTAAAAAAGTCGCTATTTTGAAAATTCATAAAGCGGCCGTAACTTTTTTTCTAGGCAACTACAATCGAAAATTCTTTCACAACTATCAACTACAAACGATTTAGAACGTATTGAGACCATAAGAAAACACGCACCCCTAAAACTAAAAAAGTCGCCATTTCGAAAATTCATAAAACGGCTGTAACTTTTTTTCTAGGCAAGTACAAACGAAAATTCTTTCACTACAAACAACTACAAACGATTTTACGTCGAATAAAAGTGGTTTGGTTCCAATCGGTTGAAGTCGGGTGCGGGGTATTTTTTGACCCCCCGGTTCTCAAAACCGGTGCAACTACAAACGAATTTTTTTTCACTACAAATAACTACAAACGATTTGCAATTTTTTGAGTCTATTGTTATATTTTTTTCGAAAGTGGGGTGCCAAGTTCACAGAGGTCATTAACCCCCATTAAAATTATATGAATTGCTTGCATTCATGGTATAAGAACATTTACCTATACCCAAATCCTCTACTAGCAGGCACTGAAAAGAACTAATTCATTTAATATTGTTAGTTATATAAAAACTGCTTCAGCCCATTGTATGAACACTGACTAATCTTTTTTCACTGAATTAGGCCCTTAATTCCCATTAAAGTTATTTATTATTGCTTGCCATAATAGCATCTAAAAATTCCCACATACCCAAGTCCAATACTCGGAGGAGTTGTTAAGAAGAAAATCATTTAAAATTACCAGTATTCAAAATTCAGTAAAATATTATTTTAAAACTTCATCGGCTCAGAGTTTAAAAACAGACAGATCTATATTCATTGAATTAGGCCTTTATCTGTATTATGTATTTCTTGTGTTATTAGCATCAGAATATTTCCTAATACCCATATCCTCGATTAGAATGTATTGTTAATAAATAATTCATTTAAAATTGCCAGTATAGGTTCATTGGTACATCATAAAATTAAAATGTGTCGGCCCAGAGTATGAACAACTACTAGTCTTTTTTCATTAAATTAGGACTTTAATCCTCATTAAAGGCTTGCATTAATAGGATATGAACATTCCCCCATACCCAAATCCTCTAATCAGAGGTATTGTTAAGAAACAATTCACTTAAAATTATTATTTACATTAAAACTGCTTCAGCCGAGAGTATGATAAAAATTGATTGGTCTTTATTTACTAAATTGCTCAGTATACTCAAATTAAAATAATATGAAAAAACCTTAAGGCCGCAACACTGATTTGTCTTTTTTCATTTAATTAGGCTTTATGCCCCCCCCCATTAAAATAATATGAATTGCTTGCATTAACAGCGTAAGAATATCCCGTCATACCCAAATCCTCTAATCAGAGGAATTGTTATTAAATAATTCATTTCAAACTGCCAGTTTTGGTAATTCTGTACATAATTATATTAAAAGGTCTATAGCCCGGAACACTGACTGGTCTTTTTTCACTGAATTAGGCATAATCCCCCCCATTAAAATAATATGAATTGCTTGCATTAACAGCATAAGAATATTCCCTCATACCCAAATCCTCTAATCAGAGGAATTGTTAATAAAAAATTCATTTCAAACTGCCAGTATTGGTAATTCTGTATATTAAAAGTTCTATAGCCCGGAACACATAATGGTATTTTTGCACTGAATTAGGCATAATCCCCCCCATTAAAATAATATGAATTGCTTGCAATAACAGCGTAAGAATATCCCCTCATACCCAAATCCTCTAATCAGAGGAATTGTTATTAAATAATTCATTTCAAACTGCCAGTTTTGGTAATTCTGTACATAATTATATTAAAAGGTCTATAGCCCGGAACACTGACTGGTCTTTTTTCACTGAATTAGGCATAATCCCCCCATTAAAATAATATGAATTGCTTGCATTAACAGTGTAAGAATATCCCCTCATACTCAAATCCTCTAATCAGAGGAATTGTTAATAAATAATTGATTTCAAACTGCCAGTAATGGTAATTCTGTACATTATTATATTAAAAGGTCTATAGCCCGGAACACATACTGGTCTTTTTTTCACTGAATTAGGCACAATCCCTCCCATTAAAATAATATGAATTGCTTGCATTAACAGCATAAGAACATTCCCTCATTCCCAAATCCTTTAATCAGAGGTATTGTTAATAAATAATTCATTTCAAACTGCCAGTATTGATAATTCTATACATTATTATATTAAGAGTGCCATAGCCCGGAACAATGACTGATCTTTTTTCACTGAATTAGGCCTTAGCCCCCCATTAAAATTATATGAATTTCAAGCATTAATAGCATCAGAACATTCCCTCATTCCCAAATCCTTTAATCAGAGGTATTGTTAATAAATAATTCATTTCAAACTGCCAGTATTGATAATTCTATACATTATTATATTAAGAGTGCCATAGCCCGGAACACTGACTGGTCTTTTTTCACTGAATTAGGCCTTCTCCCCCCATTAAAATGATATGAATTTCAAGCATTAATAGCATCAGAACATTCTCTCATTCCCAAATCCTCTACTCAGAGGTATTGTTAATAGATAATTCATATAAAAATGCCAGTATTGGTAATTTTGGAAATTAATATGTTAAAAGTGCTTTAGCCGGAACACTGACTGTGCTTAGGCCTTTAATTCCCATTATAATGATATGAATTTCAAGCATTAATAGCAAATTAACATTCCCCTTCGAGTGTCATGGCTAGAAAGACAGATATAAGGACCTTTCCCTCCAAAGTGCTAGTGCTACCAACATGTCGCCAGACATTTTCTACTTGTTACATTTCTTGAATTAATTTCTCCTTAACACAAAATGTTGACAGAATATTTAAATTGAAAGATTGTTCCGCTCCAGAAATATATTACACGCAGTATATCTTTTTCTTTGTTTAGTAAGATTTTGTGTTTAATATGTAGATATTATTATATTTGTAGACATTTTCTTGAGTTGAGCATACGCTATCACCAGGGTGCCCCACCTTATTTTTATTTATTGTAAAATTACCGGAGAGTAATTTATAAACTAAGTTGTTCAAATGCACTTAGTTTATAAATGGAATGGTACTGAACGTTGGTAGGTTTTAATCATCTGGAGGTTGACTTTTTTTGGGGCCCCTAAAAAGAGACAACCGCTTATGAGATCAACTCGTTTTGGCAATTTCTGGCAAGAAATGCCGACGTTTAAGGAGAAAAGATTGTTTTGTTTTTTTCTTTTGTTCTTATACATATGTGTGTGTCGCTAGATAAATGCATTTCGACGACTCTCATCCTGGGTGCTCTGATAAGAACTGCTCTTCTAGAGACCAAAAAAAAAAAAAAAGAAAAAAAAGGAGAGTGAGCGGGTATGAAGGATCTGGATAAAACTGAACGTAAAATGATGAAAAGGTTGAAAAATAATGTGCAAAAGGTGGAGCCTCCGAGAGGAATTACGGGCCCCTGTCAAAATAATTTCAAGGCCCCTTAACCCCCCTCTCGTTACATTACCAAAAACTGTTAATGGAATTATTTAAAACTGGCATTTCTCTGAAAATAAAGTTAAATGCATTTGTAATTGAACGGAGTGGAAAATGGTAGGAATATAACATTCGTATTTCAAATTATAATGCGACTAACAAAATTATGCCGGTCACCCCCCTGAGACCGGGGCCCCTAACCAAGTGTCCCTAGTGCCCCCCCCCCCCCTCCCGGAGGCCCTGAAAAAAGGTACGAAACCTTTCTATATCTGAACTGAGTGGGAAGATTCCAGTGCCTTACTAAGGAACAGATATGATTAGAAAAAGTTTTCAGAGAAGTTATTATAATGAAAAAAGAAGTAGTGTGGGTTATTTTAAGACATAGTGATTCCTTTAAGGATAAGATACTAAGACAAAAAAACATCTTGGAGGAGAGTACAGTGTACTTGAAGAAGAGGATGCTTCAATCTTGTTTAATGAGTACATTGACATTTTTATTTGATGCAGGGACAAGTGTGGTGTTCGTGGTCCTTCTAGGGTAAAAATGTCACCAAATTTTATTATATTTGTCATAAATATTCATCAAACGTGGATAATAGCTTAATCGAAAAGTTCGTTTATCAATAACAGTTTCTTCGTTTAAACTAAATTATTTTTGGTACCTTGTTTTTATTAAGGGTGTTTTCCAGATTCTCTGGTTTCCCCGCCTGTGTTGCAATCCCTAACGGAGTATTACCATTATGTTATTTAAATATTAATTGTACTTATGAAAAATACACTTAACGTTTAGCTGCTTGAAGCATCATAAAGCCTATTTTCATTATTTTTTATTAAGAAACGAAAAGCTATCTGATTGATAAAAAATTGAATTTTACATCCAGAATTATGTGTGATAGGTTATGCTTTGTGAGGCTCTATTCTAATAATAAAAAACGGTATGAAAACTAATGAAAGTTTTAATATTCAAAATACCTTAATAAAAAAAAATATGCGGCATTGGCAACATTGTAACAACCAAGGTCCATCAGAGAAGGCTTCTCATTAATCGATTTCGGAAACAGCTGTCTTGTTAATGCTTAAAGTTTATCAGTTAACACAGCTTCGTCTCGCAATTTTTGAAATAACGTTGTTTTCTGATTCTGTATAATGTCACTATTTAACAATAGTTTTTTGCCACCATCCTTGTTTAAATCTACGATGTATTAATTCACTATGCCTTGAAGAGATTTAGTTTGTTTGTATCAACCAGTTTCCCAATTATCAGTGTCTGTCAAAAGTGGTAATTAACAGATTTATTTTCTTATTCTAATATTGCCATGGATTCCTCAATGGAGAAAGATTCACCTAAGGAATCTATTAATGGTAAGTTGTCTTGTGATTAATAGTCTACTCTATTTTTGTTTTTATAATTTTATTTTTTGCATTCTGTCTACATTTAAATGCACTGGCTCTTAATGTTTATAACAGTAAAGAACCTTTGTATGGTGTATATACCTTTATCTCATGAATGTTTATGTTTAATTATGTAATTGAGTTTGAACTTTGCTTTGGTACGTTGGAACTCGTTTGGGCTGCACATTGCTTTGCTTTTTTTAAATACAGATACACAACAGAAAATTGAGAAGCTCTTAGCACAGATTACAGAACTAAAATCGGAGAACCAGAAATCATCTGAAGAATTTGGTATTCAGAGAGGCAAAATGAAAGATCTTTTTCTTCAAAAGGAAGGTAAAACATTATTTTAATGCACTTATTTTTTTTTTTTTTTTTCTTCCCTTTCCATACATTGTTGTGATGGGCATTAGATTGCAATTTGAAGCATGGTTCAAATTTGGTATTCCTTGCTGTGGCATTTATTATTTCAATATTACAAAAAGTAATGTATTTTCTTTGTTATCGTGAAGTATCAAACTTTTTAATATAATTGTTTTCCTATTTTTTATTTTATTTTTAAAGAAGTAGTAACTTTGCCATCCATAACCATAAGGACAAGATGTACGTCAATCATTTGTTTTTCTATCAGTTGAAAAATATCTTCTGATTAATTGGTAGGCACCTCATTTACTACTTCATTATGTATAATTCCTGGTTTCAAGATGTTATAGAATTATTCGTTTCAAATTTTTAGAGACAAATTAGAAATGTTATTATTATTATTATTTTTGCACCTTATCTAATACTAAGGGCCAATTAATTAATATATTTAATTATGAAGTGGTGATAATTGTGAAATTATTCCTTAAGCAGGCTACACACGGTCAGTTTGGCCTGAACAGTCTGCAGGAAACACGGTCACCTGAACGTGTATATATTCAGGCCGCCTGAAAAGTCTTAACTGACAGATTGACCGGAATTTATACACGTTCAGGCGACCGGCTTTCAGGTGGACTGTTTAGGCCTGCCTGACCGTGTGTAGCCTGCTTTAGACTTAGGCTTTTAAAACTGGTTGATTATAATAGATAGCTTTTTTTTTATTCTTTAACTTATCGTGAGATTTATTTATTCAAATTTTAGTGTTCATTTATTACTGACAATTAATTTTAGGATGGGTTATCTATGGGTTATCACCCATTTTTAGCCAGGATAGGATTGATGCCTTTTCTTTTTTCGAAAAAAAAAGGCACCACCCCTAGTGGGAATCGAACCCACGACCTTAGGCATGAAGTGCATACGCCTTGTGTGTTTATATATGTGCTCATTAATTTACTGAAGTTTGAGCTAAATACAATTAGCCATTGATTTTTACAATTAATTTAATTTTTTTTTATGGTGGTGCATTTGCTTCTTCTAGGTTTCCATCCACTATTGTTGAAAGAGGTTAACCTACCTCGTGCTGGGTTTCAACGAGCTTCTATGCATATCCAGTCCATGTCTAATCAACACACCTATTTTACCAACCCCTTTCAGATATTTATGAAATTTGGTATGCCCAAAGGGGTTGGGTCAGAAAAAAGTACTAAATTTCAAATTTTTATTTAAAACAGTTTCCCAAATACCGCTGTATTTCAAAAAGTGGTCAAAATCTCACTGTGGCAAAACATTTAAATGGTCAGTACTCCTCTCCTGTTTATGTTAGAAACATTGGGAAGGTGCCACTTTTTAGCTGTTTATTATTAAATTTTAACGTCCATTTATGATTAACTACGAATTTCAGGACGGGTTATCTATTTTAGCTCTTTAACACATGATAGTTTATGAAAACATAATTTTTTTTCAAAATCAAAAATAACATATTTATAATAACGCAATTTAAAAAAATTATATATAATAGGTCATATCATTACTAATTTGTATAGCAAGTTTGTTTATGGGATTGCAATGGGTTCTTAGTCAAAATAATTTAAAACCAAAGGCGGCTTTTGACTAATTTTACTTATTTTTATACATAAATTCTTTTTATTACATAATTGTAAAATTAAATCCAAACTTTACCATTGCATATATTTTAAACACATTTTAATTTCATTATCTTAATTACAAAGCTTATTTTAAGAAATGTATATATTAATAACACTGTTCTGCAAAAAAAAACTTTTCTCCCCTCCCTTGAACAATTTTGCCTGTTTCTCATGTTTTCAGGTGTGCTGAGTCCGAATCTGAACTCAGAAAAATTCTATCACCCTCTGATTTTGAGAGAAAAGAGGAGAAACTTGGAAAAAATGAAAAATTGTATTTGAAAATTATTGTCTTTATTATAACAGATTTTTTTTTCTTTTTCAACGGTAAAATATAATTAATTGAATCCTGCATGCTATCAGGTATAATACTAGATATGACACAACTCAAAAAATATACACACATCGTCAATGAGTATTTTTTTTTCTATTGTACTCTTCCTCCTCTGTCTCCCGCTGCAGTGTCCAGCAGTAATCCGCCAGCATCTTCTCATTCCATTTGCCAGTATATCTTTTTTCCATTCTGGATATGTCTTGGTGGAATCGTTCTCCATGTTCGTCCGAAACTGCACCCAAATTTGGGGCGAAAAAGTCTAGGTGACTATGCAGGAAATGTATTTTTAAGGACATATTGCATCCCAATGTTTTATATGAAGTAAGCAGTTCTTGGACTATTTTTCGGTAGTCTCTAGATTTTTCGTTTCCCAAAAACTTAGCACATACCTCTCGAAAAGCAATCCAAGCCTTTTTCTCAGTTGTATTTAACTTTGCTTCAAAAGTGAGGTCCTTGAGTAGATGTCGAATTTGGGGTCCTACGAAAATTCCCTCCTTTATCTTAGCATCGCTGAGATGCGGAAATTTTTGTTTTAAGTACATGAAACCTTCTCCTTCCTTCTCCATCGCTTTTACGAAGTTTTTCATTAGCCCCAATTTTATGTGGAGTGGGGGTAAAATTATTTGGTTTTTGTCCACTAATGGAGGATTAGTAATGTTTTTTTCACCTACTTTTTCCTTACGCTCTGGCCATTTTTTTAGGACATAATGGTCTCCTCTTTTTCTGTTGTCCCACTCGCACAAAAAACAACAAAATTTAGTGTAACCTCCTTGGAGTCCTGTAAGCATGGCTACCACTTTAAGATCTGCACAAATGCGCCATTTGTACTCATGGTACTTGATTTTTTGTAGAAGTATCTTCATGTTGTCATAGGTTTCTTTCATGTCGACCGAATGAGGTACTGGGATAGATGGATGTTTGTTTCCATTATGAAGGAGTACTCCTTTTAAACTAAACTTGGAGCTGTCAATGAATAGTCTCCATTCCTCTGGATTGGTTGGCAGATCAAGTTCCTGGAGCAAATGAAATACATCATTGCAAAATACAAGATTTTCTTCCATCGAGAAAAAGCATAGAACTCCTGATTCCCGTTTTCTGAAGAAAGATATATTCACGCCTCCTTCCAAGAGATTCCATTGTTGCAACCTTGATCCAAGCAGCTGAGCTTTTGATTTTGGGAGATCTAAATCACTAACAAGATCATTCAATCGCCTCTGATTTATGAGCTGTGGCTGAGTTTCAGAGGGGCTGGACAAACTTGAAATTTCTTCTTGTTGACTGGTTCCAGGTTGAGGTGAAACGCTTTCAAAATCGCTGCACGGAAGACGGAACTTACTCGGATTTGGTGGGATGGGCATGGAGGCATCATGTGGAGCTGGTCTCATGGCAGAGGGGATGTTGGGATAAACAATTTTCTTTTTGCTCTTGAACGAGAAACCTTTGATTGTGGTCATGCAAAAATAGCAATCGGTCACGTGATTTGTAGGTTCTCGCCATATCATGGGAACTGCAAATGGCATTGACTTATGTGTCCCATTTAGCCAACCAGTCAGAGAACGTGGGCATGAACTACAGCATATTTTAGGAGCCCAGGATTTGTCCTGATCACTTACTTTACATCCAAAGTATAACTCGTATGCCTTCTTCACCAGCGGAGTCAGACGTTTCTGAGTGGACTTGAATGTGACTTCACCACAAACATAGCAAAAGGAATCAGGCTTATTTATACACTGTCGTGACATTACAGAGAAAAAGTGAACTGTTCCCAGGACAATGATAGCACAACTGAATATCCAAATAAGTGCGTTTAGCGAAAGCCTCGAGAGTACTGATCAAATCCTAGAAGAAAATAGTGACAAGAGAGGGGCTGAGTGGGAGGGGGGAGTTGGGGTATTGAGGGTGAAAGGGGGGCAGGTAAGGATTTAAATGAAAAGAAAAGGATACCACCATAAAAGAGAAAGGAAGGTCATTTAGAGACCAGCACTGATATCGTTGAAATTAAACATTCAAACCCTGATTAGACTTGGAAAAAATTAAAATTTATTATCAACTCATTCAAAAATCACATTATTTCAGTAATTCTCTTTGTTGAATTACGATAAACTTACGTTTTAAAGACATCAGTCTGATTTTTTCCAAGTATAATCAGGGTTTGAATGTTTAATTTCAACAATATCAGTGCTGATATTAAGTTAGATGAAAAATAAAATATTATTTTATGTTTAATTGTAAAAGTTTGTGAATTATTTACATGTAATGTAATAAACAGCGGAAACAAAAAACAAAAATCTGGTCTGAAAAAGTTGTTCTAAATTTTATTAGCTTTCATTTAAAAAAAAAAAAAAAAAAAAAAAAAAATGCATTCGTATCGGTTAAGATTTGGAGGATGTAGTAGCCTTTTTTGAAACTCGAAAAGTAGTTTGGTCCCACTGTGCGGCGGCAGGAATTTTCTCGTCCCACGGTACATTGAGAAAATTCCTCGCACCCTGGATGTCGGCACTAATGGCCTAGATGTCAAGGCGCCGTAAAAACCAAAAAAAAAATTCGTCCAACACAAAAATAATTACTACGAAATTCTAATCATTAGGTGAGTTTTATTGCTTTAAATTTATTCTTTTAATGCCTTTATAAAGTAATTGAATTTGATTTTTTCATCAAACGTTCTTAAATCCAAAACTAGGTGGAGGAAAAATAGTTTAGGAAATTTTTATCAAGTTTTACTGAAGTGTAGACCACGTTGATAAAAAACTTTTCTGAAAACTTCAAGAACAAAAGTGTGTTTTGCTCCATTCGTATTAACTTTTACAATAAAACATAAAATAATATTTTATTTTTCATCTAACTTAATATCAGCACTGATATCGTTGAAATTAAACATTCAAACCCTGATTAGACTTGGAAAAAATCAGACTGATGTCTTTAAAACGTAAGTTTATCGTAATTCAACAAAGAGAATTATTGAAATAATGTGATTTTTGAATGAGTTGATAATAAATTTTAATTTTTTCCAAGTCTAATCAGGGTTTGAATGTTTAATTTCAACGATATCAGTGCTGATATTAAGTTAGATGACAAATAAAATATTATTTTATGTTTGATTGTAAAACGTATGATTGTGCTCTATTCGTATTAACGTTTTAGGCATTTAAAGGTACTTTTTGGAAAGTAAATTTAATTTTCTACAACGTTTATATCGACTACTTTTTTCATTACGGGCATACTTTCTACGTTATTGGTAGAAAAGTGACGAAAAACAAGGGTTTTATCGGTTTTTGGTAATTTGTTACTCATTGGTGCGCTTTAGCGAAAAAATGTCAGACATAAAATCGACATAAAATTCAATTCTCTACAATAATCCGTCATTAAAATAACCCCTTTCCATTGGAGATTCCAGAATTAGGGTCTCTGGAGAAGAACTGGAGAAAGTTGAGGGGTCGTGCATTAGGTCCAATGAAAGTAAATTCGACCACGTTAAGACCCACCAAGTTTTGTTTTTAAATTTCAAAAATTGTGGGAAAAAGGGAGGTGTCAATCGAGTTTTGAATACCCTGTTTATATATATATATATATATATATATATATATATATATATAGATATATATATATATATATATATATAGATATATAGATAGATAGATACATAGATGATTGATAGATTGATTGGTGTTTTGAGACAGCATTCTCCAGCGGTCGGATTTTTTGTGTGATATTTCACAGAAATCCCATTCTGCTTCATCAGATGGTTGTCCAATTTTTGTAACTTTTTATTTTATAAAAACCGATAAAATAGGTCATTATAGGTTATTATAAAATAACAAACTTAAAAAATTAAAAAAAATAAAAAAAAATGGACAACCGCCTGATGAAGCAGAATGGGATTTCTACAAAATATCACACAAAAAAACCGACCGCTGGAGAATGCCTTAAAAAAAAACACCCATAATTCTCCCCAGCGAAGAAACCTAAAAAATACACAAAAATTTGAACGACCATTATTTTCGTGTTCTATGGGTTCTGAAACGTGAAATTTTCTAATCGACACTTCTCGATTGCACCTTGAGATCAACCTCATAAGGTGGGTTTCCTCCCTTTGGAAGGAGGGAGGAACCACACTGAGGAAGGAGCAAGTCTTACATCATTGTCTACTGCCAAACTAGTAGAAGGGTAGAATAAGAGGAAAAAGCCTGTAGATAGCACGAGAATTATGTTTTAAGGGAGAGCATACAGCCTTATAGTCGACCTCGCAACAATAAGGGAATAGCATGGGGGTGGGTCTTTGTCAGCCCACACCAGTGCAGGGGGTATAGCAGTAAAGTGGTTAATGTCATAACCTGAATTTGGAATATTAATGCAGCCTAATTATTTCAATATGTTTTTAATTATTATTTTTACATCTGTGTTACAAAACTACTTCAGTCCACTTCTTTCTTATGTACAAAGCAATAAACTTCTACAACCATTAAGCAATTGCCTTTCTCACATTGGCAACGAGGACAAAGTTTTAAGCATACACAAAGCAATGCCTAGGAGAAAAGAAACGCTCAGAAACATCGATGAAGATTGTCACTCAGTCTTGCGATCTTCTCAGGGACTAATACAGGAGGCTACGGTAAGATCTATTAATCATAATTACCCTAAGCTCGACACATTTAATGGATCAGAAGGTGAAGAACTGAAATACTGGTTCCAACGCTTTAAGATCTCTGTGAGGACAGGGGGGGACAGATGACAGCTTATAAAGAGATATTTTGCTATGTCATATGGGTTCAGAGCCATTCAAGGTATTGGTTGACTATTTTTTTCCAGAAGATGTAAGTGAACAATGTCTGGATAGTATTATTGATGTCCTAAAACAACGTTTTTATAAATTTTACAACCCTCTTACTGCGCGTATAAAATTTGCTCACAGGTATAGGCATGAGGGAGAGACGGTACAACATTTCATTGACGATTTAAGAAGCTTATCTTCTTCTTGTGAATTTCACAGTACTCTGGACGAGCACATGAGGGACCAGCTCATTATAGGCATTAATAATGAGTTTTGGCAGCGGGAATTGATACGATTACATTCTACTGCTACGGCGGTTTTCGCGGACGTCCAGAAAACCACAATGCTTTTAGAAAATGTTGACATCCAACAAAAACATTTACAAGCTTTTAGCTTAGGGCAGAAAAATCAAGTTAACAAAGTAACATATAACAAACACAGTAAAAGAGTGCTTAAATTAAAAAAGGGAGTCCACTGTTTCAGATGTGGAAACAAATTCCATCAGCATTCAGACTGTCCTGCCCGAAAAACAACATGTAGGGCATGCCAAAGGCCTAGTCATTTCGCAAAAGCTTGCTTAGTTTCAGGAAATGCTGTTATTGAACGAGGAGTATCGAAGTTATCTCCACGGTTGAGTACTCGTTCGAAATCTAACTCCAGTTCTTCAGATGAACAAAGCATCAGTTCACAATCTTTCGAATCAAATATTCACTCTCTGAAAGAAAATATTACTAAGGCGTCTAAGGTTATGCTTAAGGTGAAGTTAAATAAGAAAGTTGTTAAAATGCTTTACGACCCTGGAGCATGTCACTCAATTATTAGTGAATCTTTTTGGAAAGCTCTAGGCTCACCTGAGTTAAAGCCAGCGAATGACCTGACAGCATACACTGGGCATACAGTTACGGTATTAGGAGCAACAAAAGTACAGGTTACAGCTTTTGATCGAATTAAAATGCTATCCGTCTATATTATAAAAGGCGAAGATGTTCCATTATTTGGGCTGGATTGGGTTCTTGCTTTTCGTCTCCCATTACCACCGGGAGCCACTTTATGTACTTTGTTTTCAACAGACGTTCCAAACGTGGATCATGCAGGCCATCCAAAAAGGAGGGATTTATTGAACCTACGGTCAGACGACGTAACGTTACCCAGGAAAAATCTCCAGGAAACTCGACCTCAGCAATTACGTTATAATTACCGATATTCGTCTGAACAAACAGCCGGTAGGACACCAAGAGAAGTTCTTCATAGTAGAAGACTCAGAACTTCTTTTGATTTACTAAAACCTGATTTATCCCGGAACATTGACAAGCTGCATCAGGACCGGAAGTCTAAATATCGAGATTTTGGTGTTAGAACACACGGAAAAGGGGTTACAAAAGGAAAAAATTGAACAAACCTGCTCCATACTCTTACGAAGGAAGAATTAAAAAGAAGCATGCGGACCAGCTTCGATCGGCAAACATACGGCAGAAGCACTCATCGGCGGGGGAAGAAGATGTCATAACCTGAATTTGGAATATTAATGCAGCCTAATTATTTCAATATGTTTTTAATTATTATTTTTACATCTGTGTTGCAAAACTACTTCAGTCCACTTCTTTCTTATGTACAAAGAAATAAACTTCTACAACCATTAAGCAATTGCCTTTCTCACAGTTAATAAGTATCTTAACTTTACTATTAATCTACTTTACTCCATTTTCTTATTTTTCTTGGCCAATACGAAAACTCTCTTTTTCCCTAAGTCCGTTGAAATATAAAATGTCATTTTTATTTGCCTTGTGTAGACCTAAACTGTCTTTACTATTTTTTTGTCTTCCATTATTATTTGCTGGCTATTGTATTCATAATTTTTATGCTTTAACTACTTACAAGTTTGATTATTCTGTATTTTATAATTTATTTTCTTTAATTCATAAATTTTTGGCTGTGTATACAGCGGCTCTGATAGTTAAATAAGTACTTGTGATTTATTTAGTTATTGTTATGACTCAACATTGTACTTCTTTATTTCTTGAACAAAATTATGGGTTTCATAGCCTAATTAGATCTTTTCCTCTGGCTCACTTGACCTCATATTTTTTATGAATTATATGCATGTGGACATGTATGTAATAGATTACATTTATTTTTTATTTAAATAAGCTTTAATTCACTACTTACTAGTCTGGCAAGTTTTATTGTATTTTTAATTACTATTATCTAGAATATACCAGGTGTCCAAAACCATCCCCTCCCCTATATTTTTCTAAAACCAGATGGTATCTTCAAACTGAAATGGGACATGCTCTAAACATTAGTAGTACAATTAACTTCTTTTTTGTACTGGGTGGGCTAATTCATTTTTTTATGGAACCAGCCTATGTTTTTCTACAAATTCAGATATGTTGAAAAAACCCAAAACTTTAATTCAAAACATGTAATTTTAGACCTCTAATTCATCTTTGCAATTTCTCAAATCGGAAGTTGGTTTTCCTGCTGAGCTTTTGGATGTAAAATCGTTGAAAATTGTGTCTGTTGAATTCAAATAAGAATATTTTTCATTGCTGTACCCGGAAATTGCTTCGGAAGTGTAGCTTGATGACCAGAAGTACAGCAGGAACCAAATGGTGTGGATTTGTATAAGGAACAAACCTACAGACAGACAGATGGTAGACGTTTTGACCTAGCGTATGACACTCCCTGTATCAAAACCTACCCGTGTGCCAAGTTTGGTTAAAATCAGTCAAACGGTTTGGATTTGTATAAGGAACAAACATACAGAGAGACAGCTGGTTGACGTTTTTGACTTAACCTATGACACTCCCCGTATCAAGACCTACCTGTAAGTTAAGTTTGGTCAAACGGTGTGGATTTGTATATGAAACAAACATACAGACATACACGTGATTTTCATATATATAGATACCTCAGTTGTAATGTATGAGTCTCTATTCTAGCTCACTGTTAAGGTATGCTGATAGGAAAAAAACTAATATATTTAAAATGATCTATTAGAAGGCCTTATAAATGAAAGCCAACAAAAATTCTTTGGTGGAGGATATCTTGTCTTGTTAATTTTTCTTTCTATCTTACTCATCACTACAGCTGTAAACTGTTTAACTCTATATGGATGGTGACTTTTTCATTTGCAAGATTAACTTCTTATGTCCTAGCTTCATTCAGGTGGTCTGTTCTTAGCACATGCATTCCTAGCAACGTAGATTTGGTGTTAATGGCCCTGGCTGTCGGAGCATCAGGATTTCTAATATAATTAAAACAAACATACCTATATTAAAGTTAGAATACACAAACTTAGCTACACATTTGTTTTGAGATGAAATGCAATTCGATTTATTTAGTAATTCTTTGCTTTGAAGATATTTGTCTAAAAACAAAATAAATATTAATAATGTATCTATTAAATTATAAGCAATTGAACATAAGATTGATGCTTAGAAATTCAACTTTGCGCTTTAATTGCTTAATTACATTTTTGCTTTGTTCATAATTAAATCTTTTTATTCTTCTCGAGGATAGCTTTTTATTAAATAATAATTCTAGCGTGTTGCAGCAATTGAATATTATCTTATCAGTATTTTCTTTCTAAGAAAATGTAACGACTTTATGTTTTCACCTTTTTTAATAACAGATGAACTAAAAAAACTTCAAGAAGAAGTGAAGAAACTCCGTGACCAGAGAGATGATGCGAGATCTCAAGCAACTGTTGTACAAATTAATTATGAATCTAGGTTGGAAGAGGAAAAGGGAAGATATGAATCAGAGCTCTCAACGCTTCACACACTTGTCAATGGTAAATTGCAAACTTATTTTATGTTTTTTTTTTTTTTCGTTTTTAACGGTGCATCAACTATTTGGCTATTTGCGCCGACCTTATTTTATGTATTCATTCTTTAAATAGGAATTCCATTTTCCCAGCAAAAGGGTTGTAGTAATGTATTGTAAACCTTTAGAAACAGAAATACTTAAGTGTTTTGTGGGCCTGTGTTATCCACATTACTTTTTCTTTACATGAATAAAGTTTATTTATCATCCGTTTTCATGTGAACAGGAATAGGTGGATTTAAAAACTTTTTTTTCAAAAACAATGTGGTACCTTATTGCTGATTGAATAATGTTTAACTGACGAGGAACACTAATTATGCATTGAACACAAGGAATGCATTTATCACACCCTTAGTGGGGAGATAGGGGCAGGTAGCTGAAGATAGCCTGAGCCACCAAAAATCCATTAAACATTTCGTGCAATTGCTTCGTGTCCCGGAATCTAGCGATATTCAGCACAGTGATCGCTTGTTTTCATCACTGATAATTCTTTTTGACGCTCTAATGCTCGCCAATGGGTTAATATAATAATATATCAAGTTTGTAATTTCTATAGCAAGAATACATATTGCTAAATGAAAAGCTTAGTACTGGGAATGATAACTTTGTTGTGTTTTGCCCCGATAAAACCCATAATCACAAACAACAATAATTTCCGGGACATCTGTGAAATTATTTAAATGTATTCTGTCATATTTTTTAAAATTTCATTGGGGTTTATATGTAATTATTTAGTTGTCTGTTTAATACAGGTGTTTTGTCTTCTTAAGATTTATTCTTTATTACTTTACTAGCTGAATGCCCGTGCTTTGTCTCGGCAGATAAGTAGTTTTTTTTATTGCGTTAAATAATGTATCATTAAAATTAGTGCTACTATATAATTTTTTGCAGTTTATTATAGCATGGTTCTCGTCATAAGATATGTTTTACATCAATTGATAAGTCATCAAAGATCAGAGATAACCTGTTATCTATAGGTTACCAGTAACCGCAGTGTAACCAATACAGGTTAAATTTTGTTGTCAATTATAAATGAACGTTAAAATTTAAAAATTTATACTTATCAGATGTCATGTTGAAACAACCATTATATTTGCGAGCATTATCGAGAAGTGTTCTGACTGGGAATGCTGATGGGTGAGGAGGCGGTGCAAGGGTTTGGGATATTATTACCTCGGATGGGCCATCTCAAGATTGAAATGAACCGCAAATAAAATGGTGATTTTTTCCTCTATGAGGGCTCTATGAGGGACAGTTTATTTCTAGTAATTCAATGACTGCCATCATAGTTGAAATCAACCGCAATTAAAAATAATACTATGAAATAGATGCAGTATGGTAACAGCTGTTCTGTTATCGTCCTAGCAACGGCATTCTGCCTAGGCGAGCATGCTCTCTTTAAAATTAAAACTTCAAACCCCTCTAAAAATTTGAATATTAAAAAATTCCTTTCTTAGCGAGTGTTTCCATGCTAAAGAGAATGTCCATGCAAAATTTCACATTTTTCTGTTGGGGTTTGGGCTGTGCAATGATAGGTCAGTGAGTGAGTGAGTGGTATTTGACAAATTTATAGTAGACTAGCTGAATACCCGTGCTTCACCACGGCCGATAAATAATTTTTATATTGAGTTAAATAAGATATGATCAAATTTAACGCTACTACATAATTTTGTACAGCTTATTATTGCACGTAATTTAAAGTTACCCAGAAGCCACCATGTGGAGGTAACCATGCTTGTTTCTATGGGGAGTAAAAAAAAAAAAAAAAAAAAAAAAAAAAAAATACAACAATCACTTAAAAAGTTAGGTAAACAGAGACAAATACACGTTGAAAAGCATTAATCTAACAACTTTGAGGTTTTAAGCACTTATCTGTTCGATTGACATCGCCCCACCTAACATTACAACAGAATCTGTTTTGTAGAGAATTTAGTAACCTTTCGAATAGCTGCATTCCACTTACTACGATTTCCCAACCGTTTTCGAGATATTTTAAAAAATATACTGAGATCCGAAAAATTTTATCAACATTAATACAATTTTTTTTCCATATACTTCTTTTCTGAATACCCAAACAGAAAATTACTTTTGAAAAGTATTTCTATCAATTTTTGTGGTAAATGGCTACCTGCAAGTATATGGACTAAAAAATGTAAGCGTTCCGATTTTTTCGCACAAATTTTGCTCCAAAAACCATGTTCCAGTAAACGGATTCAGCTGGTTAGTGAATATGACCTTTCAAATGAGGAGAAAGATTTTTGTACCAAATGTCATCAAAATCGGACCATTTTTGAGCCGATGAGGAACTTCTTAATAATTCAAACCCCTCCTAAAAGTGAGTAAACATTTGAATATAAAAAAAACTTTCTTAGCATGTGTTTACATTCTAAACGGATTGTCCTTGCAAAATTTGAAATTTTTGTGTCAACTAGTTCGGGATTTTATTACCTCGGATGGACCATCACCAGGGCGTAAACTCTATGAGGGACAAAATCACAGTTTATTTCTAGTAATTCAAGGCCTGCCATCATAGTTGAAATTAACCTCAATTAAAAATAATACATACTATGAAATAGATATATAACGGTAACAGCTGTTCTGTTATCGTCGTAGCAACGCATGCTGCCTAGGCGTTTATGCTCTAACCAACTAAAACTTTAAACCCCTCTAAAAATACTAAATATTCTAATATCAAAAAACCCTTTCATAGTGAGCGTCTACGTTCTATAGGGAGTGTCCATGCAAAATTTCAAATTTTTCTGTGGAGTTGTTTGGGCTGGGCGATGATAGGTCAGTGAGTGAGTCAGTCAGTCAGTGAGTGAATGGTATTTGACAAATATATAGTAGATTGTCTAAACAGTTTCTTATTTATTTATTTTTTTATATAAGTTTAATTACTGCAAGTATAAAAAATATGTTTTACTTAATTGAAGAAGTAATCAATCAATTAATATTTTACTTTCATAAATATATGTTTGGATTCTCTTCCACTGATAAAGCATGAGTCTACTGAGTTGTGGAGGGATTGTCATCGAGCCAATGGAAAAAATTAATTTGTGCCAATGGCCATAGCCACGTTGAATGCACCGGTTCCTGTTGATCAATGAAGTTAAGCAATATTGGGCATGGCCAGTACCCGATTGGATGACTGACCATGTGCTGTTGGCAACCTATAGATAGCGCGGCGTTAATAGCCCCATTGTTGATACACTGTTAAACGAACAAAAACAATGAATTGAATTGTTATTGAAGAATTATTATGACAAATAATTACTAAACTTTGATAATTTTATTTCTGAAACATTTTAAAAACTGTAAAAAAATATGTAATATACCCACACAATTTGACCTACTTTCCCTATATTTCTTTGATAAGGGAAAGAAATGTGTGCAGTGAAAGCCTATTTTAAAACATTATCATCTCCATTAACATAGATAAGTCCTCAGAAGCAAAGCTCCACTGCATTAGTGAATGAAGGCATTTTTGGCTTTTTTTCTTCAGAGTTTTCTTGTTCTATCTCATGGTTGAAGCAATTGAAGTTTACTTGATTTAATTTTTTTCCCTTGGTGATGCAATTTATATTTTTTGATTTCTCATAGCCATTAAAAAATCTGTCTATAAATATTTGAGAACATTGAGATTACTTATTGCTCTGGCAACAATTCTTAATATTTCTGTATCACCACATTTAAAAACAAAGCCAGCTCAACTAATTACTTATTACTTACAACTAATTACTTATTACTAATTAATAAGACATATTTTCTTCTTCAAATGGGAAGTACTGAAGAACCCCATTCTTTTCATCTAATAGGAAGTATTAAAAAAGTGTCAACATTATTTCAGCAAATAGTTTCACGTTCTCATTTCGAAGGTAAGATGTTAGTATTTATTTATCCCTTGAGTTTAACCAGGAAACACATTTTATTCTCTCCCATTTATAAACATAACCTTTTTACCTCCAAAGTTTATGTAGACCAAAATTTTCCAAATTATATATATATATATATATATATATATAATATATATATATATATATATATATATATATATATATATATATATGGAGATTAAAGATCAATAAAAATTGAATTAACATTGTCAATTCATTTATTAAACCTAGTTCTACATATTTCGCATCACACAAGATGGTTCTTGTAAAACTGGACTAAACTATTTATTAATTAATAATACAGCCTAATTGTTATAAAGCAAACCTTCCTCTTCAATAGTCAAGTCCTCAAGATTGAGAATCCTAAGTAAGGCATCAAACAGCATTCCACTGAATACAATTCAATACAACAGACAGATGAGTCCTCGGCTATCTTGGTCCTTTAAAATAATTTTTTTGAATTGGATTTTTTATGTTTATCCAACAATATGAAAAATATACTTTAAGTGATTTATTTTTTGTTTATTGATTTTTCCCCTGTTTTTAATGTTATTAATTTTTCATTTTATTTTAAGGCTCATCAAGCTTTTTCTTTTTTTATCATTTTACTTTGAGAAATTTAATATGTGATTATGTTTTATAGAATGATTAGCTACAGCTCATTATAAGTTTAAATATAGCTAATTATTAGTTAAACATGTTCTAATAAAGTTGTACACATACATCAGAGATTCTTGCAGTTACTTTGTAAAGAAAAGGAAGATAAAGCACTACACAAATAATGTAAATGATCTGGATTAAAAAAGCAGCTATAGGCTATAGCTGCTTTTTTAAAATAAATCATAATGATTAGCTATAGCCTGTAGCTAATCATTATGATTTATTTTGAATATTTGTATAAATTTTCCTTCTTAACACATTGGTGCCGGAGCACGTTCCAGGAACGTGTTGCTAGGCTATCCCCTGGGCCGGACCTCGTTCTAAGAATGATTTCCTCTATATTTCTAAAATGTACTATTTTTCGGCCACAGCTTTTTTTCTATCTGTTATTCTGTTAGTACGCCCTGTGCAGCGAAGAAGTACGGTTCTATCCGTTTTTGACGCTCTTGCCTACCATTTGTAGTTCTTTAGATATTTACTGTTTACTGTAATAAGTTGTTTTTTTTTCTAGTTCAAAGATAATATTTAAATAAGGTTGTGTTTTTTATCAGTTTACGCTTTTTTAAATTACTGTGGTACCCAAAAAACAAATGTTGGCACATCCAAGTAAGCGATTATAATTTTTTAAAGGAGTGAATTCTGTTTGCAATTCCGTGCTTTAGTTACTTTTTAACTTAATAGAATATATTTTTTTCATTTATTTTATAAGAGAAGTTTGCCTGGGAAGAAAGATTTGAAACCATTCCGGAAATCCATTATCATAAATCTTGTGATCTTTGATTGCGTATAGGACCTGTTCAAAATCCAGCAATTGAACCCATAATTCACGAACACATCTCTAATCTCTATGCATCATTATCGAGATCTGTTGGGTTTTAAAGGTGACACGAAGTGACACAAACAGAAGGATTGTCGTCAATGCAAAAAAAAATAAAAAAATAAAATAATGGGAAGCAGAAATCAGTGATTTTGTTTTACCCAGATTGCCCAGACCATCCGAGCCTATGTTTGGTCCCATGTTTCAGGCATTATCACATTTCTTTATTTGATAAATAGTGTGTAATATTTTAGCAAATTTTGTTAAATTTTCATTCATTTATTTAAGTTTTTGTACATATTTTTTCTATTGTAAATAACACTTTTTTCAATGTATGAACATATAAAGCATTTTCATGTAATATGAAGCATTTTTTATTAGATTATTTTACCTCTCCTTTTTAAAATAATAATAACATCACTTTAAAACTACCATTATATAAGAAGAAAAATAATACACATAGTATAAATACAAATAGACCCAACTGTAGATATAAATGCAAATCTACTTGCCAGTATTGCTCTGAACCATGGCTAATGCACATACGAATGATTAAATTTTATTTTAAAAAATCTAGACCTCTCTTTATCAATTAATAATAAGACAAAAATGAACAAAACATTTCAGTAAAAACACGCAAATAACAAAATATCTCATGTAATGCGGGTTAGTATATGCAAGACATTCCATGGGCCTGGACACGTTCAAGGAACGTCTTGCTCGGATTATAGATAAACTGTCCGCCCCCTGGGTTATACCAGTCCAATACCAGTCCGGCGCCAATGTGTTAACCCTTTTTGTACCAAGAGAGGTGCACAGTGTAGGGTTCTCCTCCCCTCTGTATGGGATGCTGGCACCTAGCCTCGGTCCCCCTGCGTTAAATAATTTTGCCCCTCTTTATAATTTTGATTTTCATTTTGTTTACTATCATTATTAATTTGTATTTATGCTGAATTAATTTGGAGTTTGAACTATTTTTAAGTTGAATAACTTTATTTAAAAGAAAGTTATAAAAACATTTTATTGTATGAGTGTAAAAAAAAAATTATTTCTGTTTACCATTTGCCCTATATGTTATAAATAATAAACAAGTAAAATATTTACTCAATAAATCATGCTTTTGGGGATGGAAAGAGGTATAAGAACTTATATGGTAATTTGACAAGGCTGAGAGGATAACAAGTTGTAATTCGCATGAATAGCTCACACGGAAAAAAACAAATTCAATAAAAAAATTCAAAATTCAAATACCTTCTAGTGGCAGGGAGGAATACTAGAGGTACAGTTCGTTGAATCTAGCCTCTAAAGTCGAGAAATCAAAAGCAAAAGAATGCGAGTGATATGAGAAGCTCTCGACTGTTGGACAAGTCAACGGTACCTGTGGCCCATCCTCTCTCTGACTTGTACAGAAGCCAACGGTACACAGGGCCCTGCTGCTTTCATTAGCTGGAGCTGTCAACGGTAGAGAAAGAGTTAAATGCAAAGCATAGGTCAGGGACTTTTATTTGGATGTAGATTATCTTTTTCTCTTTTTGATTATAATCTCATTAATTTGGTGTATTTTATCTATTTTGCAGCTACGTTAGAAGAAGCTTCTCGTTATGATAAAGAAATTAGAGAGCTGAAAGCACGGAATGCTGAACTTGAGGCTGAATTAAAGCTGGTAGGATCCAGTAGTAGCACTGTCGGAGGAGGAGGAGGAGGTAGTGGAGCAGGAGGGGGTTCTACCGGAACTGCTGATTCTGTCCTCTCCACCCCTGGAGCTATGCTATCGACATTTGCTCGCAAAGTATATCATCAGCTTGGATCTGTAGATTTACCGCATCAAGCAAATAGTGAAAATCTCGAAGAATCAATGAGGAAGGTTAATTATTATCTTTTATTCTTTAGTGTTGTAATGAATTAATTTTTATTTTATTTTTATGTCAAATCGACATCTATTGTCATTACTGCCTAATTATTTATTTTTGTTAACAATTAGTTTTTATTTTTTTTAATATTATAATATTGACAAAATTACACTTTTTAACATAAAAAATAAATAAATTCTATTAAAGTATTTTAAGCACAGTCTGAAGGAATATGACTAATGGGATTATACTCATGAAAGAATTATTTCAAATCTTCATTAATATGAGGGTGGTCTGAAAAGTTTCCGAGCTAACAAAATTACAAAAAAAAAATTGTATACGCATTTTTTTATTATTTTCCAACATAGTCTCCTTGTAACTCTGTACACTTCTCCCAGCAGTGCTCCCATCTCTGTAACCCGTCCAAAAAGTATTCGACATTTCTCTCTGCAAAATAATTGTTAAGGAAGATGATTGCCTTTCCATTTGACAAAAATCTCTGTCCTCAGAGCGCAATTTTTAGATGAAGGAACAAAAAGAAGTAACTGGTGGGCTAGATCTGGTGAGTAAAGCGGATGGGCAAGCATTCATATCATAATTTGTGGATTCTCACCCATGGCAACCGCTGAGGTGTGATACAGTGCGTTATCTTGGTGAAACAGGATTTTATTTCTCTGCACATTCTGACTTCAGCTTGTCAAATGATGCATAGTATGCTCCGTAATGTTTGTTTCTTTTTTGACGATAATTGATTAAAATAACTCAATGAATATTCCCAAGAAACAGTCGCCATCACTGTACCAGCCGAGAAAACAGTTTTTCCTTTTTTTGGAGCCAGTTCCCCTTTGCAGTCCACTGTTTGGGCTGTATTTTTGTTTCAGGTATATGATGGTGTATCCAACTTTCATCTACAGTTGTTTAGGGTTGCCACCCTAAAGAGATTTCTTTTGATGAGTGCAAGTTGTATACTCTACCGACAGTGGCGCCGTCTACCTCACCCGAGCGAACTACCGCCGGTCAAGTCGAGACAGACGAAGTCCACCCTGCTTGCAGACAGCGTGTAAAGTCTTTTTGTACTCTTTCACCGGCTTACTATGTATACCATGGCCGAGTAGCCACCTCAAACCACCGGGGCATGGAGGTAAAGAAGACATCAATTGACCGAAAATGAAGCCACAGGGAGAAATGCAGTACTCATCTTGGAAGTACCATACTTTAATTTCACCAGGCACCAGTCACCAGGTACCTATTTAATATACCTAATTCCACGGATCTCCAGCAGCCCAACATCATATCACCACTTCATCAGCTCACCATTGTTTCAACCTCATCAGTCCCACAACCTTCAAAATTTCATTAATCCACTAACCAATATTTGTTTCTGATTTTGGCGATTTTCCCCCCACTCATCATCTTGTACTCAATAAATGTAAATTATCAACTCATTATTCATACAGTCCACTTATTTATCCAGCCCCACAAAAATATTACTTCCACATCATACCATATAAAAAATGGTGGTGGGCACTCCTTTTTACATGGTCCGACCGGGCCGGATATTTTTCACTATTCTCTAGAGTAGATAATTTATATTTATTTCAAAAAATGCTACATATGAGCCATTAGCAACAAGTAGCTGATATTTTGTCTCAGCATTTCACCTTTTCTATATGCACTTACCTTGCATATATATCATTGTTCATAAAGTTAAATGGCTCAAATAAAATTAATTGTTTAACCATTTCATCTGTGTTAATTATTTCTATGATAATGGTTTTCTAAATCTAAAGTGGGCATAAAATCAGTATTCATTAATTATTGTGAGGTGAGCTTCAAATATACTTTAACTTAAGCTATTAGTGTTAAATTCATATTGAAACAACATTAAATTAAATTGTTTATTTTCCATTAACTCAAGTAATTTCTAATTTTAACACTATTTCAAGGCTGATTTTTTAAATTAAATTTTGCAAAGGTAAATAACCTTCACTTGATACATACTGAGATGATTTTTTTTCTCTTATTTCAAATCTTAGCTGTTAAATCTTAAATCTTTCACAGCATTTGTTAATTAATTATGGTAAACCTGAAGGAGATTGTCCTCAACACCGATTTTCTCCAAACTTTGCACTATAACGTATTTTGATGCACTAAACACGAATCCGTTGAAAAAAATTGTTGTTCTCAACCAGGAAAGAAGTTATTTTAAAAAAAAGTTCACTGATGAAGGTTAGGGAAGACCAAAGGTGCTGTTAGCGGGTTACAAACGACCAAATTTTGCTATGCGTGCTATGCGTTTCCGCTCGCTCCGCTCGCTCAAGAAAACATCAAAACCCCTAGTCAATCCAACTCGCAGAAATGAAAAGAATTCTATGGCCCAAAAGTCGTCCAAGGCAGTCTTCCCTAACCTTCATAACAGTGAACTTTTTTTTTAAATAACTTCTTTCCTGATTGAGAACAACAATTTTTTTCAACGGATTCGTGTTTAGTGCATCAAAATACGTTATAGTGCAAAGTTTGAAGAAAATCGGTGTTGAGGACAATCTCCTTCAGGTTTACCCATACAATTGTTAGGACCCATATTTTACATTATCATTTCTTAATGTCCTTTAATTCAATTAAATCACAATTTATGCTTTAACTTTCACATTTCACTATTGATCAACCACTAATTTTCAATTATTTCTTCACAAATTCTGCAGAACAACTTAATTTATTCCAGCTTCTTGATCCACATTGTTTACATGGCAGGTAACCTCCCTACTGGTCTCCCGCTTGCCGGCTTCCAGCGAGGTAGGCACTCCCGCGCTTTCTCAATCAAGAGCTGGTCTTTCTCATGCCTGTGACGTCACGGTGTATTCTTCTTGTGGCGTCTCACAGCGCTAGCTTGTTCTTTTTCATTCAGATTTGTCTTTGTGTTGATCATATTGCTTTAACTCATTTCTATATGTGTTTGAGCATCATTCAATTATTTCATGTGATTTATCTCATTTTCTATTTTGTATTTTCTCATTGCTGACATTTTGGGCTGCTGTTTAATTTCTCTTGTATCTCCTCTCCTTTTATCGGTCAACTTTGTCTTCTCACCTCCCGCCCGGTAGGTTGCTTATCTTGTCATCCTTTCATCCATTTGATTTATTTAACAAAAACACCATGTCTGATAAAGTGGCTTTATCATTAGAACGGCGGCTACGCAGCTTAGCCCGTAGCATCACCGGCATCATCAACACATTGAAGGCCACCGCGGATGATGATGTCCACCTCCTTGAGGCGTCTCTTGATACAGCGCGCTCATTCTGGAAGCTGTACCAGGAATCCTTTCTACAGCGCGAGGAACTATCCGGCGAACCCGAAGTGAGCCCTTTTCCCGCCGAATCATGGAATGCACAGTTTCTTTTGTTTCAAACCGAGATGATCACCCATGAGGCCAAACTCCTTAGGCTCAAAGACGCAGCATGCAGAGCCGCTAGAGTTTGTGAAGCGGTACCACAGCCTGACGACCTTCCAAATGCTACCTGCAACGGAGGCCACACCCGTCTGCAGCTTCCCAGGATTCCTATTCCTTTCTTCTCAGGCGACATTCTCAAATGGACACATTTTCGAGACACCTTCGCCTCTATGGTGCACGATGATCCTGGCTTGTCTAATGTAGAGAAGTTCCACTATTTATTAGGAGCATTGAAGGGAGAAGCCGCTGCTCTCATATCCCGCTTTCCTGTTGAAGACAACTCCTACGTCCAGGCTTGGGAAAAGGTGCTCAAAACCTATGACAATCCCCGAATTTTAGCCAGTCTTCTAATTCATCGTATAGTGGACTGTGAAATCAAGACGAACCGGAGTGAACTACAACGGTACGATGAGTTCCTCACTGATGTCGCAGACAGCATAGACTCATTCCGTTCCTTAAAACTAGAACACCCTGAGGAGTTTCTTCTATCTTCGCTTGCTTTACGAGCCTTAGACGCCGACACTCGAAAGGACTTCGAGATAGACATCAAATCGGCCAAAAGTTTCCCCACTGCTGATGATGTCATCAACTTCGTGCGGGAACACAGGACAGCCTTAATGATGTCGTTCCGTGCATCGACCACATCTTCAGCCAGTCGTAGTTCTACAAGGAAATCTTCTACCAGTCCTC
Source organism: Gonocerus acuteangulatus (assembly GCA_946811695.1). Classification (NCBI taxonomy): domain Eukaryota; kingdom Metazoa; phylum Arthropoda; class Insecta; order Hemiptera; family Coreidae; genus Gonocerus; species Gonocerus acuteangulatus. The sequence goes on from OX328123.1 coordinate 81,107,694, forward strand.
GTTACCCCAACCGAAGAGCCACCATATACAATCCTGTCTCTCTTCACGCTAGTTACGCCGACACAAGATGCAAAGACGGCTGTCAAGATGTAACTTCAGGCGGTGAATCTAGTTCTCAGAAGCTCAGTAAGCCTCCTGTTCTGAAACAAACCATTAGATGTCCCTCTTGCCAAGAAGCGCACTATTTAGGTCTTTGTCAAAGGTTTCAAGACCTTCCGCCCGGCAAGAGAGCAGAGCTTGCTAAGTCTCTTCATGTTTGTTTTAATTGCTTGAGAACAGGCCACGGGGTAACTTGTTGCTCCTCCAAATTTAGGTGCAGACATTGCAAGGGTAAACACCATACCCTCATTCACTCCAAGACCAGGAATGTGGCAGAGGCCAAGGATGAGAGCCGCGACCAGACAGAGCCTGAAATCTTCACAGGATTTGGATCGACTCGTCAATCTATCAACCCAAATGGTACGGTTGTGCTTGGGACCGCCAAGGTCCTCGTGATGAGTGAGAATGGAGATTTTCAAATGGCGAGGGCAGTTCTCGACTCAGGAAGCCAGCACACTTTCATAACCACATCTCTTGCAAACAAGCTCAAGTCGAAGATTATTCCATTCAAGGGCTCCATTACAAGCCTCGGCGAGTCTGCTCTCCCAAAAGCACAGCTTAGAGGCTCCATCAATTGCGATATCCAATCTTCGCGAGGCAATCACGAATATCCGGTAAAACCCATCGTGATTGATCGAATAACGTCTGTTCTTCCAGGTCGCCGCATGCCTCTGAGCATCGCCGAGAAATTCCGCCACCTACCCCTGGCCGATCACGATTTTTGCTGTCCTGGACCAGTAGATCTTCTGATTGGAGGCGATATCTACCCTCGAGTCATCACGGGAGCTCCTTACCACTCAGAAGTTGAGGATTTGTACTTAACTCCCACAGTATTTGGTCTCATCATATCGGGATCTCTGAATGAGGCCCCATCCAACTCCAGCTTCTCATTCTTCACGGAATCCCAGCTCAATGTAGAAAACCAGTTAAAACGGTTCTGGGAAATCGAAGAGCCTCTACCAACAGATAGGAGTGACCCACAAGACAAATTCTGCGAGGAACATTTTCTTCGCACCCACTCGCGTTCCTCTGATGGCAGGTACATCGTTAGACTTCCCTTTGAGAAGGACATCTCTGAGATAGGGCAAAACAGAGACATGGTTTTCCGACGATTCTACGCCCTCGAGCACAAACTTAGCAAGAATCCCAAACTTTCAGAAAAATACTCGGAATTTATGACAGAGTATCATAAGTTAGGGCATATGTCACCAGCAATTGAATCATCTTCATATCTCATTCCCCACCACGGTGTTTGGCAGGACGGCACGCAAGGCCGAAAGCTGCGAGTGGTCTTTGATGGCTCGTGTCAGTCTTCGATTCAAAGCTTGAACGATGCCCTCCTATCAGGCCCCAGTCTGCAAGGTGACCTGTGCAACATCTTGATTCAGTTCAGGCTCTACGTCATACCCCTATGTGCAGATCTCGTAAAAATGTACCGCCAGATCCTGCTGCATCCATCTGATAGACGATTCCAGCACATCCTTTGGCGTGAAAGGCCTTCAGATTCGATTCAGGAATTCGAGCTGAACACGGTTACATATGGTGTCAAGTCGAGCGCATTTCAAGCCATCCGAACCATCAAGCAACTCGTCATCGATGAAGGCGCAAACTATCCTATTGCAGCAGGCCGTGTCTTGACGGACATGTATGTAGACGACATCGCCAGCGGCGCCGATACCATGGAAGAAGCCATGCAATTGCAGAGTGAATTGCACGCTTTGTTCCAGAGGGGAGGTTTTACCCTTGGTAAGTGGGCCTCCACAATCTCTGACATAATTCCTGCCGACGCGGACACGGTTTCATCCAAAACTCTCCAATCCCCAGATGATCATTGCTTAAAGATTCTTGGCCTTATCTGGAACTCTAGGGATGACGTATTTTCATATACTGTGCGCTCACCGCCAATGCATGGTGTCACAAAGCGTGCTATGCTGTCCGCTGTGGCAAGAACGTTCGACCTTTTGGGTTTGCTCTCCCCTGTCACATTTCTCGCAAAGACTCTAATTCAGGATGTATGGAGGACCAAACTTGGATGGGATGACTTGCTCAAGGGAGAACCCCTAGAAAACTGGAAGAATTTAACAAACGATTGGTGCGACTTGTCACAACTCTCAATACCACGTTACATATCCTTTCCTAATGCTCAGTTCACCGTGATAGGCTTTTGTGATGCCTCCCAGAAAGGTTATGCAGCAGTGTTGTACTTGCGAGCAGAATCTCCTAGTGGCGACGTGAAGGTCTCCCTAATCAAGGCCAAAACGAAGGTAGCCCCCTTGAAATACACATCTATCCCCAGACTAGAGCTCTGCGGTGCACTTCTTCTCTCTCGTCTGGTATCCTCCGTTCCAGACACACTAAAGCGTGAAGTCATTTGTTTCTCTGACTCCAAAGTTGTTCTCGACTGGTTAGCAACCCCGGTGCATACTCTGAAGGTGTTCGAGGCTAACCGAGTGTCCCAAATTGTGAAAACCGTCCCTGACAACTATTGGCGCCACGTACCGTCAGAGGAGAATCCCGCCGATCTGGCGTCCCGCGGCTGCACCCCCTCCCGGCTTAAGGACAAAGGACTCTGGTGGAACGGACCATCCTGGCTATGCTCTCCCACTAGCGACTGGTTTCAGCCCACCGAAACAAGGGTTTCAATGAGTGCATTTTCTCAGCCGAGCAAGGAGCAGGAACTCACGCATGATTGGACCAAGAGATTTTCTTCCTACGTCACCTTAATTCGAGCCATCACCAGAATCTTGCGCTATACGAAACGAACCCTTCGTAGATTAAGGAACCCTCCTCAAAGGCAGCCTGACACACCACCCTCTTGCCTTGAAGCCATTTCAACCGAGGAGTTTCGTGACGCCGAACTTAGAGTCATCAGGTTCACACAAAACTTGTACCTTCCCGACACCCAAGGCCTACGCTCCACTCTCACCATTCCTTGATGAACGACGAGTTCTCAGGGTGGGCGGAAGGCTACATAACGCTCCAATTGAGTCATCGAGCAAGCATCCTATTTTGCTTCCTCATAATTCCTGGCTAGCCCGACTCCTTATTGCGCATACACACAACAACCATTTTCACGCTGGGCCAACGCTCACCTTGTCTCTTCTTAGGGCAAAGTATTGGATTCCCAGAGCTCCCAAACTCATAAGTAGTTGTATCAAGCGCTGCTCGCATTGCCGCATACTAAGGGCGAAACCCGTCACACCGTACATGGCATCCCTGCCTAAAGACAGATTCAACCAGTTCCGGGCATTTACTGAAGTTGGAGTGGACTACGCAGGACCCTTCCTAATCAAGGAATCGCGGCTCCGGACTTCGGCTACCGACAAGGCATACTTGTCTGTATTCGTATGCCTGGCGACCAAAGCACTACACTTGGAGCTGGTCCCTTCGCTAACTACCAGCTCGTTTCTCTCAGCCCTTGAGCGATTCATGGCGCGTCGGGGCACTCCTGCCGTGATCTGGTCCGATCACGGCACCAATTTCGTCGGAGCTTCGAGATTTCTCAAGGATGTATACAAGTTTCAAATTGAGGTTTCCGACACCATCACCAACTCACTCGCCCCCAAGGGGCGTCCGATGGAAGTTCATTCCACCGCGTGCTCCACACTTCGGCGGTCTCTGGGAAGCTGCAGTGAAGTCGACGAAAACTCTCTTAGCTGGATACCTAGGGAAGCAGCCATACCATTACGACGAGCTGGCCACGGCCTTCACAAAGATAGAAGGTCTTTTAAATTCCCGTCCCTTATGCCCTCTCAATGAAGACGTGGAAGACTATGACTTTCTTACTCCCGGCCACTTTTTGATAGGCTCCGCCTTATGTACTCTCCCCGAACCTGCTTCATCGAACCAAGTTTTAAGTTCCCACCCTTCGAAATGGAAAACCATGCAATCACAAATAGCTCGAATCTGGAATCGTTGGCGCAGAGAGTACTTGCACACGCTTCAACAAAGGGTGAAATGGACTCGTAAGGTCCCTAATATGAAGGTAGGTGATCTCGTGATACTAATCGAGAAACGGTCCTTGCTCGGACAGTGGCCAGTCGCTAGGATTGTAGAGACTCATCCTGGACGTGATGGCACGATCCGCACTGTTATCGTGCGTACACCATCCGGCGGCATCCTCACCAGAGCTGTAACTTCCCTAGCTCCATTGTTCTCCTCCGAGATGGGTGATCCCTCAGAGAGTTAGATACTCCATTATATTGTTTATTTGTTGTATATTTCCCTTTCTATTTCCCTTTTCTCCAGATGGAATTACATGTATTTTTTTTTTTCTTTTATCATCCCTTTGTCTATGTCTAGTTGACACTTATTCGTTCTTCTCTTGAAGGCATTGCATATATATATTTTATTTCTTATTTTTCTTGTCAAGTTGACTAACTTATTTATTTACATTATCATATTTTTTTTCCTTTTCTTTAAATCATTACGTTGGGTGAAGCTCACCAAATTACAAATGTGTTTTCTTTTCATTTAAATTATTACGAATAATTTAGGTGGGCGGTATGTTTAGGGTTGCCACCCTAAAGAGATTTCTTTTGATGAGTGCAAGTTGTATACTCTACCGACAGTGGCGCCGTCTACCTCACCCGGGCGAACTACCGCCGGTCAAGTCAAGACAGACGAAGTCCACCCTGCTTGCAGACAGCGTGTAAAGTCTTTTTGTACTCTTTCACCGGCTTACTATGTATACCATGGCCGAGTAGCCACCTCAAACCACCGGGGCATGGAGGTGAAGAAGACATCAATTGACCGAAAATGAAGCCACAGGGAGAAATGCAGTACTCATCTTGGAAGTACCATACTTTGATTTCACCAGTCACCAGGTACCTATTTAATATACCTAATTCCACGGATCTCCAGCAGCCCAACATCATATCACCACTTCATCAGCTCACCATTGTTTCAACCTCATCAGTCCCGCAACCTTCAAAATTTCATTAATCCACTAACCAATATTTGTTTCTGATTTTGGCAATTTTCCCCCCACTCATCATCTTGTACTCAATAAATGTAAATTATCAACTCATTATTCATACAGTCCACTTATTTATCCAGCCCCACAAAAATATTACTTCCACATCATACCATATAAAAAATGGTGGTGTGGCAATCCCTTTTACAACAGTAATATTAATCTGTGCCCAAACTGGGATTTTCTGCGCCTAGACTGCATTGGTAATCTTCATTCGAGCACATTTTTGGTCTAATGTGAGCAAACGCTGCATCTAACGCGCAGACAGCTTTCTCGTATCTAAATTTTGATTTAATATGTAACAGAAATATTCTTTCCACATGTTCATAACCTCTGCTATGTCTCTCACTTGTGGTCATCTAGCACCATTTAGTGAACTTTGGCGATGTTTTCATCGGTGGTTGCAGTTTTTGAAAGTCCCAAACGTTCGTCTCCCTAGCTCTTATGGCCATGATTAAATTCTGCTGCCCAACATTGTACTGTGGTAAATGATGGTGGAGAGTCCCCACACACAGAATCAAACTCATCTTTGATTTGCGTAGGCATATTGCCTTTCAAAACCAAATATTTAATGGAAGCTCGATGTTTGATTTTATCTATTTTAACGAAAGCACTCATATCAACTCACTCAAACGACTGTTACATAAAAACTGTGCATCCAAAATGGCTGAAACGTTGGTGAGTAACTGTCAACAGATGAACAACGAAATTCACTTGCTTTTATTTATGAGTGCTGCCATCTGCATGTTGTGATTAGAAACTTTTCAGACCACCCTTGTATACTAATTGCAAGATAATCAAATAATCCTCATTAAAATTTATGTATTACAAGTGCCTAATGAGCCGAACTATATGCCAAAATACCGGCACTAGGCAATATATCTAATACTCATCACAAAAACATTACTATATGTACTGACTCACTGAGCATGCTACTTACATGCCAGGACATTTACGTACAAGTGCAGCTTGCAGGACGAAAATAACTGGATACTGACAGACTGCATACTCAGACCCTCCCTCCATAGGGAGGAAACCCACACGTATATGTGTATATATATATATATATATATATATATATATATATATATATATATATTAATGTGTGTGTCCATAATTTTTTTTCTTTCACAAACTCGATATAGAACATATCCATATCTATTACTCCTCGCTAAAGTATTAGTTTCTTAAGTTATAGAAAAGTACCAATTTGTTCCCTTCTTTTGGATGAATAGAAAAATCATATATTCCTTTGAAATTTTTGAAAGTACATTAATTATATATTAATATATTTTATTCTTCTTTCAGGCAAAAGAGGATGCAGAAGTCCTTAGATCTCTAGTAGTCCCTCTTGAAGAAGAGATTGCAGCTTTGAAAACAAAACTTAGAGAAACAGATGATCAATTACAAAAATATAAAATGAAAGTAAGTAGGAAGATATGAGAGCTTCTTGTAATATATAGCTAGTAATTGCTCACATTAATTAAATAGATAGCATGTTAAAGTTGATAATATTCTTCTTGATTTTCTTCTAACTTCGGTTAGTCTGTTTTAACTTCTGTGATATTTTTTCAAATATCCTCTTGACACTTTCAGGACCAGTGGATTAATAAAAAACTGTCCATTGGACCCAAGTCTTTCTTTTGTATAGTTATTTCGGCAAACATGTTAAAAAAATATATAAGTGAAGACAAGTTTTAAATGATTTACTTTTAGTGGATCAATTACAATTGATGGGCTCAGTGCCAAAGGTGACTAACCCACAATTAGAACATACTGAGAAAATTAAGGTTAAAGTTTAGAAGACTTAGGAAAAAATTGGTGTTTGGTGACAGAAACGATTTTAATTGGTCTTTATTCATTAGGTACATAAAATTCTTATGAATATACCATAATAATAAAAAGTTTATAGTTAAGGTTGGACAAGTCTGCCTCTCATAAGATTTAGCTTTGCAGTAAGTTCCAAAACAAACTAACAGAAGTCAGTACTAATCAATGAGGTGTAAAGGCTGGTCATTTCTATCAATTATAAAACTTAAAATTCTCTATCAGGAAAAGTGAATAACTCAAATTTGTTAAAAATTTGGGTTAGTCACCTTTGGCACTGAGCCCTTCAATTAAGTTAAGTGTTGAATACCCCACGACAGTGGGGGGCCCTGTGAAGGAATTTGGTTGCGGGTTCGGTATCATACGATACCAGGCCCACAAAGCTAACCGGGAATATTGTAATTATTATTTTTTATTATTGTTTAATTCAATTTATTTAATTTACCGAAACTATTTAATACTAGTTATTTAATGAAACTATTTAATACTAATTATTTAATGAAACTATTTAATAAAATAAATATTTGTATTAAAATATAAATAATTTACACTGCTAATTATTATAAGTTTATTTTAAAACAGGTAAACATGTATGAAGGAATATAACAAAAACAAAAAATTCTAAATATGTTTAAATTAATTTTATAATTAAATCTTATTTGTACAAAATAAAGCAAAAAGATCGCATATTTAGTTTATTAAGAATAATTTATTACTTACCTGCTTTTTATTTTATAGTTGACCTTTATATTTCGCATTTTTATTATTTTATTGTTCTTTTTTAGCGCGGTTCCTCCCTCCCTTCATAGGGAGGAACCCCGCTTATAAGGTTGATCTCATGAAACAATCCGGAAGTGCCGACTAAAAAATTTTGCGTTTCAGAACCCCTAGAGACCGAAAATGACGTTGGTTCAAATTTGTATATATATATATATATATATATATATATATATATATATATATATATATATATATATATTGTGGTGTTTTGGTTGGGTAAGAAAAAGAAAAATTGAATATATTTAAAAGTTAATATAGGAAAAAGTTGATTTGATATGTTTTAGTATATTTTCATTATATCTCAGGGTTCATTTAAATTTACCAAACTCACCACATACGGGATTATGAAGAAAACCATTTGAATAATTAATTAATTTAATAAATTGCCTGAAATAAAAAACATGAGAAATATATTATTATAACCACTTCTTACCATCTGTCCTTTTATGTGTTGAGACCATATTAAATACCAGGAGAAAGGTTCATTATAAATAAAATAGAGTTGGAAATAATTGACTTATATTGAATAAAAGATATAATTTAAGATTTGGCATGGCTGTGATAAAAAATTATAAAAAAGAAAAATTGCTGGACTCACATAATTGTATCAATGTTGGGTTATTAAGAAATGTTAGAACATATTTAAAATATTATTATATATACAAAAAGATAAAATTTGGCCATTATTAGATTTTAGATAGCTTTTAGAATTTATTTAAAGATTGGCAGTGAGTGAGTTTATACTCAGCTTATTTTACGGATGATGTTCTGGCAGTGAAGAGGCAGGCTGCTTGTAGTTGTGTTGAGGAGATTGATGGTCGGCTGCTAGATCTTGGAGTTGTGTCTGGCTATCATGTCCAGGTGAAGTGCTTGGTGTCGGCTGGCCAGCTGGCTCTGGTGGTGGAATCGGTGTGCTCTGGCCCTTGGCTGGCGTTGAAATGAGAGCGAGTGGTGGGGGAAGGCCCTTTTTATAGAGGCGTTACTCCCACCACACCAAGGGTGTCTGACTTCAGCGATCGTTCTCTGGATGTTCATGTTCATTCTTGGATCTTCCTTTGTTATCTTCCTGGGAACTGGTATACCTTATCGCTCCTAGCCGATACATTTGGACTCTTCTTTTACTTAACACTGCCTTTTTTAAAAAAAAATAAATACTGCCAAACTAAGCACTGCCAATTGCTATCCCTTTTATTACTCTTTTATTTATTTAATTGATTGACAAAGGAGAATATTTGTGATGGACTTACGAAATATAACTTAGCCTTTATTTTGAATAGGAATGCTACTCTTTGCTATGCCAGAAACTGACCTTTTCTAGAGCACCCCCTTTTAGATCATTACAATATATATATATATATATATATATATATATATATATATATATATATATATATATATATATATATATATATATATTTGTCTGTTCGCTCTCCAGGTCCCAGACGAATGATCCGATTTTGATGAAATTTGGTACAAAAATCTTTCGTCCAATTTGAAAGGTCAAGTTTGTTAACCAGTAGAATCCGCCCACAGGAACATGGTTTTTGGAGCGAATGTCGCGCGAAAAAAATCGTTGCGCTTACTTCATATGCTTGCAAGTACTCGTTTTATAGGCTTCTTGGCCTAGAAAAACGAATGAACCATTTTTAAGGCGATAGCTTTAACCGTTTTCGAAAAAATTGGAAAAATAGTTGTTGAATCAAGTTTTCGGTTTGTGTACTTAAAATCATGGGATTCAGTTGAAACATTTTCTAATTTCATCAAAACTAATATGTTGAAATTTTGTTTTTGTTTGGTATTAAGGAAGGGTTAGAATAAAATATTTTATTAACAGACATTAAAAGTTTTGGGAACTTCGTATATTTTCCTGAATATCTCGAAAACGGTTGAGAAACTTGCTAAGCGGAAGGTTACCATTCAAAAGCTTACTAAATTATCTACATAAAAGGTTCTGATGAAAGTTTTGATTAGGCGATGTCAATCGGAGAAATAAGCGCTTAAAACGTCCAATGTGTTTGTTTTGTTCTTTTGAACGGGTTTTCGTAGTTGTTTAGCTCACATTTTAATTGGTTGTTGTTTTGTTTTTTTTAATTGCATTTATTTATAGAATTATTATTACAGTATAAAAAATGTAGAAAATTAGAAACATTTTGATATTTGATACTGTGAAATCTACTATTTGTAGTAGTGGGGTTGGCGAACCAGTGGTGGGTGGGATCCAGGTAAAAGGGTACGCTGCCCCTTGGTAACGGGCCCTTTGTCTACGGGGGAAAGGTCGAACCAAAATAATAACTGTTTCTAATTTAATCTTTCCAAATGAGACTAGGGATAAGAACAGAACCGCGCTAAGATGACGCAGTTCCTGTGAGTCGGACATTTTTTGTCTTATATAGCATTAATGTTGATAGATTCAGTTATTTCATTTTTTATTTAAATGTTTTATTTTTGATTTTCTAGATCTTTTATTTTGTTTGCACTCTACGTGTTTATAGAGCTTATCGCCCAGTTGCTAGCTCTAAATCCAAAAAAATAAAAAAAATAATAAGTTTATTTGTTCTTTGTTTTGTGTTGTTTTTAAAATTTATTTTCAACAATGTAATTTTTATCCTGATCTTTAGTTATTCATCTATGTAAATCACTAAGTCATTGTAATTTTTCCCAACAAATAATTTTTGGCTGTAAATTACGAGTATATTATAAAAAACGGAAATAAAGCAAGGTAATATAAATAGTTAAAACCATTTAATGTATTTGTTTTCTAAGTTAAGGAAATTTTACCTAACAATTATATTAGTACATAGTTGTCTATTTTGTACATAAGGTATTATTAAAATTAAGTATAAAAATAATTACAATTAATATTTAGTTAAAAAAAATTATATACAAATTTGCATATGAAATATTGATGAATATTTAATAAGGATTATTGTATATATGCATGATATCTATGATATCTTGGGAAGCATTCATTGAGGTAAACACCATTTTGATCCTCACAGATACTTCAGAAATAATTTGTTTCTCTCCTAATGCCCTTTGTCCGACAATATTTGCACCGTTTTCTCAATATTATGTTCTTCTCATTCCTTGGCACAGGGGATGGATAGTGGTCTGCAGCAGGTTTTGGAGCGGGAGAAGGGCTCAGATTTAGTTTGGGCTCCAGCAAAGAATTTGAGGGAAAGTTGAAAATTAAAAAATGACATTCTTGGTGCATTTGTATTTCGTGAATTGTAGTTGTATAGGTGGAAATAATTTACCAGTATTATGTATGCAAAATTGCGTTTTTGTACCACCTATGCGTCTTTCTTTCAAGCGGATAATATGCCATCATCTGTTCTTTTCGGTCCATAACATCCATAAATTTTTTATATTTTAAAACTATAGCTGGTTTTGTTCCCTTCTAATTTGCCCTGTCTTAAAATTGGCATTGTCTTAAAATGGGAAGAACTTACTTGTTGTCCCTCCATTTCATCACACAAATCCCTTCATCTGAATATCTTTCCAATGGCTGATTTTTTTCCTTTTTTTTTTTTTTAATTTTGTGAATGCAATGTTTGTGGCTTTCCCGCAATGTTCCAGTAATGTACGTTTTCCTGGAAATCAAGTATTTTGCCAGAAAAATGCTAATGTAAAGTTATTCATTTATAATGAATAACCTTTATTTAAGTAATTTGTCATTAGGAGCTCCACAATTTGATTAACATGACCCCGTCTCGCTTTTGTCTTCTTAGTTGTCATATGGAATTGACCATATGTTTTTATATTATTATTATTGTAGAAGGTTAATAAATCAGTTGCTATCTTGGTGTTCTCAAATATAGATGTGTTATTTTTTAAACCAACTATAAAGCATGGCACAGTCGGTTAGATTTTGGGTTTTTTGACAATAAATTCATTTACATCCCGTGGATCTAGACACAAACATATCTTCCCATTTGGTTTTTCCACTATTACAATTTTATTAATGCAAGCCCTTGGTGAAATTTGTTCAACTTTTACTATTGCATTACGCGATTGAAGCCTATCTAACTCTTTCTTCAGCGGTTCCAATAACACATGTGGAACTCGGGTTGGTGGGTGAAATATTTCAGGATTTTCAACTCTCAATGTAATAGAACAAGGATGGGGAAATTTCCCAGAACCTGTAAACACATCTAGGTTCTTTTTAATAAAATTTTCAGAAGATAATAGATAATTTTCTTTAGAAACAGTCTCTACTCTGCTGACTAAATTGAGGACCAGACAACCAGGAAGACCCAGTAGCATACTACTACCATTTATAATCATGAAATCTTCAAAAGCCTCTTTGCCTTTATATTGACACCTAAGGCTGACCTTTCCAACGGGTATTGACACTGAGCCATTAAATCCTTCTAACTTAACCTGAGTAGATTTAGGTTCTATGCCAGCTGATTTACTTATTTTAAGAAAAACCTTTATTTGCATTACGCTTACATCAGCCCCAGTGTCTAATTTGCACTTAAGAACTACATCTTCAATTAATATATTTTCATACCACGAATGAGTATTACCAAATTTATTTGTTTTAATTGTCCAGCAATTTAAATTACTATCATCGTCGGGGTTACTTGATTGATCCACATCTTTATTGACAGAAGTTACTTTTTTTGAAGGACAACATGAAGCAAAATGATGTTTAAGACCGCAGCTGTTGCAAGTCTTCCCAAACGCAGGGCATTGTCGAGGACCATGTGTACGATTACATTTACAGCAGTGAAACGTCGGCATTCCGCTATTTTATTACCAGGACCTTCTTCAGTAAATTTAGGTCGAACAAGTGACACACCTTGCATTGAAGAAGCTAGCTTTTCTACCTGCTGTTTACTTTGTTCACTTGCTCTACAAAATTTAATAGCATTAACTAAAGTTAACCCATCTTGCCTTAATATAGCTTCTTGGAGACCTCTGTCTCGTACTCCTTGTACAATCTTATCCCTAAGCAATTGATTTTCTAAAGTATCTTCAGTGATATCAGAAAAATTACATTGTTTTAAAAGTCTATGACAATCCATCAGCAAATGATCAAATGCCTCATTATCAGCTTGTAACCGGGCATGAAATAATAATCTATCAAATACTACATTGGTACGTGGATTAGCATACCTATTGATAGCTTGAATAACCTCATTATAAACTACACTATCTTCCTCAGATAAAGGTAAAGTAGCGACAATCCGGGCTGCTTCTGTACCCATCATGTTGCGTAAAAGTGATAATTTTACCTTATCTGCTGATTCATCTTGACCTGTTGTTCTATCAGGAGAAGATAGTTGTAACTGAGAGTTTGAAGGTACCGATATCACATTTAATACACAAAGGACATCCTGGATTGACTAAAGGATTACAGAAAGCGAGGCAACTGTATTTCTAGCCGTCAATGAGCCGTGATTTAGAATCATTGGTGAAAATGTGCAGGACCTGTGAGAAGTATAGCAACCAAAATTTGTCGGAACCCCTCATGCCTCATGAAATTCCTGAATTAAGGTTTGAAACAGTTGGCTGTGATATTCTCGATTTCAGGCATAAAAGTTACCATGTTGTGATTGACCACTTCTCCCATTGGATTGAGCTACGACCTCTCACCAACAAATCTTCATCGAGTATAATCGATGCATGGAGGGAAGTCTTCACAGATCTTGGCTACCCTAAGACCATCATAGCAGATAATAACCCGTTCTCATCGTTTCAGTGCAGAACCTATTGTCAACAAAAAGGGATTGCACTAATCAACAGTACTCCTCATCACCCAAAAAGTAATGGTATGTCAGAAAGAGTAGTGGGTATTTCCAAGACAATTTTAAGGAAAAGTTTAGAAGATGGAACTGGCTATAGAGAATATCTCTTTGAATATAATAATTCTCCTATTTATTTTTTTGATGACTAAATGAAGAGCATTAATTAATAATACCAACAGGTGAAGAATAGCCCTTCAAAAATTTTTTTCAAACTTTACATTTATTTCTCCATCACAACGTTTCGGACACACTGGTCCATCTTCAGGCAATGATGTCCTGTTAATTACTACAGTTACACTTAAACAGTCATGAAATAAATAAAAATGATTCCTGTAAGGAACCAAGTCAAATTACACCTACATCAATTAAACACTCATTATCACAGCCATATTAGACTTTTGTCTTTTTTGTCTAATATGGCTGTGATAATGAGTGTTTAATTGATGTAGGTGTAATTTGACTTGGTTCCTTACAGGAATCATTTTTATTTATTTCATGACTGTTTAAGTGTAACTGTAGTAATTAACAGGACATGATTGCCTGAAGATGGACCAGTGTGTCGGAAACGTTGTGATGGAGAAATAAATGTAAAGTTTGAAAAACATTTTTGAAGGGTTATTCTTCACCTGTTGGTATTATTATCTCCTATTTATGGTTTGTATTGTTCTCCATCTCAGATCCATTTAAAACATATACGGTTAACAGCCGTATTCTCAGATCTGAATTGCCATGTGCAAGTGAGATCCTCCAGCCTCATATTCAAAACAATATCAGAGACCTCATAAAGATCAAACAGGGTATAACCAAGGATATTCATGACCGATGCCGACTCAAAAGGGATTCAACGTTTAAAAAAGGTGACGATGTTGTCTTATGAATGACAAATACTGGACGAAGGAGACAGTGGAGAGGGAAGCAGAAGAGCCTACTGGAGTCTTACTGGATTTCCAGAGATAGTGACAAGAGGCTCCTGAGGAGAAACACTGCTCAGATGAAAAGGTATACTAAAGCTAACCCCTAGGACAGGATGACATCAGCAGAAATGCTGCTCTTTCCTCAAGCAGAGGAGAACACAGGTCGTGAACATCTTTCACCTCAAAACTCAGAACATCTTTCACCTCAAAAACCACTAAAAGATAAAGGACAGAACGTCAAGGTATCCAGATACGGACGGACCATCAAACCACCTACTCGGCTGGATCTTTAACAATCTTCAGGGGGAAGATGTCATATGGAATTGGCCATATGTTTTTATATTATTATTATTGTAGAAGGTTAATAAATCAGTTGCTATCTTGGTGTTCTCAAATATAGATGTTTTATTTTTTAAACCAACTATTTGAAAAAGTCAAATATATATTAAAATATATATATTTTAGTCAAATGGAGCAAAAATATATTAAAAAGTCCGACTCGCAGGAACTGCATCATCTTAGCGTGGTTCTGTTCATATCCCTAGTGTCATTTGAAAAGCTTAGAAAAGAAATAAACTTTATATATATCTCGTGAAAATTGTCAAAATCCTCTCGAACATCTCGAATAAAAGTGATATTAAGGCGTCAGGGACACCGTCAGTTGCTAACTTATACACAGAAGCGGAAATTGCACAATCCGGGTCTCATTCTAAAGCAATGCACTATAAATCAATACAAAATATGCCTAATAAAGCCTTTTCTAGTGGATACAGAAGGATCAAGAAGAAGTACTCAAGATTGAGAAGAATACCATGCCTAATATAGCCTACATAGAATAATATGCAGAATAAAGCCTATCTAGTAGATACAGAAGGACAAATAACAAGTCTTGACGAATAACAAGTCAATATATAGAATAATAAAGCTAATTAAGTCTATGGAGTAGATACAAATGGACCAAAAACAAGTCTTGAGAAAGCTTGTTTCGTTTTCTACTTAAATACTTTTTATCAATATTTTGTATATAACCTGTGTTGAAAACTATTGATTGCTAATTGATGAATCGGGTTACAACTAAGTAGTCTTTATGAATATTTAGTATATAACCTATGTTTGGAAGTGTGTTATTTCAGAATCTAGTTTAGTTTAAGAAATTTTGGTGAATGAAATCATTAAATTGCTCTCTGTACCCTGCCTATGCTTTGTATTTGTGTCGGCAGATACCTGGGGTATATTTACAACTTTTGAGGATTAACTCCTAGCAGGTAAATATCCTGGGGACCTTGTGTTTCTATGGAGACACTGAACCGAACCTCTATTCGCTCATCGTATCTAACCGTTGAGAAGTTTATTTTTTGGATTTAGGACTTAATATACATGTGTAGACTAAATCATAGCAAGAAGTCTACCTCCGTCGTCGGTTCTTAACTATGTAGACTAGCCAATGTTACCCAATCTTAGAGACATCGTAATTAAAATCCACAGCAAAAAGACGACATTTCATCAGAATCCCCTGCTTAATAAAACATATATAGAATAATATGCCAAATAAAGCCTATCTAGTGGATAAAAATAGAGGGAAAACGCCATTCGTGGTGGTAGAAAATCTTACAAGGCATTTCGCTCAGAATTCTCCGAAATATTGTTACTAATTTTACGTATCCTGTTTTATAGGCAAATAGATTTATATTCTATAATCAATAAGAAAAAATTACTAGCAATAAAAAACTATGGGTAACAGATGAAAATAGGGAATACCAAGAACAATTCTAAAGAACGAAATCAACACCAGTACTGTAATCTAGATATTCATACGGCATCTTCGAATTCTAACAAAAAAAATATTGCTTCTAATTATATGTATCCTGTTTACTGACAAATACATTTGACTGCTCTAAGCAAGTACAAAAATAACGAGCATTGAAAAAAAAAAAAAAAAGAACCGGGAAACACACAAATAGATCCGTTTAAATAAAGGAAACTAACTAACTAAGTTTTAAGCACTTATTTCTCCTAATGTGACGACCCCATCAAACATTTCTTCAAAAAAAATTTTGTAGAGAATTTAGTAAGATTTCGAACTGTTACATTTCACTTGCTGCGATTTCCTAACCATTTTTGAGATATTAAGGAAAATATACGAAGGGGGCCTAATAGATATTCATACGGCATCTGAGAATCCCAAGATTCCGCAAAAATAAAATATTGTTTCAAATTAAACGTATCCTGTTTTATTGGCAAATACATTTGACTACTATAAGCAATTGCAAACACTAGGGAATATGCCAATGAACTTGGAGTAGGAGCCTTGACAGTTTCAAGACATTTGAAGGAAATCGGCAAATCCAAAACTGACATTTCATACGGTACAGCCTGATATATTTCTAACAATGAATTGTTTTTCTTATTTTAATTAATCTGTTTTATTGTCAAATACATTATCCAACTTTAAGCTATTAAAAAATAACAAGGAATAAAAACAGACAAAAAGAACCGTTCGAATAAACGAAATCAATTACTTCAAAATTTAAGCACTTATTTCTCCGATTGACATCGCTTATTCAAAACTTTCTTCAGGACCTTTTTTGTAGACCATTTAGTAAGCTTTCGAATGGTAACCTTTCGCTTCCCAAGATTTTCCACCGTTTTCGAGATATTAATGAAAATATACGAAGTTACCAAAACTTTTCATTATTTCTAGCAACAGAAAATTGGTCTCATTTTACCTATCCTGTTTTACACACACATACATTTTCCTTACAAATTCAACATAAGAAATTTCAAAAATAAAAAACAATAAAAAACTAAGGGAAAGAGGCAAAAATTACAAAAAGAACGACAAAAACCCGTTCATATGAACTAAACAGACGTATTTGAAGTTTTAAGCACTTATTTCTTCAATCGACATCACCTAATCAAAAATTGTTTCAGAATCTTTTTTGTAGAGAATTTAGAAAGCTTTCAAATAGTTTCTATACAATTATCAAAATTTCCCATCCGTGTTCGAGATATTAATGAAAGTATACGAAGTTCACAAAACTTTTCATGTCTGTTCATAAAATATTTTATTCTAACCCTTCCTTAACTCCAAACGTAACCAAAAGTTTAACATGTTAGTTTTGATGAAATTCAAACATGCAAAAAATGTTTCAACTGAATTCCATGATGTAAGTACCCAAACCAAAAACGTTATTCAGCAACTATTTTTCCAATTTTCTCGAAAACGGTTGAAGCTATCGCCTTAAAAATGGTGTCATTCGTTTTCCTAGACCAAGAAGCCTATAAAACAAGTACTTACAAGCATATGAACTCAAAAACATAAGCGTTACGATTTTTTTGCGCGAATTTCGCCCCAAACGCCATCTTCCAGTAGGCGGATTTTGCTGGTTAACGAACTTGACCTTTCAAATTGGACGAAGGATTTTTGTACCAAATTTCATCAAAATCGGACCATTGCTCTCTGAGCTACGCTGCGAACAGACAAATATATATATATATATATATATATATATATATATATATATAAGTAAATATATATATACAAATTTGATCCACCGTCATTTTCGGTCTCTAGGGGTTCTGAAACGCAAAATTTTCTAGTCGGCACTTCCGGATTGTTTCATGAGATCAACCTTATAAGCGGGGTTCCTCCCTATGAAGGGAGGGAGGAACCGCGCTAAAAATGAAGTTTAATTTAAAAAGGTCCTTCATTAACTATTAGACATAATCCTAATTTCTTTGGCAGGACAACTAAATGTTTCAGGCTTAAGTTATTTATGCAAAAACTTCTCTTTATGTAACTTTACTGTGTAACTCCTATTCATTGCTCTATCTAGGAGAATTAACTAATGTATGTTAATTTATTATTATTTTAATTTTCAGGAGCGGAGAGGGCTTGAAGAAAGGAGTCTCAGTAAGTCATCAGAGGTAATGGCTCTTTAATTAAGTAATTTCCCCTCATTAAACCTAGTTCCTTTGTGTGCTTATGCTATTACATTGAGCATAGAGCATATTCACGAGGAATCCTAGTTTCACATTTCCAATAAGAAAGTTAGTATTCCTGTCCACATTCTGTAAATCTAATCTGAGATGTTGTAATGGAATTTATTTGGGCCAAATAACAGTTTCTACAATAATTCCATATAATATTTGGGAGATGTTAGGCTGATAAAATAATAATAATAATAATAATGATAATGATAATAGGCATTTGATTCAGTTCCTCACTCCTGGTTGGTTGAAGTATTAAATATTTACAAGATTGCTGAAAATGTAACGGATCTGTTGTCACGTATGATGGCTACGTGGAAAACAAAGCTCAGCTTTAGAAAGGGCACAAATAGGATTGAAAGTGAACCAATGAAGATACAACGAGGAATATATCAAGGCGATATTGCTACATGCTACAAAGCATGACGGATATTGTTCAAGATTTTAGTAGCACCATCGGCATGACGTTTGGTATTGACAAGTGTGCCATACTGCATGTTTCAAAAGGGCAATCAGTTTTGACCAATAACATTGCGTTAGCTGATGGCGATACTATCCGTGAACTCGAGGAGGATGAGTCATACAGGTATCTTGGCGTACAACAACATCTGAAAATAGCCAAAAGAGAAGTAAAAGAGGAACTGAAGGCTGTGCTTCTTAAACGCTTGCGTCTGATTTTAAAAAGCTATCTACATGGCAGGCAGAAAATAAAGGCAATTAATGCATGGGCAATATCATCACTGATTTACAGCTTCGGAATCATTAAATGGTCGGATACATCGTTACAAAAACTGGATCGTCTCATACGAACAGAGATGACTAAGGCACGTATGCACCACCCCATATCGTCAATTGAAAGGCTGTATTTACCCAGGAATAAAGGAGGACGAGGTCTCGCAAATATTCAAGGCTTATGTCGCTCCCAGGAAATTAACCTGAGGAGCTACATAATGGCAAGCGAGAATCGTCTTTTCAAGGAAATGGTCAAACTGGACGAAAATTATACAGCCTTAAAATTGAAGCCATCCAGGATCAAGTAATAGCAACAAGATCCTATCGACGTCACGTTTTGAAGGATGTCAACATCTCTGACAAATGTAGACTTTGTAACAAAACGTATGAGTCGATCCAGCACATTACGGGGGGCTGTGAGATTCTTGTGGGATCCGATTATCTTCAGCGGCACAATAACGTGGCCAAAATATATCATCAAGCACTCGCAGAAAAATATGGTATGTTGGATGGTGTGGTCCCTTATTACCGCTACGTCCCAAA
This sequence comes from Gonocerus acuteangulatus, assembly GCA_946811695.1. NCBI lineage: Eukaryota > Metazoa > Arthropoda > Insecta > Hemiptera > Coreidae > Gonocerus > Gonocerus acuteangulatus. Next base: position 81,127,310 of record OX328123.1, read on the forward strand.
TAGACTTTTGGAGAAAGGTACAATTAAAATGTATTGGGACGAAGCAATGTTAACGGACCGTACTGTCCATCACAATAAACCGGACATTCTTATCATTGACAAGGGAAGTAGGACAGCCGATATTATTGATTCGCAATCCCCAATGATGAGAATGTCCGGAAATCATATGCCGAGAAACTGTGCAAGTATCAGGAGTTGGCCATAGAGCTGAAAGACTTGTATAAGTTGGATTCCGCAAGGATTACAGCCGTCATAATCTCGACCAACGGGCTCATTCCAAAAACGACGATTGCCGCAAATACCTATTTGAAACTGCCGGAGGATCTAATTAAAAATTCCCATCAAGCGGTACTGCTTGATACCGCCAGAACGGTTCGGAAATTTTTAAATGAACGCCCGTAAAAAAAAACAACAAAAAAATCAATAAAAAACAATTCTTTCGGTTGGCAACAGCCCCCGAAAGAATTTATTCCAGGTAACTGAGGAGAAAACCCCCAATGATAATGATAATATTAATGATATTTAATTAATAAAATGTTTATTATTTAATTAATAATGTTTATTACTTAATTAATAAACAGTTTATTATTTAGTAAATGAAAGTTATCATTCAACCATCGGATTGAAACAACAGTGAGTGCCACTAAGTACCTCAAGCTGTCGAACGAGCTCATGATATTATCCCAGCAAGCAGTACTGCTCGATATTGCAAGAATTGTTAGGAAATTTTTAAATGCTCATTCCTTTAAAAAACATCAAGTAAATAATTTTTATTGGTTTTGAATACCCCCCAGTAACAATTACCTCTAGGGAACTTAATATACTCCACCTCGTAATAATAATAAGCTTTATTGGTATCCTGTTGGGGCATAAGCACCTCTCCCCTCAGGCAGGGTAGGATGACAGGTCCTTATGTTGTTAGTCCAAAATAAATAAATTCTCTAAACTATTGACAAAGTAATACATATCACACATAGTTTCATAAATTAATAAAATAGATTAAATTGTAAAAGATTTCTCAATATTTTTTCTATTACAACATTTTATTTTTTACCACTTTGTCCCTAATTGTCTTGCCTCTGGCAATTGTCCACCAACCAACATAAAGCTAAAAAAGTCAGCTCTTCATCTTGTGAGTCATCAGCGGTTCCTCCCTTCCTTCATAGGGCGGTACCCCGTTTATAAGGTTGATCTCATGAAACAATCCGGAAGTCCCGACTAGAAAATTTTGCGTTTCAGAACCCCTAGAGACCGAAAATGACGGTGGTTCAAATTTGTATATATATATATATATATATATATATATATACATACATATATATATATATATATATATATATACTGTGGTGTTTTGGTTCGGGCAAGAAAAAGAAAATTAATTATATTTAAAAGTTGACTTGAAATGTTTTTATTATATTTTCATTATATCTCAGGGTTCATTTAATGTTACCAAACTCACCACATACGGATTTATGAATAAAACTATTTGAATAATTAATGTTGATTTAATAAATTTCCTAAAAGAAAAGCATGAGAAATATATAATTAGAACCACTTCTTACCATCTGTCCTTTTATGTGTTGAGACCATATCATATACCAGAAGAAAGGTTCATAGTAAATAAAATAGAGTTGGAAACAAATGACTTATATTGAAATAAAAATTATAATTTATGATTTGGCATGGCTGTGATATAAAAAAGAAAAGGTGCTTGACTCACATAATTGTATCTATGTTTGGGCATTAAAGAAAAATTAGCACTTAATTAAAATATTAACTTATATATTAAAATATAAATATTGGCCAATATGAAATTTTAGCTAGCTTTTGAACTTAATTGAGTATTGGCAGTTATTGAGGTATACTCAGCTTATGATACGGATGATGTTCTGGAAGTGAAGAGGCAGACTGGTTGTAGTTGAGGAGAATGATGGTCGGCTGCTAGATCATGGAATGGTGTCTGGCCATCAAGTGAAGATGAAGTGAGAGCTTGGTGTCGGCTGACCAGCTGGTTCTGCAGAGAGATCTTGTGCCCTTCATCTCTGGTGCTCGAATGAGATCGAGTGGTGGGGGGAGGCCCTTTTTATAGGCGTTACTCCCACCATACCAAGGGAGTTTGTCTTCAGCGATCGCCACCTGGATGTTCAAAGGGCATTTTTTGGAAGCACCTCTATTCTTATCTTCTTGGGAAACTTGTATCTCTCTATGCCTTATCGCTCCTAGCCGAGACATTTGGAATCTTCTTTTATTTCACACTGCCTTTAAAAAAATAAATACTGCCAAGCTAAGCACTGCCAATTGCTATTCCTTTTATTACTCTTTTATTTATTTAATTGGTTGACAAAAGATAATATTTGTGATGGACTTATGGAATATAACTTAGTCTTTATTTTGAATAGGAATGCTACTCTTTGCTATGCCAGAAACTGACTCATTCTAGAGCACCCCCTTTTAGATCATTACATTTCGGGTGGGCTCCAGTGTAAAAAAAAATAAAAACTGCTTAGCATGTTTTAATTTTTTTTACATTAATTTTTACAGCATTACTATTCAAATACTGGATACTATTAACTGGTTTCATTTTAAAAGTTTAAATTTGTTTTCTTAATATGCTCTACATTAAATTATAAATATTCTAAAAAGTCTAAAGAATTATAACTTATGTCTTATAACAAAAAAAATTGCATAAAATATTATCATTTACATTTACAACACATGTTGTATGGCTGTATACATCTTATTTCAATACAAAGTCGCTTATATTTTTAAAAAATTGTCTATATATATATATATATATATATATATATATATATATATATATATATATATATATTTTAATCTATTTTCCTTCTTTAATTTTTAATTTTACCCTTAATCCAATATTTAATAATTTTAATTTCAAATTAACAATATAATATAATTAAAAATATCCACTACGACAAAAAAAAAAAAAAATAAGTATAGCTCAAAGCTGAGCCTCCTGGGCTCATTTAATGTTAAGTTTTATTTATTTATTTATTCTTTAATTATATTTTATGTACAACAGGAAATTAAATTGAAATTTCCAGATTCATATAAAGAATCATTTTTTTTTTTAAAAACAAGGAATACTTTTTACATTCAATGTTTACTTTGTCCATCTTCAGTATGAAAAATATCTTCAAAGTTTTCTTTTATTTTTGTCCTTATTCAATTATTTCATCCAATGCATTTGACACAATTCTAACGATTGTCCAAGAAAGTTTGTTCCCTCACTAGCCCATTTAAAAAAAAAAAAAAAATTTTAATGTAATAAAATAATTTGTCAATAGTCTATCAGTCCTTGTCGGTGTCAACTTGTTTGTCAGTCACTCCTTCTTTCTACATTCCATTTAAAAACTTCTACTTCCACTTCTCATTATTAAATATTAAACTCCTTCCATTTCTCATTAATTATTAAACTCGTTCCACTTCAATAATATTATTCAATTCCTTACTCTTGAATAACATTACTCAGCAAATTATTATTAATAAGTTTCCTCCCTTTATTATAATATAATATAATATTTCCCCACTACGTAGATAAGGTACTCCGGCCTCTTCATGGGTCCGTGAGCCTTTAATACAAAAATATTTAAATCAAATAATAGGTACTCCGGCCTCTTCATGGGTCCGTGAGCCCTCAATATAATAAATATTTAATTCAAATATATCAAACAATATATTTCATAAATAAATTAAATTGATTTATTTATTTCTCCTTCCCCTTATTTCAATTATTATTATTATTTACTCCTACTTCTTCTTTTAATTATATTAACTTTTGAAAAAGGTTTTTTCCCTTTAAGTATTTATATATATATATATATATATATATATATATATATATTTGTCTGTTCGCTCTCTAGGTCCCAGACGAATGGTCCGATTTTGATGAAATTTGGTACAAAAATCTTCCGTCTAATTTGAAAGGTCAAGTTTGTTAACCAGCAGAATCCGCCCACTGGAACATGGTTTTTGGAGCGAGTGTCGCGCGAAAAACATTGTTCTGCTTACTTCATATGCTTGCAAGTACTCGTTTTATAGGCTTCTGGGCCTAGGAAAACGAATGAAACCATTTTTAAGGCGATAGCTTTAACTGTTTTGGAGAAAATTGGAAAAATATTTGTTGAATAATTTTTTTTTTTTTTTTTTTTTTTTTTTTTTTTTTTTTTTTTTTTTTTTTACGGCGCATCTACATCTAGGTCATTAGCGCCGACATCCAGGGTGCAGCGAGGAATTTTACCAGCGAGCCGTGGGATGATAAAATTCCTGCCGGAGGTTGGGAATCGAACCCACCATCTCCCGCTTATGAATCCAAGGCGCTAGCCATTAGACCACGGGAGACCCCTTGTTGAATAATGTTTTTGGTTTGGGTACTTAAAATCATGGGATTCAGTTGAAACATTTTCTGCATGTTCGAATTCATCAAAACTAATATGTTGAAATTTTGGTTATGTTTGGAGATAAGGAAGGGTTAGAATAAAATATTTTATTAACAGACATGAAAAGTTTTGGGAACTTCGTATACTTTCATTAATATCTCAAAAACGGTTGAGAATCTAGGTAAGCGGAAGGTTACCATTAGAAAGCTTACTAAATGCTCTACAAAAAAGATTCTGAAGAAAGTTTTGATTAAGCGATGTCAATCAGAGAAATAAGTGCACAAAACTTTCGTTTATTTGAACTGTTCTTTTTGTCTGTTTTTATTTCTTGTTATTTTATTATTGCTTCTAGTAGGAGTAAAACAAGATAATAAAATGGAAAAGATATTTATAATTTTTCACGAAAGATCATAACAAACTAATAATTGTATCTACTCCTCTTTTTTTTATCTCTATTTACCTTCGTTTTTAATTGTTTGTTTTTTTTTATTTTTTTTTTCTCGGTTTGCCTTAGTTTTTAATATCTTGCTGTTATTTTGATTGCATTTTTTTTCAATAAAACATGACAAGTAATTTAGAAGCGTGTTTGTATTTTAAATTGACTTTGAGAGTTGCTTTAGATTGAGGAATTTCCGCTTCTAACCTGTGGGTGTTAACAATTTTCATGAAATAAAAAAAAAAATGTTTAGTTCTATTTTAAGCTATCCAAATGACACTATGCGTGAGAACGGATAAGTCTTAAGATCACGCAGTTCCTGGGAGTCGGATAATCTGCTGAAAATGTAAATATTCTCCGTCTTGAGTCAGACATCTGCCCAGGCCAGGTACTAGGCAGGCTTCAGGTAGGCTTTTATTGCACTTCATAAATCAAATAAATTGCACTGCAAGATCAGGAGAGCTGACAGATATTTTACCTGCAGGAAGTCATGCAGCCAAATACAACAAATATAATTATATTTTATGGTTGCATGTGGCGTAGTACATTAAAAAATAACACTACTTTCTCATTTTCTTGTACAATTTTATTTTGTTCAATTGCATTTAACAGTAAAATGAGTAGTTTAGTGTTTTTAATTGCATTTAACACTAAAATGGATATGTTAGTAAAGCAAGTTAAGTCAATTAGAAACATATTCGTAGTAGAGTCTTCGTAGAACGAAACTTGGGATGGTGGAAAGAGTAATTTCCCCTTAGAATAGTTTCTTGTGCCTGGCCGGCATTCTTGCTTTTCTTTGGAATATGTGTTTACATTAAGAATGATCTAAACAAAGTAATAATTGTTTCTATTCCATGATGCAGTTCCTACGAGTTGGACTTTTTTGATCTTTTGGTATCTACTCACAGCATATTTTGGCCTATCCGTGTAAGTTCATCCTTGCAACATTGCCGACAAATCTCTATTTGTGGATGAGGCAGTGTAAGAGAGGCTTTTCAGCTTAAGCATTCGCTGCATTTCAGTAACTGTAACCCAGTCTTTTCTTCTTAGTTTTAGAATCTCCAACATAAATTGGTGCTAAGTTTCTATATCCATAAAATATAGTCGGGTATTTACATTTAGTAATTACTTCAACCTTCACTTTGTATGAGAAATTTCATTTCAATATTTTTCTGAGGGGCCAACGTTTCTGCCAACCCTGAATGATTTTTCAACAAATTTCTTTGTGCATTTTGTTTTCAAATAAAATTGTTTTGCCCTAGTAGATGTAGTGATCCACAATTGTTAGGGTGTTGCTCATAAAATTGTATTTAATTTTTTTCTTGGATAAAAACTGAATATTGTTTTGTTTTCCATTAAATATTCATTGGCTTCTTTAAAACTTAAATGCTAAGCTAAGATTTTATTTTTTGTTGCAGGATACAGATATTGTTGGTGATTCAGTGTCTCGTGAGTAATAGATTTGCTTGTTTTTTTTTTTTTTTAAAGTCAATATTTCGATTTATTGTTCAAATTATTAGTCACTTAATCAATATATTTTAGCTGACTGTTTCTTGTAATATTTAGTTAATTACTTAATTTAAACACCCGGATAGGGGAAAAAACTAAAGGATCAAAACATTGGCTGAAACCTTCTCTACAATCCTTCATTTTTACTTAGAGCTATTTTTTGGGGATCTATTCTCCTTTTTAGGACTTCCTGGATGCAAAAATCTCTTTTTCTCTTTTTTAGATCTCTTGATGTAAAAATTTTTGAAACATTTCCTCAAATCATCATCTATCTGACCTACTAGAACCGAAAATTCTGCCCATTTTAAATCTCTCTCTCTCTCTCTCTCTCTCTCTCTCTCTCTCTCTCTCTCTCACTCTCTCTCTCTCTCTCTCTCTCTCTCTCTCTCTCTCTCTCTCTCTCTCTCTCTCTCTTTCTCTCTCTCTCTCTCTCTCCCCCCTCTCTCTCTCCCCCCTCTCTCCCTCCTCCCCCTCCCTCCCTCTCTCTCTCCCCCTCTCCCTCTCTTTGAAAATATGTGAAATCCATCCATTAAGAGAGGCCATTTATTATTTGCCTGTAATTGCCGTGGTTTTTGATTTGTTACTAAACTCAAAATATGTAATGCTCAACTAATGATAAATATGTCATAAAACATATTTTTATCCTCAGAGCTATAATTCAGTTCTACGTTGAATGAGAAATTTTTATGTTGGATGTAGTAGGTCATGAAGGCATTAAAGCTTTATAATTTAGAATTCAATTCCATGAATAAAATAATAGTTTAATTTTTGTTTTATTTTTATTTTAAGCATGTGAAATGTGTTTAAACTATGAACGAGAATTAGTTGAAACACAATCACGAGTGAAAGAGCTAGAAAAGGAGCTGTCCGTTATGGATAGATTGAAGGAAGAATTGAAAAAGGAATCTGTATTTAGGAAACAAATGGAAGAAAAGTGGTCCGAGAGCAAGGAGCAACATAAGCAAGAGGTTAGTCATTGAGAAAATTAATTTAAAATGCAACACTGAGATTTAAAATAAAAATTGTTAAGGAGTTTTGGTAATGTTTCAATTTTTTTTCTGTATTTAATATTACCTCAAATTTAAAAAAAAAACAAAAAACTTTGAAGCCATATCTATGCACAACAATGTTTTTGCACTAATATTTTTGAATAAATGGCTTAATAATACTTTATTAATGTATTTATTTTATACAATATATTGCTATACCGTTAAAAGGAAGTTACATAACTATTTTTTCCTTTTAAAAAAATCACTTTACCATATTATAATTTTTAGATACTGTGAAAATATTTGAAATTAAGTTGTAAGTGTTAGATGGAGGCGTTTTCTTATAATAATTATAATCTTGACTTGAATCTACATTCGTTGTATAATAGCTTAGACCCAAAAATTAAAGCATCTAATTGATTCCATTTAGTACAGAGTGTCATGAAAAAATGAAGAAAACCTAACAACCTATCCCATTCATATCCAATTAGATAGAAAATACTTTGTCGCTTTGCTCTTTGTGGTATCTTCGAAATAATGTGAAACATCCACCCTAGAATTTAACATAAGCAGGATATGCCTTATTTATTTTAATTTTAGGTTACAGAGCTTCAGGAAAAATTAGAAGCAAATGAGAGTGCTTTAAATGATCTTAAGAAATCATATAATAGATGTAGAGAAGAAATCAATAAGAAGTTTAACAGGCTAGCTGAAGAACGAAGAACTACTCATGAAAAATTAGAGAGGTATGAATTCCAAATGACAAAAAATCTTATTTTCAAATCTTTAATTTGTTATAACAATTAACAATACAACAACTCTGATAGTAAGAGTTTGAATTCATATAGAGTACTATCTTGATGTAGAAAAGGTTTTACAGTAGCCATTTCTATTGACTGGAAGAAAAGGTTTAGGATTTATAAGAATATTTGTTTGATAATTAATATCTTTATCAGGAATATACGACTTTGTAACAACGATACTACTGCGAGAGTATATGTAGGCTTGACGAGGAAGTGAAGAGAGGAAACTAGGTCCATACCAGGGGGGGTTGACCATATTAGAATTTCGTTACCTCAGCTTATATCAATTATAAGAAGAGGTAGCTGAGCTCATTCCATCAATTATATCAATAATCTTCCATAGGAAGAAACACTCAAGTTTAACAAATTTCAAACCTCACTCTTGACAAATTTAAGTTAATAAAATTATATAAGTATGCATAGACGTCTGCCACAGGCTACATCACCCTCTAGAATTTGAATATGTGTTCAATATACTTCTTTTTTTTTGCACTAATTCTAACCGTACGTGAAGAAATCACCTTCCCCATTAATAAAGCAAACAAATTTTTCAATTCAAATCACCCTTTGAATTCATTATAATTGAAAATTACATGTCTCATTCCGGTTTTATGTTTGTTGCTCTTAATACATTACTGTTAACATTATAAGCATTATTTGTAATAATATTGAATTATTAAAAACAGCCAATTATTTGAACATAAAAATAATATATTAATGAACAATATTATCCAATACACCTTGAATTGATGGCAATCTCAACATTCCTTGACAAAATTTAAATTAAAAAAAAATTGCAAAATTCAAAAATGTGGTATTTGAAGTGTTTTTTTTTTTTTTAATCATGATAAAATCTATATGAGTTTATTTATTTATTTAAATTTTAACGTCCATTATTATTAACTACGAATAATAATAAATCCTTTTCTAGCCAGGATAGAGCTGATGCCTTTTCTTTATTCTAACGAAAAACAACCACACCATAGTGGAAATTGGACCCATGACGTTTGGCATGGTGTGTTAAGTGCTCACTCCATAACACTCACAGCCACTGGGCCTCCAATATATGAGTTAAGAGGTTTTTTATTGGTTCACCTGTTTTGAGGTTTTTAATTTTTTGTAATTTTTATTTCAGTTTTCTTCGTAACACTCCATGCCAAGGGTCTTGGGTTCGACTCCCACTAGGGGTAGTGGCTTTTCTTTGTAAAAAAAAAAGGAAAGGTTTCAACCCTATCCTGGCTAGAAAAAAGTGGTAACCTATAGATAACCCGTTGTAAAATTCTGAGTTAATTATTATGGATGTTAAAATTTAAATAAATGATTACACTTGGCTGGATTGACATAGACACAATCAAATTTATGAGTTAATATATTTTTGATCTGATTTAGCTGAATCAAATCAAAGGTTCATGAATGGTGATAAGAGAGAGGTGAGCCGACACACTAATATTAAAATATTTCTATTGGTGTTTGTCAGAGCTGTTCCTTTTGTTGCTCTGAAAGAGTTAATTCGTGCTCGACTAGGAGGGCCCCAGACGCTCCACACAATGTAACTCATGTTCCACTCTCAATATCCCTGACTCAACTCGTGGCCTAGTGGTATTAACTCCTATAAAATCAGTGGGACCTAGCGAGAATAAAGAGCGTTCTCAGCTTCATTAAATCCACGTCAAAGACCTATGTCTTACCCCTGAGGAATCGAAAGAAGTCATAATGAAATAATGTAATAATAATTTTCTGTAAATGTACCCGAGGCTCACTTATCTCAATTATCTTGTAATTGCTTGTCGTGTTGATTTTATTATTTATGAATAGAGTTTTACCTGGTTCTTCAAATATATAATTTTTGATTTCATCAAATCTTCTTTGTACATTAATTGAAATTATACAATTGAGCAAGTCTATTATTATCTATGTAAATAGAAATTAATGTCCTTCAATCAACATTGTTATGGATAATTGTTGGAGAGTGATGCTGGTGTGCCTCGCTGCCTATTTGTAGGATCCTATACAGATTTGCCTCTCTAACCATGTTGTTGCTATTTATATCTTTCAGTCACAATTTGGATCTTGTTTAGTGTGGTCGGTATAAATAGCGTCCTTATATTATTATATATTATCTATATTATATACTTTACAATCAAGTAATTATATTGTCATTTCTTATCTGAGTGATTTTCTTTTCCATAATACAAAACTTCTTTTAGTTTAGTATAAAATGACCAGTGTGACATTGTAAGTTAATAATTTCAAATATATAACAAGAGGATGCTGAGAGAGACGAAAGAGTCTAAGATAGTCAGGTCAAGATGAATAGAGATCGGCGAGCGTACGGGGGAAGCTAGACGGATAAGCATCGAGCATACTAGGTACTTCATTCGTTAGCAATGAAAAGGTTAAAAGGCATTTCTTCTGGTTATAGCAACAAAAGCATTTTTTTTTTTCAGCGCTTTGACGACTAGGCCAAACATTTTAGTATTTTCATTTAAGATGTTGACCAAAAATTCTTAACCATCTCAGTATTTTTTCAATTAACTTTTCAATTGTTACTCTTTAAATTGAATTTGCTTTGCGTTTAGAAAAAAAACAAATCCATTGTAAATATCTGATATATTTTTGTTACAGATTGCAATTGGAGAATGAAAACCTAGTTGGAAAATATAACAGACATTCACAAGACCTTCAAAATGAAGAAATCAACCTTCCTAACACAGTTGAGGTAATCATAATTTTTATTGATTACATCTCTGAATAATAAAATAATTCACTCTACAAAACTCTTTGCATCATTAAGTGTAGTATACCTTTACATATATCTCAAAGACTTGGTTGATATGTTTGACGACTTCTTTACAAAACAAGAGATCTATCCCCAGGAAATCACTTTTTCTGTAGTACTCATTTGTTGCATGTGTGAGAGTACATGCATATGAGTAGTATGTAGTTCGCGACTGTGTATTTATGCATTTTATAAAATATAGCTCTTTTTAAATTGAATTGAAATAAAATTTCTCATAAGTTTAATTAACTCCTGTAGGGCAATGGAGCTTCAAATTGTATTTATTTTGAAACCATAGTTTTTAAATTTAATTGGACAAGTACAATAAGAATCAACAGGTTTAAATAATTACAAGTTTTTATTTGTTTTAATTTATATTTCCTGTCATTCGATTTCCCAGCATCCGTATTTCGGGATTTGCCCTTTCTCTTCCAAGGTCCTGATATGGGAAGTATAAAGTATAAAATCATGAAACAATTTGTCTCACCATTTGATTTGCAAGAGCCTTCCAGTTGACTGAAAAGTCATGTCTCCTCTTTTCAAATTTTCTGCCATTTTTGGCATATGTACTTCTGACACCCCAAGAACATTTGTAGTCCTGTCGTATAGCCACATGAAAAGGTCAGGACTCAAACACAAGGTACCCACGACAATAAATAAGTAAATAAAAGAAGCCTTCATTGCATGGAGAAAACAAAAGATAACTTTGAAAGAACAACTAAAATAAAATTAAATCAAATTTGAATTATTTTCCTCCTAAATTACTATTTACAACATACACAAGTGGATGTTGCCTCATGCAGGCCTCCCCTTGATGGGGGTAATGGTCTAACTTCCCTGGAGTCCAAACCAACTAGGAAGTGGAGTTCGCTATTTCTTCCAACAATGTTTTCCATTTTCCTTTATCCCTTGAAACTTTCATACAATTTAGACCAGCTATGGACTTCACTCCAACAGGTACATGGTCTTCCTTGTCTCCTCCTTAAATGAAGCGGAATCCATTCCGGATCCTTCAGCATACAGGATGCTGCAGGCAAGCAGTATGGCCTTTATGAAATGAACTGATTTTCCTAAATAAGCCCCAGAGAAGTTTAGCTCTGGTGTATATGTCAAAGTCCAATATGTAGTTTGCAATCACAACAAAGAATCACTTTGATTCCAAAACTGTTCCTTTTCGATGGAATAAACTGTTTGAAAAGAAGGCAGTCCTCATTAAGCAGCAAACTCTTGTCGATGCGTAATACACAGTGTTGGGGACTATAAACATTTAATTTGGGGGCATAAAATCACTGTATAATGATTCATACAAGAGGGTGAAGTTACGTGATATGTTAAACATCTTAAATCAATTTATTCTTTTCCTCTTTCCTTCAATTTGTGATCATACTACGTACTTAGCTGTTTTAAAGTGGGTGGAGAAAAGAAATGTCAGTTACTTGAAGAAAAAAATCAGTTACTTGAAGAAATGTGTGCACCATTTGGTGACCTGAGAGAGTGTGCCAAGCTCGGGCCGAGTGCTCTCAAGCAAGGGAAAGGGTGAGTTTAGAGGCACCAGTCTGGCAAGGATTTGATTTAAAAACCAAACACAATGTATCTGGAAAACACCTCTCAAATTCCAACCGGAGCTGATCCACTACTTGCCTCAATTTCATCAAAAGTTCATGATATTTCTCCCTGTTGTCTATATATAATGAACCAATAAACATCTCTGGCATGGTTTGGCTGTGACCAGGCGAGTGCAACAAAGGATCTTGTGACCATAATTTGTCCACAGTGATGTGACTGGCAAAAACATGTAAAACTTGGAAACAGTAAAGGAAGCTACACACGGCCATGCAGGCCTGTCAGTTAGACCTGAACAGTCCGCCTGAAGGCCGGTCACCTGAAAGTGTATATATTCTGGCTGGTCTGTCAGTTAAGACTGTACAGGTGTACAGAATATATACATGGTCAGGCGACCGGCTTTCCAGGAGACTGTCCAGGTATAACTGACAGGCCTGCCTGACCGTGTGTTGCCTGCTTTAGGGTCGTCCATCTCACTAGTTGCTTAGAGACAAGGGTCTTTTCAACATATTGTAGTATTAGGTTTCTGTTTGTGTATTTGATGAACCAATGCTTCATTTAAAAAAATACTGGAATCTTTTGAGAAATTACTCTTTAAGCCAGTATATTTTTGTTTCCTGGAGCTTTTTATCCTCAAAAAATTGCTGCTTGTTCTCAGGCTGATTCCTCTTCAGATTGAGAAATAATTTTTGAAGAATTGAGAATAAGATAAGGAAATCTAGTCCTACCAGCTATTGAAGGCAATGGTTAAGTCTTGGAGTCCTAGTAATCACTTCCTTGTTTGTATACTTCTGTCTTGTTGCGCAATTTCTTCCATCATCCTGATGTTATTGTTACCTTCTTATACAAGTCCATTACTTTTAATTAAATGTTGTTATCATTTGTAAGGGACTGATTAGCAAGGATGGGATTTAAAGGAATAGATAATGCGGAAATATTTTAGAGAAGCGGAAATTCCTTTCAAGACTATAATTTACACTCACGTTACTATTACATACATAAATGTCATAAAACATCGCTAAGATGAGAGAAGAGGTTGAGTGAGAGAGAAAAAGCTAGATAAGAGTTATCAAATATCATTTGGGGGGGACAAGAGCATAATTTGGAACTGACCTACCTCTCCAAGACCTCAGGAACGGGCGTGGACTCTGCCCTATCGGAGGTAAGCCAGCTCTTTATACCCTTTTGCCCCACTCCTGCTTTAGCAGGTGGCTCGACGAGAAACTCTTGTCAGGTCTTAAATCTTCCGGGAATCTTACGAATCAGCCATGTGCAGTTCCAACAACCCAGACGCAACGTTTGCGGATTCGTAGTTCTCACATCTCTAGAAATGAACAGCCAACCTTTTCTCTCATCCTTATTCACTTAATAATGACAAAAGGAAAACGGGGCCTTACATCACCCCCCCGATTTTTCAGTCATGTTTCCCTTGGAACATTACTTTACCTTTAACACTACCCGTACTTAACTTATTATTATTCTCTAACTATACTAGAGCTTTATTTTTACAATCACTACACTATTTAGGAGCGGTCTAAACCCGCTCTGTTATCACTGTCACGACACTTTCCACCGGTCGATGGATTACGATTCCTGCTGAACACTCCCGCTGCATTGAAGCAGGAGGCGAGGTGTCTTAGGCATGGTGTACCTCCTTAGCTCCTTGTGCTCGTCCCAAATCCTTGTGGTCGAAGATCCAAGATTCACCAAAGTCCACTGGCCCCATTCTTTTGACGTATTCTTCTTCTGGCGAAATGATGAGACTATACAGGAAGGTGTTTCTCTGTGAAAGAACGTCAACTCGGCAGGACAGATCCATGGTGTCCCAGGACGACATTAGGCTGTATCCTGACACTGAAGACTTACTCGTTTCGACTCTTCAAGAAGAACGCCCCTCTCTGGCTGAGCTGAAACCATCCTTCCTGTCTTATTCTCCTTAAAGGGCAGGACCAGAATTCGATGAAGCATCATCTTCTGATCTGGAATTGTCCAATTATACTACTGCTACTACTCCAGTATTAGTGGCAATGACATCTACTTCTGAAATTTGGTTACATGTTGATCCTGACATCGGCTTCCCTCCGAGAGGAGTGTCAGTCCAATTGGTAGAGCCTCTCTCGCCTTCCCCAAAATCAGAGTCAACTCTCTTGGACCTAGCATCTCTCTACTCAACTTTCCATTCATCGAAGTGCCTCTGTTGTGTAACTTTTGGATTATTTATAAGAATTCCGTTACCCTGTTTTCTGGGATTTGATAGGACGAGGAAAGGTACAGGGAACTGTGGACAAGGGTTTGTGATGTGTGAAAGATTAGTTTGGATTCTTGCTTCATTTTCGAAAATATTCTTGAAAGTTAACAAATCACCCTGCCAAGGCGCGTAACCCACAACGTTTTCATGAACGCCCTGACAATGAAAACCTGACGAATTTTCATGCCAATAGTCAGAACTCTAGGATCACCCGCGATGACTGCCCGGTAAGTAGATGTTTAGGAGTCGTTTACTGGCGATTTAGCTCTTTTCCTAAGCGCGTTTGGGGACCTATGAGGCAGGGTTAAGGGTCTTCCCCTTGGGGTCCAAGTGGCGTCGGCTTCACTCCTTCTCCGGGCTTGGGCCTCCCTATTGGAATCGCTAGAAGTTTCCCCTGAAGTTCCGCCTGTCCTATTCCGTCCTTCACTTCCCAACTCTTGACTATCCCGGGTTCCTTCCCCGTCTTCCTCAGGAGAGGATCTAACGCCAAGAGGGCAGGCAGGATCATTACATTCTGGCGATCTTCCCGCAGCAACCGGACGGTGTCTGTGAATCTCACTATGCGTCTCGATTTCATCTTGGCCCTCGCCATAGTCGTCTTCTGAGTCATAAGAACACCCTGGGTTAATTTCCCATTCCGGCTCAATGACCTCATCCTCCGACCCTTCCACTTCCCGGCTTGTCCCACCCGCCTTCGTCATTACCTTTGGGTGCGAATCCCTGCCTTCTTCCGGGGCCCGTTTTAGCCTATTTATATGGATTACACTCAGGGAACCAGTGGCCAGTCGGATCTCATAGTTTACTTGCGAGAGAACCCTTTCTACTTTGTGTGGACCCGTCCATGGACAGTGGAATTTTGGACAATTCCCAGGCTTTACTGCTGGACAATGGAGATAGACCCAATCCCCCACCTCTAGGTGTCGCTCCTTACGCCGGGTATTACAATAATGGGTCCTCATTGCCCAGGCCTTTTCGGCATGATTCAATGCGTCCTCATATGCTTCTTTCAGCCGATGCCCTAACCTTTCTACATGGTCCGCTGATTCCGATCCGTCATTGGTTGGACCTACCCATCAATCAAAGGGAGTTACCAACTCTCGCCCGAGCATGAGATAGTTTGGGGAGTATCCTGTCGACAAATGAGGTATTGCTCGATATGCCATGAGAGCATATGGAACCCACTTGTCCCAGCCACGACCGTCTCTTTGCACATACTGGGATATCGAATCGGTAAGAGTTCTATGTAACCTCTCTACCATCCCGTTACATTCCGGATGGTAGGTGGTAGTTTGTAGTTTCTTGATTCCAAGAGCTCTACAAACTTGGGTAAACAATTGAGAAACGAAATTCCTTCCTTGATCTGTTAACAACCTCCTAGGGACCCCATGTCGAGTGATTATATTCTCGACTAGTGCTACGGCCGTTTCTTCAGCCGTTTGCCTCTTTAGTGGTATTCCCTCCGCATACCGCGTAAAATTGTCAATCACAGTCAAAAGGTAACGATGGCCTCTTTTGGAAGTCGGCAATGGCCCAAATATGTCCAGCGATACCTGCTCTAAAGGTCCTGTGGCCATGTAGGGAGCTTCCAGGGGGACCTTTTGAGATACAGGACTTTTTCTGCTAGCGCACGTGTGACACCGTTCCACGAAGGACTTAACATCCGCCGCCATGCCCGGCCAATAATATGAGCTTTTGATTACCGCGAGAGTACGATCAGCCCCCGGGTGCCCAGCCCATGGTTTGGAGTGATTTTCTTCAACGATAGTTTTTTGTAGACCCTCAGGCACCATAAGCCTCCATTCCGACTCATCCGCTGCCCCAACGACCCAATATAGCAGCCCATCGGCATCTGCTTTTACATGATCAGTACCTCTCTCGATGGCTCTTTGACACCTCATATCCTTCTTTTGAGCATCCTTCAATTTACCTCGGGTTATTTTCTGCCTATTTCCCGTGACTACAGCACGGCTTAAGGCATCAGCGTTAGAATGTTTCTTCCCCGGGCGATGTTCGACTTCATAGTCAAACTCATCTAACCGAAGGGCCCACCTGGTCAGCCGGGAAGACGGATCTCGAAGGCTTAGCATCCACCTCAAGGCAGAGTGGTCAGCGACTAGTTCAAACCTTCGCCCTAGTAAATAACAACGGAAGAGCTTTGTCGCCCCCACACCACCGCTAACAGTTCTCGTTCTGTCGCCGAGTAGTTGAGTTCTGGACCCTTCAACTGTCTACTAGCGTAGCAAACAGGTTTCTCGCCGCCATCTCTGTACTGGGACAGGATGGCACCCAGAGCTACTCCTGACGCAACGGTGGACAATATAAATGGCTCGCTGAAGTTCGGATAGCACAAGACTGAGTCCGAACTTAGGATTTCTCTTAGCGATTCAAAAGCCTTCCGTTGTTTATCGCCCCACTGGAATCGTACTCGTGAGCCAGTTAATTCCGTCAGTGGTCTTGAAAGATCCGCAAAGCCTTTTATAAATTTGCAGTAATAGCTAGCCAATCCTAGAAAACTTCGCAACTCCTTCACATTTCTGGGGGCTGGAAAACACTTGATCGCCTCTAATTTTCTAGGGTCGGGTTTCACTCCCTTGGCCGTAACTATTTGTCCCAGATAGGTCACTTCCGATGCCGCAAAAGCGCACTTGTTCAAGTTCACTTTTAGATTAGCGCCTCTGAATATCTCGAACAACTCCTCTAACCGGAGCATGTGTTCCCTCAGTGATGAGCTATAAACCACCGCATCATCGAGGTAAACAAAACATCCGACACCCTTCAGTCGGCCAAGGAGTTGGTCCATGACCCGTTGGAACGTGGCAGGTGCCCCCGCGAGGCCGAAAGCCATTTTTTTGTACTCATAGTGTCCGTTTACAGTCGTGAAGGCCGTTTTTGCCTGATCCTGGGGTGCTATCGGTATTTAGTGGTACCCACTAGAAAGATCAATTGTGGAAATGATTTGGCTATTCCCAAACTGTTCTAAGGTTTCCTGTATCAACGGAAGAGGGTAAGTATCCACCTTAGTAACCGCATTGAGGCCACGGAAATCTGTGCAGAATCGATACTTGAAGTCACCTGTTGGGGATGTTTTCTTGACTAAAATGACAGGTGCTTGCCAAGGACTCTTAGACGGTGTAATGACACCTCGTTCAAGCAACGTCTGAACCTGCCGTTCCATTTCCTCCCGTTCACTAAAAGGCACACGGTACGGGCGTTTCACCACAGGTCTGGCATCTCCCGTTTCAATATGGTGCTGAACAGGCAGGGAGCAACCTTCGGGGTCCGGTTCACTAAAAATGTCTGAAAATCTGGACAATAAGGACTCCATATCCCTCCTTTCCCTACCACTTAAATGGCCCAATTTCTCGCCAATGATCGAGGCAAAACCAACGGGAGTTTTAGAGCCACATTTGCGTTCCCTGTCCGAACCAGAGCCACTGCCTTCCGCCCAATCTCTAACTAAATAAAATTTTTAAAAATACGCATTTTGAGATATATACAAATAAAATTTTGTTTTTGAATTTGAGAATTTTTTTCCTCCCAACCTATATGGTGTTGCATGTCATAAGAAAGTTCGTACAAAGAGCTTTAAAATAACTTTCCGTTGAGATAGAATGAATTTATAACGCTTCTATTATAAATTCATTAACAACAATTAAAAATGATTAATAAAATAATAATTATTTAAACATTACCTAATGATTAATATTGAAATATACAGAGATGTTTTGCTGATTAGTGATTTCAATTGTACTTCATTACTAGAGGGACAATTTAAATATCTTTATAAACACTAATTTTTCTAACACTCAACTGTCACATCTAAATTTTAAGAACAGAAACAACAAATATTATTAAACAATGAAAATTTTTCCCATAAGCATGAAAATGTTGAAGAATTTCTTTCAAGATTATATTCAATTATTTTGTGTAAATTAAAGAAGTGAACATTAAACATTGTTAAAGAGTTGAACATTTTTTTTTTTTTTTTTTTTTTTTTTTTTTTTTTTTTTTTTTTTTTTTTTTTTACTTCTTCTATTAGGCATTGCAAGAGATGTGGTTGAGACAACGAGAAGACTTAATTAAAGCTCGAGTTGGCCTTGAACATAATGAGGAATCAGTGAAGACTCTTGAATGTCTTTATGCAGCATCAGAAGAAAAACAAGCAGAAATTTCTGCTCAACTCATTAAGATGGAGTAAGAAATATTTATTTACTGATCTCATTGGAATTTTTATAAATAAAATGATTTCATTTGTGGTATATTTTATTTTAGCAGAATATTATTAAGCCTTTAAGAATAGAACATTCTTCTTTCTCTCTTTCACCGGAGTGCATGCAGAACTGCATTAGGCTTAGGGCTTATCTGTAAGAAGATTTTATCAATTAAATTGAATTTAAATTAATCTTCCAGTAAAACCTGTAAAAAATGACTTTTGGTAAAAATATATGACAAAGAGTGGACTTTAATACTATTTTGGGAAATTAGTTTTAAGGTTTAAAACCTGGACTGGTTTAAACACAGGAACGTGTGATATATCTGGGAGATACAGGGGTTAATGTTCAGTTAATATACACTCATTCAGTAAAATATTTTTGTTTTCAACTAATATATTTTTTATTTATTTTTATAATGGAATTTTTCGCATTGGAATAATTATAAATATTTAATTAAGGTAAATTTTCTGAATTAAATATTTATAATTATTGTTAGGGTAACCAATTCGGTCTTGTATTAATTTATTTTTTCTAAAATTAAGTCACAGACAATAAATATAAATATTATTTATTTATTATTAGTTATAGGTGCTCCGACTGCCAAGGTCATTGGCACCTAATATAGTCTTTTAAATTTAATTTAATTATTAAATAAATTATTTTTAGGTTACATATGTTTCACTGTGTTTATGTTTTTTTCCCGGATGAAGGTGGAATAACATCCCTCTTTAATTTCCATGTGGGATCTCTTCTCCCATGTGGGAAGACACTGTTGTTCTCCTGTTAAGTTTTTGCTCAATAATGGAGACATTATTGTACAGTATTGTTGGCATAACAAATTGGTTGCATGTGCCCTAAGCAACTCGTAGACGCAAGATATAAGAGAGATTATAACATAATTTGAATACTTGCATGGATATTTCAGACATTGTCATGCAATAAATAACGTATAAATAACCAAATATAACATAATAGGGATATCAATTATTAAAAATCCGTAAATAGAAATAATTACCTGGGGACGCACACTGTATCTACAGAGCAAAAACAGGGCTCAGTCGGGCTTAACCTCATTCGATGAGCAATAATTTAAATTAAGAAGAGGGCAATGAAAAAAACAGCTAGAAGTGAAGGAAGCTACCGCTCTCTATTCTATCATAAGAATTTCTGTCAGACATTCCTCCTTCGTATCGACTGGATACCACATGTTCCCAAGGATTAAGGAGTGATCTCCATTTTACCTTGTGTCCTTCAAATTCATAAGAAGAAACTGTAATCTTCAGCTTGGCTTATTGTATACATAAGTTCTGATATCTGTCATGGGAAGCAAATAAATGCCTTAATATGAATACTGAACAAGATGTCTAATCCCTTTCCCAAAAAGTCAATGGATTGAGAACATTGATTAAATAATAATATTGATTAAATTCGACAAAGAAATATTTTATCCAAAAATTTATTTGTAATCGGACTACTGCAAAAGATTTTTAACTGCGTATTTTTTGAACAAAATTATTAAATATGAAGCCAACCTAATACGGTCTTGTCTGTTGGGGCCTATGATTTTTTAAGAGAGTAATTAAATATGTTTCATGTGAAGCAGACAAAGCAATTCATTATTTTTGTTCGTAATGTAAGTTCTGAAATTATTATTTTCACAAAAACCTAGGCTACCGAGAACATCAAACATTTATTAAACCATGTTGAAGCTTATACCTAATTTATAAATCAGAATTACCCTCCTAACTTCCTCTTATTGTGGGGCTATTTTTCATTTACTAGTTAGTTAACTCTTTTGTTTTGGTTGACAGCCGTAGAAGTTGCCGGCTTTGGATATTTCTTGTAGTTGGTTACTGGAGAAGTGTTAATCTTCATCTTGGTTTGATATGTCCAGAAGGAAGTCTTTACAATATCTCTCACTTAGTACCATCATCTGGGATGAATTCGGACAGGTTGTACGAGTTCAGACAACAGTGCATGGAATCACCAACTGATGGCGAAATCACCAGTGCAGTGATTTCCTGTGACATGCACTATACAACCTGTCTGAACTCACCCCAGATGATGGTACAAAGTGCAGATAAAGGACATCTAGTCTATTGTGTTCACTTTCAAACTTTATTTTATTAATTTGTTATTTCTACAGTCGCAATGTGAATTTTATCTTAAATATGCATGACATTTTAATTTTTAATTATTTATACATTATTGAAATTTACATTTGTCTCTAGAAGTGAAAAATTAGAACTTGAACGTGATCTATCACGTCACCAGAGCCGAATTCAGATGCTTGAAGATAGTGAAAGGGAAAGGTTGAAAGAGATTGACCAGCAAAAATCCATGATTAATTTCTTGAAGGCAGAAAAAGTTAGTATGGCTATTCCTACTATTTATTGTTTGTAATTTTTAGACCTATCTTTTGAAAAAGAAAAATAAATAAAAAAGGATTAAGGATCTTATTTACGTTAATTTTTAATTTATTTTACAGAGAAAGTTGGAAGACAGTGAAAGTGAATTGAGAACACGCCTTATTTCACTACAAACTGGTCTTGAAAATGGAGAAGCAGTCCAAAAAGATTTTGTGATGCTTTCTCAGTCACTTCAAAAAGAACTGCAGAGGATGCGAGATCAGAACAACGTTGTAAGTATGTTCTTCACTTTTTGTGTTTTTTAAATTTTACCCATTTACATGCTTAGTGAGCAATGTTGTATGTTCCGGAAATTCCGGTAAACTTGCTCAATGATTTCAGCCTCCACTGCTGGCTGAATATGTTGCGAGTTCCATCCTGTTTTTATCTGGGCTTTGGACTGATATTGGTAGAGTTAAAAACTTCTTTTTCATTTTATTTTTTTGAATGGCCTATTTACAGTATATAAATACTTTTTCATTTTACTATATATGCTTACTTCTACCTTAATCACTCTTTTATACAACAAAAATAGAGGCAGACAAAATTAATTTTTATTAACGAAATTAGAACAGAGCTTCTATAGCAGTTATCGAACATAAAGGGTGTGTACTTTATAAACGCACTGTTCAGTTAATGCTCCCTCAACATCAACAGGGCTTCCTAAACCACAAGAGCTTTAGAAGCCATTTCTAAGAACTTTCATAATAACAACTGGACAGTGGGAGTACACACTATAGGAGGAAAATCCAGACTGAATATTTAGGCTATAGACAACATAGGGAAGAGTTTGCAAGGGTATAGAGGCTAGAGGCACACAACCTGCAATAGTAAGGAGGTGGGGGGGGGCTGAAAAATCTCATTATGATTAGAGAATTCAGCAAAACTATATTCAGCCGTCATCTCTTATGGCCTATAAGTACTATCTGTTCTATTAGTAAGCCATCAGACATCACCAAGGTTCAATTTATCTTACAGTCGACAATAGTTAAACGATAATGAACCAGAACTGCTGGCATGTCAGCCTTCCACTTCTCTTGTGTGTAAAAAACAACAACAGAACTCCCTCCCTGCTTTTTCTGTTGTTTTTTTTCTTCTTTGTGGTGAATGTTCTTGAGTGTATATATATATACTCATATATATACATATACACACATATATATATACAGTGGAACATGGATAATTCGAACTTCGATAACTCAAAAATTTCTCTCGGTCCCTAGAATTTAGGGCATAAACAATGTAAAAAAATCGTGGTTAATTCAAATAAAATTTTGGATAATTCGAATGTTTTACGAGTCTGTACCTCCAATGGGAAGTAGACAGAGAGGCGGTCGATCTTAAATCTAGTGAAAATATTCTCCCCTCGGGTAAAAAGGATAGTAAGATAAGAATGTAGGGGTTCCGGGACAAGAAGCGCGGCGGTCTCATAGTCTAGTTCTTGGACTCTAGGAGTTCTGCAAAGTAGTGGGTCGCGCTTCCTCCCTTCCAGGGGTTGTTATAGTTACTTTCTGTCGTTTTATTCTAGAATTCCCTCCCACCATCTCTCCCATCTTTATTTCTTATTCAGTTATAAGTCAGTCATCGCCTAGATTTGTTTTATTGTTTGTGCCTAGGAATTTCTGGTGTACAGGCAAGTTCAGTGAGTGGTTGATTTAAGGTGTCGAAGCCTAGAAGTTATACAAATTTAACGTTTTTCAGAGAAAATAGCTGCGATTAAAGAAGTTTAAAAAGAAATAAAGAAAAAATCTGAAATTGCCAATGACTTTGGAATTTTTCCTGACACTTTATCAACTTACCTGAAAAATAAAGAAAAAATTATTGCCCTTGAAAATGACTTTTTTTTCAAAACAATAGACTTTTATTTTTTACTTTTTGATAAATTATTTATTACTTATCAATACGTAAGTAATCATCAATTTATGAAACGTTTGTAACTGTTTAAATAAAATGTATGTATTTTTTTTTTAATTAAAAAATGTGAAAATATGAAGTTCGATTTTTTACCCCTTTATTTTCAAAAACTTTTGTAATTCGAATTTTGGATAATTCGGACTTTTTTGTCGGTCCCTAGGGGTTCGAGTTATCCAAGTTCTACTGTGTATATATATATATATATATATATATATATATATATATATATATATATATATATTATTTATTCTTATAGATGACCCGAAATATCCAAATTCTTTTTTATCCTAGGAGGCATGGGATCATTAAAGCAGTCTTCCCTTTTTTATACTACTTTATTTATTGGGCCCGGCATGTTTCGTGCGTCTTTTCTTCGCACCTCTTCAAGGGCACAACAAAATATCGTCAAATATATTTTTTTTTATTTGACGAGTAGACTAAACTAGGACAACAACTAAGGACAGATAACGACAGGGCCATTTTGGCAATCCACTTACATGGTTAGTATTAAGCCGGACTCCAGAGGGAGTACTGGGTAACGAGAGGACTTCCTTGCTAGGTAGGACTCAACACCTTTTATAAAAAATATGTAATTTAGCTATAATTATTGCAATATTTTGGGTAGGGGTAATATTTAATGGAGCATGATAATTTTTTTAATGCATTTTGTGTTAATATAATAGAAAAAAGGTTTATGTGGATGTTCAAAAAAATGATATTTTGTTGTAGAAGTGCCCCTGAAGAGGTGCGAAGAAAAGACGCACGAAACATGTTGGGCCCAATAAATAAAGTAGTATAAAAAAGGGAAGACTGCTTTAATGACCCCTAGGATAAAAAAGAATATATGTATATATAAATAATATTAACTTAATTCTTTTAGCTAAGATGGGAGCATGAAGAAGATGTTTCTGAATGTCGAGGATGTGAACAGCCCTTTAAATCAGCAAGAGGAAAGGTTTGATTTTGTTTTTCTTGATACGTGTTCTATATACATTAAGATATACTCATTACCAAATCTTATATTATTAGTGCTTCTCATTACCAATAAGTCTTACCTCCCACCCAATTGCAATTTAAGATGACCTGGGGGTTGAAGGGTTATTTTAGCATGTTTATTTCTTCCCTAGAGAGGAAGCCCACATATGACATCAGGGCAGTAACGCAATCATATATATATATATATATATATATATATATATATATATATATATATATATATATATATATATATATAGGGGGGAAAACGACCAAAAATGTAGTTAAACCCTGGCAACTATATGTTCCCGCTATCTGTTTTTGTTCCAGAGATAAGCTCTTAAAAGTTATTTAGAAAAATAACGTGTTTTTCATAGAAAAGCTCCAATTTTCTCTGCTACTTTTTTTAAATTAGCATTGAATTTGCTTTAAGCCTATAGGACTTTCAATGCTCACGTTTCTTTTTCAAACCCTAATAACTTTTCAAAAAGTTGATAATAATAAAAAAGTGGGTCTCCTCACGGTCTAGTGGCTAGCACCTTAGATTCTCGTGCGGGAGATGGTGGGTTCGAGTCCCACCAGCGGTAGAAATTTTCTCATCTCAAGGCTCGTTGAGAAAATTCCTCACTGCACCAGGGATGTCGGCGCTAATGGCCCAGAAGTTGACGCGCCATAAAAAAAAAAAAAAAAGTCCAGTTAGCGACAGATTTTCGAGAATCACTACTCTTACAATTTGTACACATTTGTATCTTTGTTTCTTCTTGTTGTTGTAGAGTGTCTCATAGAAGAGGACCATAATTGAAATATTTTGGAAAACAGAGATTTTTTTGTATTATTTTTGTATTAATTTATTTATACTGTGCATCTGCATCTGGGCCATTGGCTCTGACATTAGACCTCTCAAATGTGTAATTTATTAATAAAAAAAAACATAATCAAGTTTTAAAGAATTAACTTGTTTAATTTTTAAAAAAATATATAAAATGAATTGTGATGGTAAAAAATATTGTTTTTTTTTCTTCTCAATGCTGTTTTGTCAATAGCATTAAGTGTGAAAAATATTATTTTTTTTTATTAATAACCATTTTTTTTTTATATATATATATACTTTCAGCTGAATTGCCGACATTGTGGTAGGATATTTTGTAATACATGTTTAAGCCACAAGGTGTATACTGGTCGTAGTCAGAGGGAGAGTAGAGTATGCCAATTCTGTCACACATTGCTTGACAGCAAAACCGCTCCTTATTTCAGCACAGGGCCGCCACAGCAGCACAAATAAGTAAGTGAAGTTCAAGTTAGTTTACTTATAAATTAACTTCATGATTATCATATGAGGTTCATGATAACTTATTACAAAGAAATATTTAAATTTCACTTAGAAACTAGGTAAATAAAAATCATTGTGACTAGGTCTTAAATGACAACTGAATTGTTTTACCATATGAACTTCCTCTCTTCCTTGGTCCAAGTGCACTATATATTCAGAGGCATTATATTTATAAGGCATGTTTTTCTTCATGAAGTTTACATGATCATGTCACTTAAATTTTATTTATTTTTTAATAAAATAATGTTGTACAACTAATTTGAGTTATTGAAGGAAGTTTTGTACAATAGAAAATATGTACCTCTATCCATAATAGATAGTAAAACGTTTACATGGAGAAAGGAATTCTTCCCTATCTTCCAGGCACCATGTGGCCAATCAAAACTATCATGATGGGGCATTAACAAGTTCGGGCCCAGCATCGTGGCATAAGCGTCCAAGAGATGTGTTCTGTGTGCCCAGCGTTGTCGCATATGCGTCCAAGAGATGCGTTCTGCGGGCCCAGCGTCGTGGCATATGCGTCAGCAGATAGCTTGCCTTTATTTCTATCCCCATTACTCCGGCCCTTGTCCTATACCCTTCGTATTTGGTTAGGGACCTCATTACGTTATCCCTGGTTATGTTTTCGGTTCTGGTATTGTATGATACTGAATCCGCCCGAAAAATTCCTTCAGCGGGCCCGCTGTTGTGGCGTTTTTGACATCTTACTAAATTGTAATTAATCCACTAAAAGTACATCATTTTAAAAGTTTCTTCACTTATTTATTTGTTTTATATGTTTGCTGAAATAACTATACAAAAGGAAGACTTGGGCCCTGATGGAAATTTTGTTTGAAGCCATCGGTCCTGAAAGTGTTAAGAGTTTTATCTTTAATTTCTTCGCCACATTTTTCTTATAAAAAAGTGATAGGATGGACAGATTACCTTGTTTGTGTACAATCAAAACCCGAGCACAAACTGCTGAAGAAAAAGGAGATTACAGAGAAAAAAGTTTGTATCTTAAACTTTTGTCTCTGTAATCTTTAATTTAATATTTTTTATTTATAATCAATTAATAATTTCACATCATTTTATTTTAAATGTTTTATGTCAATTGTTGTATTAATGGAACCTAGAAGTAGTTAATTTCATTTCATGCACTAAGCAAAAAAGCCAGGATGAAATTTTGTTAATATTTTCTTAGCACCCATTTAGCTTGATTATTTTTTAAATTTGATGTTTTGTTAATTTTTACTACATTAAGAAACTGAAAAATATCTAATTTAGAGTAAAGAAATAAAATGAAACTACAAATTGAAGATTATTGCCTAATTTGCCCAATGATTTCTAAGTACGCTCCCATTTCTAGAACCTTTCGTATTCCTTATTGAGTTACATTAGTTCCCCATTCCAAGAGATTATAATGTAATACAATGTTTTTTTGTTGTTGTTTTTTTTTTTAGACTTTGTTCATTCATTATCGTCATCTTTATTTTGTTTTAGGTTAGTACTGGTCATCTTAAGTGAATTCTGTTTCCCAACATTCTTCATGTTATTTTGAGCTATTTGAAGAAAGAAAGAAGAATTATATTAGGTTAATTCAATTACCCATGTGATATTTTGTCTTGTACCAAATGTATAGCATTTTAATGGTTAAGTTTTCTGCAGAAGAAGAAATGATTGTACTGATAATAAATATTAGGGCCAGAAGTGAGTCATTCCATTACTCCTTGATGATAGGTCAGGGTAATACAAACAGTAGATTCAAAATGACATGCTAAAATTTATGGTTTATTTATTTATTTTTGTTAAATGGTGTATCAACAATTGGGCTATTAACACTGAGTTTACTTATTTATTTATTTAAATTTTAACGTCCATTTATTATTAACTACGAATTTTAAGACGGGTTATCTATAGGTTACCGCCCTTTTCTAGCCAGGATAGGGGTGATACCTTTTCTTTTTTTAGAAAAAAAAGCCACCGCCTCTAGTGGGAATCGTACACACGACCTTTGGCATGGAGTGTTAAGTGCTCACGCCTTAACCCTCACGACCACCGGGTCTCCGAGTTTACTTATTATTACCAATTTTCTTCAAATGGATTCTAATTGAAAACTTAGTGTGGTTTCATCCTGCTAAGTATTTGATGCATTAGAAAGAGCCTTTAGAATGGTTTGATACTCAGTTGGTGGAATTGTAGCTTTTTTTTGTATTTGTGGCTTTAATATGTTTAATGATTTATTATATTTAGTTTATAAAAATCAATGCAACCATTAACACCATATTTTGATTATACACCTATTTTTGCCTTATGTTTTGGAATTTCTTAACTGTTTTATTTATTATTTGGTATTCTGCTTTTGAATAGCCATTCTGTTTTATTTATAAATTACCTGACTGAAAATTAACATGCTTTAATAAATAATATTCAGGATTTATAAGCGTATGACGATGACATTTTAATGACAAATTATTTATTTGAATTTTAACGTCCATTATTATTAACTAAGAATTTTTGGACGGGTTATCTATAGGTTACCACCCTTTTTTGCCAGGATAGGGCTGATGTCTTTTTTTTTTTTGTTTTTCTTTGTTCAAAGATTTGTTGAGTACACATTGCTTAAATGTAATTTATTATTGTTTGTCACTCATTTTAACTATAGTTTCTTAATCTGAGCTCAATATGCTCTTATTTCATATGTGGGGAGAATCACTTATTAACCTGATTAATATGCTCTGACTTTCCTAAGTATTCTTTAATAATAGATTTCTAAGTTAATTATACGTATTTTTTACATATTTTTTTAAACATGCAAAATAATTGGGAATTTAATATTTTCTACTCTTTCTTGGAACATTTACTTAAGTTGTCTTAATAAGTCTTATTGTAGGTTTAATCATTTTGTAATTTTCCACAGAACATAAACAACCTTTTTTAATATCTTGTTGCTTTGGTCGAAATTAGTTCTTTGATAGAATCAAATACTTTGATAGAGTTGTTGAAGTATTCTACTAAGTAAAATAACCTTCAAGAGTCCTACAAGTAACACTCCTCTCAAAGCCATCTGCACGAGGTCTATTCCGTTTCTTCAGTCCTCGAGAAAGATTTCCTCTGCCGAAAATTCTTCGGACTGTTCTTAAAAAACATTTTAAATTTGTGCTCACCCTCTTTTCAATGTATTTTAATGGCAATAATAACTCACCACATTCCTTCTATCATTGATAATCCCGTCACCATATTGGCAAAAATTCAATTGACGCCTGGGCAGATGATTCAGATCTCTGACCCGGTGATGATCCAGATCTCTGAGAGACGGTTCTTTAACCTATATTGAAGCTAATACGTAAGAACTATTTATTTTAGTATAAACATATTTATATTTGAAAAAATAATACTTCATTTAATGGAATGGCTCATTGTGGAATTTGAGTGATGATTAGATCTTAGGTAATCAAATTGTAAATAGAAATTGAATTTAGTTAGTTTTAACAATTTCTGTAAATAAATGTTATACTATCTTGGATTTTATTTTAACTATTACATTAGAGTGATTATATTGAATGCAGCCTCTACTATCTTAATATATGAAAGATCACTATTGTTCAAATATGTACAAGAAGAAAACTGTATTTTGTATTGTCATTGAGCAAGGACCTATTGTAATATACAATAACTTTGCTTAAGATAGCAATGGAATCGTTTATTTCAGAAACTTAACAATTGCACTTTTTAAAATTTTGGGAAATAAACGATTCAATTATTCTTAGTTTTACCCTAAAATTCAATAATCTTTTAATTGTATATTATACTGTTAAGGAGAAAATTAAGTGAAATGGCATCTGTCTTTTCTATTAAATTGTCTGATTGGCTTTTATCATTTATCAATTCAATTTAGAAGAAACAAGGATTTCATAAATGTGAAATTTTGTGAATGTCTTACTTAGTTTGCCTCTTAATAAGATTAAATACAGCTGAACAAATATGTATACTATTTTTGACCTTATAATATGTAAAAATTGATAACTAAATTAATTTTATGAGAAAGTATTCCTGAACTTTGTATGAGAGTTGGTGGTCTGAAAACTTTTAAACCTGCTAAAATTATAACATTTTAATGGAATAAATCTTTGATGCGTGGTAATAAGGGCTTGAGTCATTTTTGAACATTTGGAGATTATGAGGTAGTATTATATAGCACAAAATCAGAGCTAACAGTTGGTATTAAAGCCTTTGGCCAAGTTTTAAAAGTTGGTTAACTGTACCAATTGATATTATAGCCTTAAGTCAAGTTTATCACTTCCTTCCTGGTATTAAGAAACTTTGTTTTTGCTCTCCTGAAAAATTAATATTTTGACTTAAGCCATTTGACCGTGCATCAAAGAAATATTCTATGTTAAATCCTAAGGTTATAATTTTTTTTTTTGTATTCTCTAATTATAATAACTCAATTTATATTTACTTATAAGCACTACAGTTTCGAAATCTGAAATTATGTAATTTAATGTGCAAATCTTAGATATTCTTTCATGTCCAATAAAAAAGTAAATTAATGGATAAACAACCTCCCAGGTGATGAGAGCTGGTTGTTGAAGATTCATGAAAGCATTTTCGAGACAAGGTTTCATCTTGAGTGCCTATAGACTGCATCTGGGCACTCATATAGGCCTCGCGGCAGACCTTATCTGGATAGCGCTTTGTAGCTCAAAATAAAACATTTCAAACAGTGAAGGTTGGCCTTTTCATCCCCCTCTATGATTAACAACCTCTTTTGTTTTTAAACATTTAAACTTTTTTTTTTTCATTTTGTCTTGCCTAGTTTCTTTAATTTTTCTTAAAGCTCATGTATTAATATTTTTTGCTGTTTTGTTGATATTTGCTCGGAATTGTTGTATGGAACAATAGTGATCTTATTATTGAACTCTTAATTTATTGTTGAAGATGTAAATAGATAAATTTATTAAAAAATATCCTTGTTTTTATATTATATATATATTTTTTGATTAGTTACAGCTTATTTATGTAACTGATTTCTCTTGAAATGAAATCTCAAGACTCTGTACAAAAAAATAAAAATGTGAATATACAATTCTTTGGAATTAGATTGCCTTTTTCAGTTTGAAAAAAACTCATGTTACTGAATATTATGCCTAATTTGTGGAAGCACTATATGAATGAGTGGCATGTAGTTGGGTTTTGGCCTAGAAGAAACTGGATTTCGGGAGAAAATATTTTGTCAATAGTTTTGGCCCATAGGCAGTTATAACAAGTATGTGAACAACTAAATTAATTTTTTTTTTAAACAAAACTTTTTAAGAAAATATAAACTTCTTATATTATTAATTAAACAAATAATGCTTATAATAATTAAACTTAATTTGTGAAATTTTATACCAAATCCATGAATTGTAAATTAGATACATAATCCATAGATACACAGTACACTTAAATTCAGTCCAGAATTGTCATTTACATCTGAAACAAAAATTTCTGCTACAATTTTTCCTAATCCAAATGAAAATTCAAACACGTCTGAACATTTCAGCTTTAACAACTAAACTCACTTGTGAATAATTGAACTTATATAATGAAGTGGCGCAGTCCTTTCCACTATACTTGTATTACACTCATTCAAGAAGGATTGGCCCACTTGATTAGCACTCCAACAATTTAAAGGTTTAATTTATTATTTTTTTTATGGTGTATCGACATATATGCCATTAGCCAAGGCTAATTATTGATATTAAAATTGTTGTTTCAAATGTAGATTTAAAAAAATTATTATGTTTAAATAGCCCACTCTATAATCTAGAACTTCAGATGTTTTAGCTGAAGGATCCTGTCAGTAAGCATGCCAAAAGTTTTTTTAGTCCCCAAGCGTCAGATAAGTAAACTGCAATTGACATCTCTTCTACTGTCACTTTCTGAACTGCATCCGATATATATCAAACTCTAGCAATAGAAGTTAAAAAGAACAACTAACCACTTATAGATAAGATGGGGATGCTGTTTGCGACAAATAGGCTTAAGTAATTTTTGTTCAACTTTCAGTGCTATTGTTCTAGCCTGGCTCATTTTCACACTTTCCTGACGCTTGGGAGGTATTTTCAAGTTACAAGTTAAATCCATTCCATTTATTTTTTTTTATTCTTACTTCTTTATAGTGCCCTGCTTTGGTATTTACAATAGTAAAACACATATTTAATAGGCATTAAATTTAAAAATTACGAAACAAAGTAAAATAATAAATAAAAGTTTTTTAATCTGATGGCAGTCCTATGCCCTTCATAAAAAAAAAGAGGATGTAAGATGTTTAGTTAAAAATATATCATTTTTGATTCCTGTGAAAAATATACCTATTCCTTAATATTTTGAAATTAAAAATAAATATATGTTAAAAGAAAAATTAGCTAAAATGATTTTTTTTTTTTGTTTTTATTAATTTTATAGTATTGATATATTTTCATTATTAATAATGGTTTCTGGCGCTAATAGCCCAAATAGTTGATGCGCAGTTAAAAAAATAAAAAAAAAATAATGGTTTCGTTTTTTACAAGAACTTGTATAATGCATTTTTACAAAATTAGAGGATCGAAGGCAGCAAAACATATATTTTTTAAAATAAATTAGGGACTAGAGCGATAGAATTAGGAGAGGGTCTAATGGGCAATGCCAGGCAAGAGGAGCCTAATTTAGCGCATCAGGAGTGGCACTAACCTACCATTCAGTCTCTAAAGGATTAATTATTCTCAATACAATATAATGTTACTAAAAGTTATTCATATTAAAATGAGCTTCTTCTGACCTGAGTCCTTTATGATTTTCACTAGTGACTCCTTTGAAAAACCACCACCAATTTAAAGCATTCACTTCTGCCACTACCTTATCTTAAAATAAGGGTCTGTTGAATACTCTCTGGAGGTACAATACATTTAAAAAGAATAGTAATTTAACATGTGTTTATATAGTTTCCTTCGATGAATTCAATTGCTTTTATCTTTTTCTTTTGTACTTAAATTTTCGTACATGTAATCTGTCTCTGTGCCGATACCCTGCTAAAATATCTAAGTGCCAATTGAGCCGCAAGTAATTTAAAAAACTCCAACAGAATTAGCTGTGTGTATCACCTGGAGTGTCTGCGGTGCTAGTTGATCTATGAGCCACCAGTTGTGTCGCTGCTGCAGAGATGTTCTTGTGCTGTTGAATGACAAAGAATGACACTTTGTTGACATTGTGGCTTTAAATAATGTTAATTTAAACAATTCAAGGACTTTTGATGATAACCCTGATGCGATTAAGGACTTTAGGAAAATACAGAAAAGCTCAGAATTAGTGGAAAGTACTGCACAACACAATATAAGAAGAAGACAATTCAGTAGCAGACAGAGACTTCCCAATAATTGAGAAAAGTGCTAAATTATCCAAAATGCAGACAGAGGAAGATGTTGAAAACATGCACTCTGCTAGGACAGCAAAACCTTTCAAGGTTTTAAGCATGGAATTTTTTCTTCAAAAAAGTTATCTAGACTTAAAAATATCACAAGTTTCATGGTTGAACATTGACAAAAACTAACCTGGGTATGTCCTGAACAAGAAGAGCTTTACTCAGATTCTCGGCTGGGATAGCTATATACTAAAGAAAAACAAGCCCATGCAAGACAGTTTCGTCAGAACTGGTGATGCTGTCTCTTTAACAGAAAAAAAAAGATCTCCCCATGATTAACTACATTGATCAACCGAACAGAGTTTTTCAACTCAATCCTCAAATATTAAGAAACACTTAGATCACTTATCAGGTATATTACATGGTGGTCGTCGATCTGTTTGCAAAAGTGTTATAATAATTTCTGTAATCTTAGTATAGATTTTTTTTTTTTTTTTTAAATGACTAAATAAATGTTTTTTACAATGAAGAATGTCATTTATGTATAATTTTTAAATAAATATTATTTTTTTTTTTTTTGTTTTCCGAAAAACAACATATTGGCACTTAGATCACTTAGCATTTCAGGTCTTCAATTGTGGAAATATTAGATTAAAGTCCAAATCTTCTTTAGTGGGAAAAATTGCAGTACTTTCTGAACAACCTATTACACACACACACACACATATATATATATATATATATATATATATATATATATATATATATATATATATATATATATGTATATACATATACATACATAGATACCTGCTGACCATGCTGTTTCCTGTTGTGGCGCTTAAGATCTCGCTTCACTTTACATTTGTCATGAAAGATTAAGACAAGACATAAACTGTTTCTATTCTAAACTTTCCAAATGACTCAAGGGATAAGAAGGGAAACATGCTAGGGTGACTCAGTTCCTGCAGGTCTGACTTTATTTTTTACTGAAGGTTGTATTCCACATTTTGTGTTCAGGGAATGATAACCCTAAAAGTTGATCGCCCTAAAAGCCAATTAATCCAAAATCCAAATTTAGTATAAACTACAAGTGTTCCTGTTTGAAATGATCTTTTTTTAAATATAATCTTGTTGTATGAGTCAGCAAGGCACTGATGAAAGAACACTTACATGAGTGGCTTTAACATCTTAATGAAACTACTGTGGCAGGGAAAGGCTTTTCGTTAATCTACGTCCTATTCATTGCTCTTATCGCCACCACCATATCAAAATATGTACTTCTAAATTGTTCAAAATGTTGAAGCAATTTTCTCTCCAGGGTTTTTTTGTGAGCTGCATAGATGAGCACAATCATTACAATGGTTACGTAATCAATATCACAATCTTAAACCTATGATTGCAAGATATTGCAATCATATAGTTGTAGTCTCTCTAGGATAATAATAGAAGATTCAAGATGTCAGATTTATGTTAGTCTCATTTTAACAAAGTACTTTTACAAAGATCACAAGCATAACAATGACCCAAATGGTTGAATTCCCTTAGAAAAAAAAAAAAAAAAATTACAAGCTTGAGATTTTAAATAAAACAGGGAGAGTGAAAACACTTTTTCAATAAAATATACTGTAACTATCCTTTGGTACAGTCTTAAATTTTAGTATATATCTGGTTGATTTCTCATGCTTAAATACAACCTTACATACATTTATGTGAGTTGGAAAACAATTGATACTTGTGACATCTATTAAATAAATTCAAAATACTTAATTAATTTTACTTTTCACATCATTTTTTTTTTTTTTTAATTACAGATTTCTTGGGACGAGTTAGCATCCTTTTCTAGCAAAGAAAGGGGGCTACCGCGGTTGAATGCACCCTTCAAATCAATAAAAAAAAAAAGAAAGGGGGTGTCGTCTTACCAAAAAAAAAAAAAAAAAAAAAAATGCCTGCTATGAATAACACTATGAAACAAAACACCTCTTGAAATGCTAAAAAAAATATCATAATTTAAGGTAGTTTTCAAGGTATACCAGTATAATAAAGTCCGTCACACAGGAGCTGCATAACTAAGCACTTTCCTCAGAATTGGGTAGTGTCGAGTGCATTCCTGAATAATTAGCTTAAAATAACCTAGATAGATAAATAAAATAAAAACATAAATAGTTCTGCTCTTTTGAATTTATTATGAGCACCTGTTTCAATTATTACTTTTATAATTAATTTCCTTCCAGAGTTTTGTGTATGCGTGATACTACACTACGTAATAAATACACAAAGCTTCAAATTTTCGTCTACTGATCTTGATGAATAAAATCAAATAAAAATTATGTCTGGTATTGGAAAATAACTGCTTTGGCTCCAGAGTAAACCCCCCCCCCTCCTAATGAACCAATTTAATTTATTTTTACAACACATTTTTCTCTTCTGTTGACCACAATGCATACTGAGTTTCGTTGAAATATAACAAAAATTACGACTGTTATTGACAAATAACTACTTTGGCTCCGGAGTAAACCCCCCCCCCCCCTCCAGATGGAACGATTTTGTTGGTTAATGAACTCGTTCAATCGTTTGATGGGGGAATACTATATACCAAGTTTTGTGGCGAAAAAACAAAAAATCTGGTCTGTATCGTGTTAACAGACACATATATATAACTACACACACACACATATATATATATATATATATATATATATATATGTATATGTATATATATATATATATATATATATATATATATATATATATATATATATAAATTTTAACTGGGGTCATTTTTGGTGTTTACTAGGTAGGATCGATAAAGATTCGAAGAAATTTTTCAAAAATTCCGTCATGAGTGCAACCTCAATAGCTACTTTCCTTCAGAGGAAAGTGCTAAAAAGGAAAATCTACTCTGATGATATCGAGTGTTGATTAAAAATAAAATCTTTATTAGTAGGTACTCCATGGTGAGGAAAAATATAAATAATTTCTGTGTAGAAATGGAATGAGGAAGATTTTTCACTGTTTAAATTATAAGAAGTAGAGCTTACAATTTAATTATCTTTTATTCAAAATATTTTTGGCAACAATTGTGCAGTCATCTTTGGTGAGATTCCATAATGTTTAAAAAATATATTATAGTCTCCTGCTTGTATCTCCCTATCATTCATTGAGGTTATTAGTTTAATTATCTTGATTTGATGTAGACAAAGAAGGCATTTTATTTATTTTTTAAAAAATGTTCCAAATTAACACTTGTATTTCATTAAAAAGATTAAAATAATTATTTAATCTATACTGGTGTGACTCACCTTGAAATAGGCCACAACAAATAAATAAATAATTCATATTGTTTGTAATTTTGATTACAACTTATTTTAATATCACATTTAGAATATAATAATAAAACAGAAATAATCTTACTAAGTTAATTTAAGGAAATATAACATACATAAACATACTAATTTACTTTAGTACTTTAATTATGAGTTCATAATAAATAATTATGCCTATGACAAAACATGCTCTTATCAAAATTTTTCCCTCGAGAAAACTTAGGTACCACCACAATAAGTTACTGTAATTCATAATTAACAAGGTAAATAATTGCACTACCAAGTAAAACATTGTTTCCGTTTTCCATTAAAGTGACAGTACTCTTTTGTAAGTCAACTGTCAAGACAGACTCAGGCTTCAAAATACATTTTTTATCAGTGACATTTACTGAGGGCATTGAGCGTGGGCCTATGGCCGGATCTTCCCACCTCCACAACTGCACTGTATCACCTTTCTGTAATGAAAGTAATTTTGCCACTTCTTTGATACTCATTCCATCACGAACATTGACTTTTTGCGAAAAATAACCACTTTGTGGTTGTGGATTAATGCATGTAAGAGGCAAACCTGTTTCTCTGTGGCTGAACAGTATAAATGGAGTACCAGGCGTTGTCTCTTGCTGCACTTTTTCAGGTGCACTAGAATCTGTGCTAAAATAAAATTCAATATCTTCCAGTTGTAATGCATTGATGAGATAATCTTTGCTGGTAGTCAATATTGACATTTCATTAATGTCAGCAGAAATTCTTAATGCACTCAAGCCTGAAGAATTTACTTTTTCTTTCACCATTTGAACAAAAGGCATTACACGTTTCATATATTTTTTCAGATCACCTTTTTTAGCGAATTCACTAGAAATGAATTTGTTATCAGGGAAAGAATTGTTTTTTAAATACATATCTTTAAGGGATGATAGTATAATTTCTTGCCATTTAGGAAATTTTTCTGCAATCCAAACGGCAGCAAAGTTAGGTTTCTCCAAATAATTTCCTTTGCCTTTCTTTTTATCACCTTGGCTTGCAGACTTTAACTGTAATCTAAATGAATGAGCAGTTTCCATAAGATATGTTGATGCTTTTAAAAGTTCATCATTTATCTCACCATAAAGCGGCCATTTTTCCTTAACAATTAATTTCTTCCCAAGTAGATTATAAATATGTTCAGCTACATGTGGACAAATAGGAGACATCAACAGTGCTTGAAGTTCAATAAATTTCATAACGAGTTCAACATGCATTCCTTCATTTTGAGTAAGTTCTCTATATTTATCACGAGCCATCTGCATCTCAAAGAATCCAGTCTTTAAAGCCTCTTTAAAAAGCATTTGATTATAATTCTCATCGGTTTCTTTAATCTTCAAGTTCATTTCACTGATAAATACTTTATCATGAAATAAATCAGGAGATCCACTTCTCAACAAACTTTTATTTGCAAGCATTTCTTTTACCCACTCAATAAAAG
Organism: Gonocerus acuteangulatus; assembly: GCA_946811695.1. Classification (NCBI taxonomy): domain Eukaryota; kingdom Metazoa; phylum Arthropoda; class Insecta; order Hemiptera; family Coreidae; genus Gonocerus; species Gonocerus acuteangulatus. Next base: position 81,165,032 of record OX328123.1, read on the forward strand.
TGTAAAGCCGAAGAATTCCTGCCTCTGCAACTGATTCTGCAAAATTTGCATCTTCTATTGAGTCACCAGCATCTGCCAAAGCTAATCGCATACCGTCTGCACTGAACTTTTGAATTGCGTCGCCCAATGTCAAGAAATTGCCTTCGGACTTAGACATTTTAGATGAATTCAAAAGCATGTGCCCATTTGCTCTTACTCCCCTTGGCCACTTACTTGGATCCTTCCAAATAGCAGTATGATTGTAAATAAAATAAGTCAAATGATTTTGAATCAAGTCTTTACCAGATGTTCTTACATCTACAGGGTACCAAAAATTAAATTCCTTTTTCAATCGGTCTAAGATATCTTTCTTAATCTTGCAATCTTTAGGATAAGGCAAATTCAAAAATATATAATCCCAAACCGCAGGAGTCATTTGTTCTACTTTAATTTTTAAGGCATTAGGTTTGTCTGCTTTAAGGGAATTTCCTTGTAATAAATGAGCCACTGTATAGTAAGCCATATAGATTGTTGAATCAGACAGTGATTCAATTAACCACTTTTCATCCCAAGGGAGCTTTGAGCCCAAACCATAATTTCTAGAACAGGCATGTTCATGAAGCCAATTAAGCACTGCTTGGAAATTTTTCCTAACTTCATCATGATAAGTGTTCATTTTGCTCAGTGCCAACTCAGCTTCATCTTTCCATTTTTCTTCTCCATAGTTAAGGTACCACTGGTCACAAAGTGCAACAACACATTCCTCTCCCGATCTAGACATAACTAATTTTTCTGGTTCATAATAAGCAACTGCATGGGACGTTTTGATTAGTTCAGATTTCAAAATAGCTTTCACATCCTGAACTTTTTTACCTTTATGTTCCCCTACTAATAATTTACCATCATAGAAACCTTTTAAGTAAGCAAGATCTTTAGCTTCTTTCAATTTTTCTTTGTCATTTTGACTTTGAATATTAAACTTCTCATATAGTGTGGCAGCTGCCATGTCACCAAGTTCTGGAATATGAATAATAGGAATGGGGTCATAGTCAAGTACCATATTATCTTTGATATTGTATTTTTGTCTAAAAGCAGGTTTTTTCTTTAAATCCATAAATGCTGCATAGTCATCAGGCGAATCAGATGGAACACTGACAACAATTCCAGTTCCCTTATCAGACTTAATACTCAGCATAGGCAGGCTGTATATAATTTTGTAGCTGGTTAAAGGAGATTCTAAAGGAACTCCTAACATATCTTCTCCTTTAAGAGATGTAAAGTCACCAATAACACCATCTTCTTTAGTTAAACCTTGATAAGACATATTAGAAGCAGCACGTTTAGTACAAATAAATACCTCATCGATATTATTCCTAAAAGCAATATAATCTATTGTAGGGTGAAGCCAACAATTAGTTTGTCCATACATTGTTTCAGGGCGCAGGGTAGCAGCAACGAAGAAAACATTAGAGCCTTTAAACTGAGAAAGCTTTGGAGGAAGCTCCAATAGTTTCATTTTGATGAGAGTATACTCTTGGGGGCCGACTCCCTCTCCTGAGGCTCTGTCGTGATCCATACAAGGTTGCCCATCCTTCGGAGAGTAGATTGTATAACGCTTACCATATTTTATTTTGTCTGACTCTTTTAACCGAAGAAATTGCCAATGAACAAAAGAATCAAAGAACGGGTTTACATCAGTAGTCATAAAACTTCGCCTCCAGTCAATATGAAATCCTGAAGCTTTTATATCACTGATAGCTATGGGAGGGAAATACTCCAACCAATAATGTTCATCTGAAAACTTAGCTATCTCACCGTCGCTTAGTCCTAAACTTTGCATTATTTGCCACTGATACTTTGCAGCGACCGTTTTTGCTAAGAGTTTAGTTTTTTTTCCTTTTGACTTGTCTTTGGGGTCTTTAATCTCTTCTTCCTGAATGGAATTATTTTCTTCGACTGGGAACACTGGAGGGTTGCCAAACTCTTTAATTTCACGCTTTAATTTGTCAGCACAAGCCTTTATAGGCATACCAGTGCAATGGAAGCCAAAAGGAAAAAGAGCATATTTACCTTTCATCCTTTGATAACGAACTGAAAACTCACATTTAGTAAATGAAAAAGCATGACCTAAATGAAGCTTCCCGTTCATATATGGAAACGGAATATTACAAAACCATTTGTTGTCCGGAGAAGATTTTACACCATCTGGAGCATCTATTTCGTGAACTTTTTCTTTATTCCAAATTTCTTGAATTTCACGTTCTATATTTTGAATATATTCAACCTTGAATGTGCCTTTTCTTTCCATTATGGTTTAGGATAGAATCAAAACTTGTCAGATAATAAACTAATTAAACCCCAATTTAATACTTTTACCACATGGTTTAAACAAGACTTGAAACTAATCTTGACAGAAACGCTCAGAGACTGCAAAGAGATGTGTGTTTTTGTAGATTTGAGGAACCCTGAGGTAAAGGAAAGTGTAATAGCTTTTGCTACAGAGTCACATTTTATATGGCGTCACAACTTAACTACTTTTCTTAAATTATTGTCACAGAAGACCAACGATAAGCTAAGGCCACAATTCCCATAATAACAGCAAGTTTTGAAGATATTGTTGAGATAATTTCGGAAACATACGTGAAAACATTACGAATGAATAACTTTTCAAAATGTATTTCCGACGTTTTTTTTCCAGGATTATGTTTTAAAAAAATAAGCACATCCTCTTTGAAAAAGAAGAAAAACTTTATTTAAAACGAAATAAAATTGGCTGCCCAATTAAATTGGGTTGCTAGGTACTCAGCGTGATTATCATCCATTCGTAAATGGTGTTACTTTACAGGCTGGAGATGTAAGGATTTCGAAATGAGGAATAGAGAATAAAGACGAAAGAAGGCTGTAGTGATGGATGAAAAGGAGGGGGGATGCAAATTAACTGACTTTTCATTACTATATAATATTGTCTTTACTGTACTTAAAATATTTTAAATATCCCATGAAAAAACAATATTATTCTGATATTGGCCATTGGTTAGTTTGCAGTTTGTCACCACTCGAAATCGGGTCATAATTGTTCCGTACCTATACAAGTTTCCAAGAAATACTGTAAAAAAGTTATTTATAATTGAGGAAGGACTTTTTTAGTTAATTTCTATTTCTTTTTTCTCACTGGCTGGGTTTTACTGTATTTTTATTGGCAGCGAAGACTAAAACATTTTTTGTATGCATATAGAATTAAAAGAACAAATTCTCCAATGATAAACATTGGAGGATGTATTCCTTTTTTAATTGCTAGCTTTATCCATTTTAATTGTAGGATAATTCCTAATAAAAATAAGACGGTGTAGATAATTGGGGCTTGGTCATATGTTGCATGAAACTACATTTAATATGAATTATATTTCCGCCAACGTTTTGGCACAATGAGAAATATAGCCTCCAAGAAACGGAACAGTTCTCTCCCTCTCCTCCGTAGCCCTGAAGAAGGATTGCATGTCAAGTAGAAACGTTGGCAGAAATATAACGGAGAAATGTAGCCTCCAAGAAACGGAACAGTTCTCCCTCGCCTCCGTAGCCCTGAAGAAGGATTGCATGTCAAGTAGAAACGTTGGCACAAATATAACGGAGAAATGTAGCCTCCTAGAAACGGAACAGTTCTCCCTCGCCTCCGTAGCCCTGAAGAAGGATTGCATGTCAAGTAGAAACGTTGGCACAAATATTACGGAGAAATGTAGCCTCCTAGAAACGGAACAGTTCTCCCGCTCCTCCGTAGCTCTGAAGAAGGATTGCATGTCAAGTAGAAACGTTGGCAGAAATATAACGGATAAATTTTGAATGAACATAGCTGAAACTATCATCTTTTTATGTAGGCACATACATTATTCTCTAATAGCTCTATGTGACTCTCGTTCTTCCATGGGCACCTCTCTTTAGAGTTTTGTTTATAAACTGACGCTCGTGTTATAGGGGATAATGTAGTCTTCTATTGTTTTATTTTTAAAGAGGGCTTTTGGATTCCCATACCTGTATGAATGGATAAATCACTTTGTTTACACGTTCTATAATTGTGGTTTGAAAGTTATTTTGTGAGAATTGCTTCATATAATGGCTTCCTTAAGTGGTAGGAATGGAATAGTAATTACTTCTTATAACCTTTTATATTTTCCTTAAATGTCTTGTAATCTTTCAGTCGATGAGAAAAGTCTCCTTGTGATAATACTTGATGTACACCCCTGTCAAAAAGTCATTACCAATCATCATCACAGATTTCATCAAGTCCTACAAGCAGTTGTTGCATTTTCAAATGGACATTTACTTATGAAACCAGACAACAAATTAGCTGTTCTTGCATGCCATTCTGGGGCAAGGTACTTAGAAATTACTATTAATTTGTTTTCCTGTATAACTTGTTTTGTATAAATATTAAAAAAAAAATCATTTAACATTTTAGTGATTTTATTTATGCAGACAAGGATTATGCTGTTGTCCCCACGGGAATTAATGATGGACAGTATGAATTGTTTGCCCATGTTGAAAAATGCATTCGGAAAAACATTAAGGATTTCATTGCTAGAATGGATCCTACTGAAGGGGAGTCTCTATTGGCTGGATCTTGTGCTATGGCCCTTTGCTATATTCAGAGGTAAAGGAATCCATTTCCATGCTACTTTAAAATATGTATTTCCAAAAATGCTCCTATGCTCATTTTATATAAATTAATTGAAAATGTTTTAGTTAAAGCATTTTCTCTAGAGAAATTTATAAAGGAATAAATCTTATTTCATTCTCTTTGAAAAAAAAAAACAGTCTTGCAGGAGCTGCATTAGCACAGCACATTTTTCAATAATCCAACAATGACAATAAATATTAAAAAAAAAAATGTTTGCTATCTTAGGATAATAATAGTAATTAGGTTTTAGATTGTTGTGTAACCTGCCATCAATTAATGTTTTTTTTAAAGTCCAACCCGCAGGAACTGCTCCATCCTAGTGTTTTCAATTGATGCTTTTATATTGTACGATTCAGAAAGCTTAAAATACAAATCCTAAGTATATAGCCTTCATAAAACCTGCCTCTCAGAAACTCCTCACCTATGATACATGTCCCCCGAGACAGATAAGGTGTTTTCTCTCAATACGAAAGGAATTCCAAGAGCATCTTTTCAGAGCAGGGAATTTTTTATAGGAGGGATTGCCATTATTTTATTATTATACCTTAAATCTGTAGGAAATGAAGGATTGAATATTTCAGCTTAATACTTGAGAGGACATGCTTTTATTGATACCCTCTCAGGGAACATGTACCGCCCTCTGGTCAATTCAAATTAGCCTCTGTGCGGTACTTTTCCCTGGAGACATGTAGCCTTAATCCGAGAATCATGACAAACTCTCTGGTTGGGACGAGAGGCACGGCTGTCAATTCTGTGCTAATATACAACCAACTGTCTAGCAATAAATTGTGAATCATGGAATTCGAAAGATCTCTGATTGATAGCCTGGTCTCATTTAGTATCAGAGATCGTCTTCCTCTCCCAGTAACTGAGAGCAAATAGAAAATAAAGCACAAACTGACAAATCCTGCAGCTCCTAGGAGAAAAAAAAAGGCGAGTTCGATTTGGAAAATAATTTTGAAAAAAATATCCATCATTCTTTTAACTTTAAACTAATTTTCTTTTTGTGTGTGTTTAAACAACATTTGAGCTATTAACGCCGGGCTTTCTACAGGTTACCATCTTTTTATAATGCCAACAGCACTTGGTCGGTCACCCATTCAGGTACTGACCATGCCCGACATTGCTTAAATTACGTGGATCTACGGGAACCAGTGCATTCAATTACGGGAACCATGCATTTCTATACACCTTATAGTTCTACGATATTAATCTGTAGTACTGTTTGAGCAGAAATTTAATTATTAATGCCAACTTAATTTTTACTTAATGCTTTCTTAGTAATGCAGATAATTCATAATTTTTTTTCTTTTTAATATACAAGTGTTTGTTTAAGTATCTTATTTTTTTTCTGAGATCCATTTCCTGATTTGGCAAAACACCTATTACTCCACAATTTATCCTGAAAAAATCGAAGTCCCCTAGATCAGAGTGGATTTTATTAAAATGTCTTTAAAATACATGCCCCCGAAGACATATACCGCACTGAGCGGATGATCGCTTCCATGTCTCCAGGGACAAGTATTGCACCACGAGAACACCAAATCTTATGCCAACGTGTTAAGCTACGTTTTCTCTAACTTCGAGGTTCTATAAAAATGTATACCAATAGCTATTGAAATTAATTTAATCAAAAAACTCCAAATTAAATAAGCTTTTTTATCAACTGAAATGAATTTTTGAAGGATTTTTAGCTTTATATTTATTTGAGCAAAATACTTTTAAATTAAGAATTTCTTCTGGAAAGTGTTTTATTTCTTTAAAAAGTTTAAAGTTTGAAGAAAAAAATTATGTTTAAAAAAGTATATTCCTGTCTGTAATGTTTTATTAAAGTTTTAAAACAAAAAATAAATTTATCAGAGTTTGGTCATGAGAGAAAATCCATGAACGATCATGGAATCAAATAACACTCTACCTTAGTCAACTTACTCCTTATAAGAGATCCTGATGGCTCTATATCCCCTGACTCATACACCAAACTCACTTACTTCAGACAACACATCCATTACCAGTCCTTACATTCCACACTTCAAATTGTAAATACTGCCAAGAACCTCATAAACCTTAAATTCTTCCCCACATACAAATCCCAATTTTTAGACATCCTAAAGGCTAATGGACCCACATCACATATTATGCACCTACCTCACAAATTCTTTTGAAAATCCCAGACCTTTTCCCGCTACTCATGATATTATGTTTCCCCTCAATTTAGGCCCATTCCATTTACGCATAATCTCACCCCAAAACATTAAAAATCCCTATTAAACACATTCGACAACAAGGAAGGACTTTCCAGAAACAACAAACTGCGAAACTTTCGCCACTCTAGATCCAATGTCTTCTTGGCAGTATTTATTGGATTCCCAGAACCATACCTAACTGCAACAGCACCTTTATTGGCCAGACAAAAGAAGCCCTAAGAAAATGGAATCAATACACATAAAACAACTTAAAAAAATATACATAAAAGCCGCCCTATCTGTTTATGCCATCAGATTCAGACATAATTTTGATTTTGACAATCCATCCTCTTATTATTATGTAACTCGTGCCCAAAGAAAAATTTATTGATTTATATTTTAATGTCCATTATAATTAATCCAGAATTTTTGGACAGGTTACCACCCTTTTCTACCCAAGATAGAGCTGACGTATTTTCTTTTTTCCAAACAAAAGCCACCACCCATTGTGGGAATTGAACCCATGACCTTTGGCCCTGAGTGTGTGCTCATGCCTTAATATTTTCCTTGTAAACATTTACTTCTTATTTAGCCACTATTTGTAGCCTGTATTTATCATATTTTATTTTTTAATTATAATGTTTTTCTTTTATAATTGTAGGGGGCCCGGTAGCCATGAGTGTTAAGGGGTGAGCACTAACCAGTCCGTGTAAGGGTCGTGGTTTGATTCCCACTAGGGGTGGTGGCTTTTCTTTGAAAAAAAGAAAAGGCATCACCCTATCCTGCCTAGAAAAGAGTGGTAACCTGTAGATAACCCATCCTAAAATTCTGAGTTAATTATAATGGACGTTATACTTTAAATTAAAAAATAAAATGTATAATTATTATTAGTATTTACTCTGTACAACTTTGTGTATAGCCCTAATGAAGGCTTTAAGCTCAAAACTAGAAAATAACTTTTAAGTCAATAAAATTTAGTTTTTTTTAATCCTCCTGACTGAACCCGGACAATTTCCATCGTAAACTTATTAAAAATTTAATTATTATTTTAGGATGGTAAGAGAACTTCCTATTGGAGAGAAGATGAATTCTAGGATTCTTATTCTTACTGGGAGTAAAGACAGTGCTTCTCAATACATGAATTACATGAATGTATTTTTTACTGCTCAAAAAGAGGTATACTTTGTTTAAAGTCTGGTTAATGATAAGTAGATGCCAGATAAAGAAATACAATATTTATGTTAGTTAGTAGTGAGTGGGACAGCAGAAGGATAAGATGACAAAGGTTGTACCCAAAACGCAAAATAAGCAGAGAAAATATAAAGTTCAGATAGCTGATCGAATAAATGTTGTTTAGGAGAGATCGTTGAATATGGAGATTGCAAAGAAGCAGATAGTCAGCCGTAGCTGCATCTTTACAATATCAGTGGAGATTGTAAAGATGCAGCTATGCCATCGTTTAGTCATAATAGTTGAATAAAACTACATGTATTAAGAAAAGATAGGTTTGTATTTGTATCTACGTTTTGGCTTGATTTTCAAGTCTTCATCGGTGCTACAAGGACAGGATGAACTGGTCTGTTTGAAAGTTCCTACATCACTGAATTTAGTCAATTATATTTGATTACTTGTTTACTAACTAACAATAGAAAATTAATAACCGCTTGAGGTCTTTAATAAACTAAGATGAATTATAAATATTCAAACCATTGTAACTTATTTTAAAATTATTATTATTTGTTGAGGGAGTGCCAGTGTATCACTCTATGATTAAAGACCACCTTACAATTTACAAGGACCTAGAGGGAGAGAAAGGGGGTGTTTATTTTTTTATGATACTGCTTGTCGTTCAGATTGTAAGTTTCTATTCGTGATTTATGATCTATTTTGATTTTCATCTAAATTTTTCAGTAGGAATCATACATATTTTTAGCTAAAACTAATCATGAATTTTCTCTCTGTATAGTTGTATTATTATTTATTATTTTTTGTCTGCAGAATGTTGTACTGGATGTGTGCACTCTTGAACATGATCAGGGATTACTTCAACAAGGGTGTGATATAACTGGAGGAATATATCTTAAAACACCCCAACCGCAAGGAGTATTTCAATATCTGATGGTAATTACATTTGTCGACTATTAAACTGAAATTTGCCCATAAAGCCTGGTTTACATGTTTTGTCATAAAAGTCTGCTCAAACCAGGTTTGTCAGAAACAATTTCGTTTGTAGTTTTCATGATGGAAATTTGAAGTGATGATTGAGAAACCCACAAAATACTGATATCCAGAGGCTTTGCCTCACATACGAGACAGCAGACAAGTTGGTTGCTTGATATTTAGATGATCGCAAGCCGAAACTGTCCAACTTCTCACTATTCTTAATCTACTCTCAGCAGCATAGGAGTTGATACGTTATTCTAAGTGAGTTTTGTGTGAGTATAAAGTGACAAAAGACATGTGTTATTCTCCTAATGAATTTTCCACAGATTGTATCAAACTGTACTTTTATTTTTCCTGCTTCTGGCTAGTGAATTAAAAAAAAAAAAACACACAAATTTGGCAAAGAATAAACATGGGATACACCACTTTGATTGAAAAAAATCAATGAAGAAGATCCAGAAGCCCCAAAAGAACTCGTCTGAAAAAGGATGTACTCATGTTGAAGGTTCATCATAAAGAGTGCGTGTAGGTAATATTTCACAACATCTTGGTGCTAGGAATAAGGAATTTTATGAACCTTTGGACAAAATTTAAGTACCATTGGTACTTCAATTTACTTTCTAGCAGACCCGAAGTTCACGGCATCGAAAAGAAAGAATGTACTAAATAAAAGTATTTTTTTATTTTGTTGGTTAACAGCTATCTTTAATTATTCCCACAAGCACATTTAAACACAATTGAATTTAGTTTTTATAAATATGGTTGTATAAAGAACCAAAACACAAAGACAAATTTAAAAAAAAAACTTTAAATACTTCATGGTCCATTCTTGCCCCATCATCGATCCTTCATTATTGAAGTACATTTCAAATAAATTCCCCCCAATTTTTGTGTTTTCCTGAATTAAACTGCATCTAAGAAGTTTTAAGACTCTAAAATATCATACAATTGGGGTTACATCTCGATCATAATATCACAGAACTATCCTCTATATTTTCTGTATCAAGTTTGTAAGGTGAAAAGTATTTTCCAAAGCTTAGTCTTCTAAAAAAAAACATGTTATCACTACTCTGTCAACATTGCTTGTGTACAAAGTAATGACAGTTTACAAAATTTGGAAACTAAATGCTATTATTCTAAATGTGCTTGTTTCATTGCCAATATACAAGTAGGAAAGTTCTTGATACCTGTTTGAAAACTTCTGTGTTTTAGGAATTCTGAGGTGTCCTATTACCAATTTATTTTTGCACTCAGTATTTGAAATAATACGTCCATCCAATTTCCTGGCATTAGTACCATCACAGCAGATAAATTTATAATTAATGTTGGCAATTGCACTGATTACAAAGCTGTGGGATTAGTATAATTTTTATTGATTATAATGTGATCCTACTATTTCAATTATAATTAAAATGGTAGGGTCTCATGGTTTTAGTAAATAGCACCAAGGCAGTGGAAAAACTATCTCTTTCTCTTTGAATGCTTCTGCTTTGTCAATCCATTTTTCTTCTGTTGTTGAAAACTGAAAGGAACTAATGTCGAATTTGTCAGGGTTCGGTTGTCGTAAAAACTACATTTTAGCGCGGTTCCTCCCTCCCCCATAGGGAGGAACCCCGCTTATAAGGTTGATACAATGAAACAATCCAGAAGTGCCGACAAGAAAATTTCACGTTTCAGAACCCCTAGAGACCGAAAATAACGGTGGTTCAAATTTGTATATATATGTATATATTTGTCTGTTTGCTCATTTCTGGCTTCCCTGATGGTCCGATTTTGATGAAATTCGGTACAAAAATCAGTCGTCCAATTTGAAAGGTCAAGTTCGTTAACCAGCAAAATCCGCCCACTGGAAGATGGCGTTTGGGGCGAAATTCGCGCAGAAAAAATCGTAACGCTTACGTTTTTGAGTTCATAAGCTTGTAAGTACTCTATTTATAGGCTTCTTGGGCTAGGAAAACGAATGAAACCATTTTCAAAGCGATAGCTTTAACCGTTTTCGAGAAAATTGGAAAAATAGTTTTTGAATACCGTTTTTGATTTGGGTACTTAGAATCACGGGATTCAGTTGAAACATTATCTGCATGTTCTACTTTCATTAAAACTAATATGTAGAAAGTTGTGTTACGTTTGGAGTTAAGGAAGGGTTAGAATAAAATATTTTATGAACAGACATGAAAAGTTTTGGTAACTTTGTATACTTTCCTTAATATCTCGAAAAAGGTTGAGAATCTTGTTAAACAAAAGATTACCATTAGAATGCTTACTAAATGCTCTACAAAAAAGGTTCTAATGAAAGTTTTGATTAGGCGATGTCAATCGGAGAAATAAGTGCTTAAAACTTTAAAGTAATTGATTTCGCTTATTCGAACTGTTCTTTTTGTCTTTGATTTTGGTACTTAGAATCATGGGCTTCAGTTGAAACATTTTCTCCATGTTTGAATTTTATCAAAACTAATATGTTGAAAATTTGGTTACGTTTGGAGTAAAGGAAGGATTAAAATAAAATATTTCATTTTTAGACATGAAAAGTTTTGGGAACTTCGTATATTTTCATTAATATCATGAAAACGGTTTGGAATCTTGGCAAGCAAAAGATTACCATTCGAAAGGTTACTAAATTTTCTACAAAAAATGTTTTGAAGACTTTTGCGATGGGATGGTCATATTTGGAGAAATAAGTGCTTAAAACATAGGTAATTTCGTTCATTTGAACGAATCTTTTTGTGTGTTTCCTACAGTTTTTTTTCACTGCTCGTTATTTTTGTGATTGCTTATAGTAGTCAAATGTATTAGTCAATAAAACAGGATACGTATATATAGAAACAATATTTTGTTTCAACGGTATCTTGGAATTCGAAGATGCCCTATGAATATCTAGATGACTGTACTGGTGTTGATTTCGTTCTTTAGAATTGTTTTTGGTATTCCCTATTTTCAGAAGTTTTTATCTATTTATTAATTTTTTTTTTTAAATTCATTGAACGAAATCATATGAATTCGAAGGTGAGGAGCTAGGAGGCTTAGGGTGGGGGGCGTTTTCCCTGTCCCCAGGTACTCTCGTCTCCCTGTGTACCCTCGTCATCTTCAAGTCTTCGTCTAGAGTCATAAAGATAAGCCTCCAAACAACTTTAGGAATGTAGGATTTCTAATTTTTGCTAGTATCAGAACAGCCGCTCTTTACATACCACAGTGGTACAGACGTACCGGTCTATACTAGTTGCACTCCACACGGTGGTAGTACTTGGTGTATGCCACAGCGGATCGCTCATTATAACCTTATTTTATACGTATTAAATAGGTACCTAAAAAAAGTTTATTTGTGTATAAGTGTTGCGTTATTGGGATTAGAATAAAATATTTTATTAACAGACATGAAATACTTCGGAATCTTTGTATATTGTCCTTAATTTTTTTTTTCTTTTATGGTGTATCGAAATCTGAGTCATTAGCACCATTTTTTCCTTATGAGCTTATATAATACTTAGATTTAGCTAGCAACAATATTTTACACCGCAATTAAAGTGATTTGCTCTTCTTATAAACATAATATTTATATTATAATATAAACATAATACATTAATTTCTCTGACAAAAAAAAAGTCCGACCCGCAGGAACTGCTTCATCTTAGCGCGGTTCCGTTCTTATCTCAAGTGCGATTAGTGAAGGAATATAGCAGCTATCGGTAGGTATTAGCACCATTTTTCCCCCTTAATATCTTCAAAACAGTTAAGAAATCGTGGGAAGTACGATTTAACCATTCAAAAGCTTACTAAATTCTCTAAAAAAAAAGATTCTGAAGCAAATTTCGATGGGGCAATGTCAGTCGGAGAAGTAAGTGCTTAAAACTACGAAAGTGTTAGTTTTGTTATTTTAAACGGGTTTTTGTCACTGTTTACCTCACTTTTGTTTTTTAAGTTTATTTAACGGTGGAATGAGTATTTCATTAAAGCTGAGAAAATAAGAATCATATTGGTAATAGAGTTTTCCTAGAGTGAGCGTCGCGATGACGGGAGAGTCCCATCCGCTTAGAAAACTGTCAGTTTCCATATGTGGCGCTTTAAGCTTCCTTCTTTTTGAGATTTTATTTTATATTTTTAACGACAGATCAAAACCTACCGATAGCTGCTACTATTCCTTTACTAATCGCACTTCGGATAAGAACGGAACCGCGCAAAGATGATGAAGTTCCTGCGAGTCGGACTTTTTTATAAGAAAATGAGCATTATTTTTTGTTGACGTTTCGGCTTGAAAGTTCTAATGAAAGCTTCATTAGGGCTGTAAAACAAGGAGGACAGAGTTAATACTAATTTTTATACAAAAGAAATGACAAAAATGAAAAATGTTATACATGGAAAAGGATGAATTTAAACTTTAATGTCAACTTTACCTAACACAGATTTTTGGGACGGGTTAGCTACAGGTTACAACCCTTTTCTAGCCAGGAAAGGGGTAATAAATTTTCTCTTTTTCGAAAGGAAAGCCATAGTGGGAATCGACCCTTCTACCTCAGGTATGAAGTGCTCATTTCTTAGCATTCACGGCCTCTTGGCCTCCAGTTGTATATTCAAAGTAATTTTAGCTCCTGCTTAAGCCCTCTAGCTCAATAAATACTTAAAAAGTAAAATAGTAAATGTACCAATGAAATATTTGTCAAGCTTCCTTTGTTTGGTTATTGAAATATATCAGTGTTTTGTATGACATATTAATATTTTGATGACCAGTGACACCAAAGTATAACCATACTTTGATTTTTTTTTGTTTTAGTTGGGGTTAATTAAACTTCCTTAGTTTTTGATGCCAATGGATTAATCAAAGTATTAACCTTTAAGAAGGGAGGTGGGGTGCTCTCAGCACCTTAGAGCTTAATTTGCTCTATATTTTCAATTTATAGATTTGCAGTTCTTTTCATCTCCTTCCTAAAACCCTCTTAAAAAGCAGATGTGATCACAATGATGTGGTACTGGCATCAGATAAAACCTTATTTTTTTTTGTATTTCGGGGCTTTTATTGGCTTGGGGTACGCACAACACCCCACATACCTACTTACGTAACAATCATATAAAATAGAGTTTTTCATTTCGACCACCTTTTGATGTTTCATTTGACGAGACGCAAGAAAAAATGAAGAGGCTTTTTCAGTACGTTTGTGAAGAGGATGCAGAAGTTGCGTTTATTGATTCAGATGAAGTGGAAAAAAATATTTTTGAAAAATCATTTCATGAAACACAAAGTAAACAGTCAAATGAGGAATCACGAGAGCAGCTGAGATGTGAAGCTAAAAACAATAAAATTTTATATATATAAAAAAAAAAATCAGTCCCATAACAGGCCACAAGGGCCCAGAGGGGCAGATACTGTAGAGGTATCTGATTCTTGACCATACGGCACACTAGGGAGATAGTGTGGTCAATACTATGCTCCGGCCGCCTGATTTTTACCTTGCTCCTTTTAGGGACGATCTGGCACCCCAAATCCAACCCTCGAACGACAGCACTAGAAGAAAAAATCTTTAGTGCGCGCTCGGGTTTTGAACCTGGTCCTCCAGTTCATTAGTCGAGTGCTCTACCACTGAGCTAACCTCGCCCCCAATAAAATTTTATAATCTACTAAAAGGTGGCGTAGACATCATTGACATGATGTGCGGTGCATATCATGCAGCTCGGCATGGACTCTAACTGTTCTTCTGATTCCTCCTCATTGCCGGCAATAACTCTCAGGCAATATATATAGCAAAAAATACTACTTCGAGCACTTGAGTGATTTTGGGTTTAAACTAATTAGAGCACAAAGTGAAAAGTTTGCAACAGAATCGTGGATTCCTAAATACATCAGGTGACCAAAATAACTGGGAAGAAGACACCAGAACCAGAACCAAAAACGGAGCATAGACTTCTGGTAGATGAACTGTTTGTCCAAGACACACAGAAAGCTAAGTTTAGATAAGAAAACTACGATTTTTTGTATAACATTTATGCATATGAATGAAATGAAACCAATTTGTTGTGAAGGTTTAGAGTAAGCGATATGTACTATTTTCCAGATTAAATTTGTATACTTTGCAAAAATATATTTTAAATTAAGTACTTGTTTTGTCTTCTTCTATCCCTTAATAATCAATTTCAACTTGGGTAAGAATTTTATATTATTTAACAAAGTCATATTTTTGATAACTGTATAAAAACAAAATTAAAAATGAAGAAAAACTATTATAATTGTATTATTTAAAAAAAATACCATATTTGAGCATTTTAATTAGTGATTTTATTATATAATATAGACAATGGGTTTAAAAAAATGAAATATTAAAAAAATATACTAATTTTAAAAACCCCTTTTATTTTCTATTGGGGTGTTGGAATTGTTTTTTCTTTTTTTATTGGGCTGTTGGATTTTTTTTATTTTTTTTATTGGGGTGTTGTAAGCACCCCACCTCTCTGTTACCTATAGGTTTTAAGTAGGGAGGTGGTATACCACCTCCCTACTTAAAGATTAATACTGTTGCTATAAAAAAACAAAAACAAAAAAAATTATTTCTTACTTCAGATTTTATGTTCTATATTTTCAGTGGGTATTTCTTCCAGAGCCTCCACTGAGGAAGAAGCTTGTTCTTCCTCCCCCTGTTAAAGTGGACTATCGAGCTGCTTGTTTCTGCCATCGCCAACTCATCGATATTGGTTATGTTTGTTCGATATGCCTTTCAAGTAAGTTTATTCTACTAAAATATGTTCAAATTGTTTTTTTTTAATTCACGAAAAATAAATATCTGATTCACAGCACCTGCATCATCTCAAACGATTCAATAATGTCTTTTTAAAGCTCAGAATGGAGACACTTACATAATATTTTGTTTGTTTTGTTGTTGTAGGGAAAGAACTACCTTTTATTTAAGCTGGCTAGTTATAAACATAAAATAATATTATTTTTAAACAAATTTAACCCTTTCCTTACTGTTGAATTGTGTAGCAGTCGAGAGGAGCCATGCCCCCGGAATGGTTGGCTTTTACAGCTGTCCACCACTCCTCTCTCTTGTTTTCCATTTCCTTGGGGCAGTTCGAGCGAGGACAGGGAAATTTTAGCTATTTATTTTACCACTAAATGTCGGGGAATCAACTTTTTGCGAAGACGTAACTTCGCAAGAATACCTGGCTCGGGCTCACTGAGTGTCCCTACTGCTTTCAGCCTGTTTTTTTTTCCTTAATTTTGAGTTTTATATAAATCTCAATTATTAGAATAAAAAGAGAGGTTATTTATTTATTTTACTTCATTGATTAGTGAAATGTACTTGTATAAAAAAAATAAAATATAGTCTATAAAAACTTTATTGGAGCATACCTGATATATAAAAATAATTCCATAATTCAACCTAAATATTCAGAGCTAAAAATAAAAAGTAATATAAATAATAGAATATTTTATACAATTTAGATGTTTACAGAGGAAATAATAGGGAAGGGTTCATGCAGGTAGAGAGGAGGGTGAGATATGCGTTGTAATAGGGGTCCAGGCAGGTAGAGAGATTGCGTACTGCAGTGTCTGCCGGCCCCCATCACCCGCCATAAGGAAAGGGTTAATAGCTTAAGTAAGCTTCCAAAGTAGCTAATGGCTAAGTGATTACAGAGTCCATAGTGGCACCTATAAAGGTGAAATATCTTCAGATGCCAATGCACTGTAATATATATAAATAAATAAAATATTTTTCTAGTAATTTTGACACCAATATATCCATTTTAGCACTTTCCTCCGAAGGAAAGTAGCTATTGAGGTTGGACTCATGACGGAATTTTTGAAAAATTTCTTCAAATCTTTATCGATCCTACCTAGTAGACACCGAAAATGACCCCCGTTAAAATTTATATATATCTATATATATATATATATATATGCATATATATATATGTGTCTGTTAACACGATAGCGGCCAGAGTTTTTGTTTTTTCGTCACGAAACTTGGTATATAGCATTCAATTAGCAAACGATTGAACGAGTTCGTTAACCACCAAAGTCGGTCCACCGGAAGGGGGGGTTTACCCCGAACCCAAAACACTTATTTGACTATGTCAGCCGTAATATTTGTTATATTTCAACGAAACTTGGTATTCGTAGTGTTAATATAGAGGGAAAAGTGAGATATAAAAATGAACTAAATCGGTTCATTAGAAGGGGGGGTTTACTCCGGACCCACAATACCAATTCGCCACTACCAGCCGTGATTTTTGGTATATTTCGACGAAACTCGGTATTCGTAGTGCTAATCCACAGGTAAATATGTGTTGTAAAAATAAACGAAATCGGTTCATTAGGAGGGGGGGTTTACTCCGGACCCACAATACCAATTCGCCACTACCAGCCGTGATTTTTGGTATATTTCGACGAAACTCGGTATTCGTAGTGGTAATCTACAGGTAAATATGTGTTGTAAAAAGATACTACAACTACCGATACTAAATCGGTTCATTAGAAGGGGGGGTTTACTCCGGACCCAAATTCTTAATATACTCGTACCGGTCGTAATTTCTGCTGTATTGTAACGAAACGCTGTATGCGTCGTGGGTAACTCGTGAGAAAGAAGTGTTGTAAAAATGAGCTGAATCGGTCAATCGGAAAGCGGGGGTTTAATTTGTAATATATTTGAATAGAAAAGCCGGCAGACGTAGGTTCACAAAGCCGCCGCAAGGAGCGCTTTCTACCAATAGAGTGACTGTATCCTGTTCCTGCGTTAGATCAAAATACGATAATATGAGGATTTTTGTATTTATTACGTAGTGTAGTAGGTACCATGTGTAAACATAACTCTGGATGCAAATTAATAATTGATCAGTTACTCATTACAAAATGAGAACTATTCACGTTTTTATTTTATTTATGTAGGATATTTTAAGCAAATTGTTCTGGAAAGCAGTCTACACTACCCAAATTCTGAGGAAAGTGCTTAGTTATGCAGCTCCTGCGTGACAGACTTTTTTTTTGTTTGAAAGGAGATTGTTGATCAATGGGATTGGGAAGGTAGATATTGTCAGGGTTCGGACTTCTGGTATCTTAACAAAACTACATTTTCTTTAAGAAAATGTTTTATTTTGCCAACATAAAATTAATGCAGACATCAGGGTGAGGAGAAAAAGGAAAAATGTACCTCAAGGATGTGAATTAATTTCTGCAGAGAAATAAGTAATTATTTGGTATGTGAAAATATTTGATTGAATGAATTGTTTTGTTATAAGTTTTTCAAATTTTACAACTAAAGAGGAAAAATTAAAAAGGAGCTATTTTTTACTGTTAATTTTATTCTATTTCTAGAAGTTCCACCAGAAATTAATTAAAAGAGGAATTTGATGAAGCGCATATGTTGAAGCAAACATTTGGATATCGAAGATACATATTCTCGGGGTTAGGTTGTTTAGTATCTTTATAAAACTAAAAAAAAAAAAAAAATTAAAAAAATGTGTTTTATTTTGCCGATGTTTCAACTTGAAATTAAATCCTACATCAGGGCGATAAGAAGAACTATGCCTCAAGGATGTGAAGTAATTTATCTACAGAACTTCTTTTTTTTTTCCTGGGTTGTATTAATGAGCTGATGCTAATGTTAGAAAAATTTGAAAAACTTATAAATTCAAAGCACATAAAAAAAACTTATAAATTCAATCATTGGATTAAAACCTATACTTCCAAATATTTAAGCACTATTTTCTGTGGCTGATATCATTCTCTCAACTATTATCACTTAATAAATAATTAGTTATAAAATTAAATAGACTTTTTCTCAATAATTTATTGATATATAATAAACAAGTATTAAATTTGCTAGTAAAATATGATTAGAATATACTTACACAAATTTGAGCGATCAGTATTTTTGCGATGAAAGTTAAATTGTTCTAATCCTGTATTTTTCTAACCTGTTTTTCTGAATTAGCTCTGCTCTTTGGCCTATCTTTGCTTGATTAATCAACATTGAGGGCAACGTTTCTCTAGATATATGTAATTTTTAAAAGTGTTTGTAGAATAACAGTAATTTGTGATGCCAACTTGATTTGAAAATATTTTCCTTATTTATAAACTTGGTTATCTGAAGCTTTGGCTTGGCTTCAATACTTTGATATGAGGGCCAACCCTTCCACCCTTACAAATACAAAGGTACTTGGGCTATTCAGTGATGCCCTTATTCACTGTGACCCTATTGGATCTATCCACCCTTGCGAGTAAATGTTTCTAAAAAATAAAGATTTTTAAACTTTAATACTTATAGAATAGAAGTACTAGGAATTTTTTTAATGTTTGCTGATTCAAATTAATTTCTTATTTTTACTTTAGATTTTTAGAATAAACGTTTTTATTATTGTGACAAGGAGTTGAAACTGTTATTTCTTTTCTTTTTCCTTCCAAGAACTTTAATTCAAACTGTCAGCTAATTATGTTACTTTATTTTTTCCAGTTTTCTGTAAATTTAGTCCTATCTGCACAACTTGCCAGTAAGTACAACCTTTAATTTATTTTATGAGTCTGTACATATTTAAGAATATATGCTTATAATTTCATATTTATTTTTTTCAGTGCCCTTTTCAAGACAGCTCCATTACCAGGCAAATCCAAGAAGAAAAAAACTCTAAAAACTTGAAGCATTTGATTTTATTATATATATTGTAAATATAAATAATTTGTAAAATATTCTTTTATTTTATAAATAAAAATTGAAATTATTATTATTTTAGTTAATCTTTAATGTAAAAAAAATCTCCAGACCTTTCTTCTACCTATCAAAATTTTCAGTAATTATTATCTTAACCTATTAACAGGCAATTAAGGCTTGAGCCATCTTACTCTCCATTACATTCTAGGACTCAACAAATTTGAGTTCCCATTACTTTCTCCCTCTTCCAGCAAATATAATGGAATTTTGGTTCAGGCCTTCAATACTTTCTTCAGGCACCCAATTCTACCCCACTTAGTCATTTGCAGCCAATATGTAATAATCGCTGGCCGAGTTTTATTAAACCGGCAATAAGCTAAGTATATATTGCCTAAAAGTACACAAATAATTTTATATAGTATAATTAAAAAAAAAAAAAAATAGAGAGAATAAATTAATATACCCAAAGGTGTTGCTATAAGTATGTAATTCCATGTCACAAAGCCTGAATAAACCTCAAGATTGTAATAAACCTCCTTCAAAGTTAATCAGAAATTCAAGCCAATACAGGGTGTCTACTACATGAAAAAGTCACGAAATTGAAAAAAAGGGCACGAAAAAGTCATGAATTTTGAAACCAAGTCACGAAATTTCATTTTGTACCGGAGTCTAACGAAATCCCGGTACTTCGTCGCAATCGTAATTGTCCCGATTTTTGTATACATTTACAAGCAATTATTCATTTTTTAAATATATGCAGACTTCAATATTAAAATTCTATACACGGCCTATATTTCTAAAATCCATTCTTTTTTCAAGCTCATAACCAATATTTGTTTTACAATTAGTGAGGCCCGGTCCGGGCCTGGGACAACTGGACCCAAATTCCCCCTATGTGGCAACCCTGTCTGTACACATTAATTAACTAAATTATGTACTTTGACAATAAATATTTAGTTAGTAATATTTTTATAAATTTTAAATTCTGCTACCATTGTTCAATATTTTTGTGGCTGCTAATTCCATAGTCATTCTAAAACGTTTAGTATAATCATTTTTTTCCTTTTAAAATTAGTGTAACTATCCTCTCTAACCTATGATGTACATTTTATACATTATTATTAATTGTTTAAATCCGGTGGCCATGAGTGTTAAGCTGTGAGAACTTAACACTCCATGCCAAAGGTCGTGGGTTCGATTCCCACCGTGGTGTGGTGGCTTTTCTTTAGAAAAAAAGAAAAGGGACCAGCCCTATCTTGGTTAAAACAGGGTGGTAACCTATTGATAACCCATCCTGAAATTCTTATTTAATAATATTGGACATTAAAATTTAAATAAATAATAGTTTAAATAAATATATGTATGTAAAAATTGTAAGTTAATAGATATCATGGTTATTCGAGTATGGTTACATATAATTTTAAGGTAATAGTTAAGGCTTTTTCATTTTGATTACAATTATTTGTTTTTTAATGAGCAAGAAATTTGCTTTTCAAATCACGAAGAAGTCCCGAAATTGGCTTTCACAAAAGTAGTAGGCACCCTGAAATATTAATAATCAAAGCCTGGTCGAATCCAAAAGTTTCAGTTTCTAATTTTTGGAATTTCCAATGGAAATGATTGAATTTAATAAATGTATAATAATTATGCTAACAAGAGGCTCATTGAAACCAAACAAATTAATTGAAAACTATTAAAAACAAGGTTACCAAATTTCATAACAATATCTATTTATTGTTATACAATAGCAATTTTGGCCCTTCTTAACAATTTATAGTGTATAATATTTTAATAAGATTAGGAAGGACAAGTTCATTAAAAAGCAAAATCAGGCCATTAGGAGTGGGGATTCTCGTAATATCCCCGGTCCAGCCCAAAATATAAATCTAGTTCTAGGAGTTATAGTTATAAGGGGGAAACAGCAAAATCAGACCAGTGGATAATTTTATCTGAAATTATATTAATATCTCATGTCTAGGCGCACGGTAGTGCGCCAGGCCAAGTTCCGGCCTAAGCATACTGTGTGTATATTACAGGAGGTCTTAGAGCCGGTTTTTACCCTCTCTCAACTTTCAGCCTGGTAAAGATAAAGTTATGACATTTTACACAGGTATTTATACTATTAGATGTGAGTAAGACTGGAAATTTTCATAATTCTACATCGAATAGTTTCTGAGATATAAGCGATCGAAAATCGGGATTTATAGGACTCACTCACTCATTCACTGACTGACTCATCAAAATTATTAGGCACTTCTCAAGATGCTAGAGACTTGATATTTTGCAGGATGATAGACATGAGGGTGTTATGAAAGGAAAAAATCGAAAAATCCTGAAAAATTGTTTGAATCAGCTTCCGGGACGGGAGGAGGGGGGTCGCCAGTTTTGTACCTCCTTTGGAAACCCATCATTTCATCTGAAACCCATGATGTGGGGTATCAAATGAATCGTCTCGGTATGAAATCCTATATTTGATGTTTTAAGAAACATTTAGAAGCATATAGGCTTGGTCAAAATCTTATACCAGCTGTCTGTCCTTATGTTTGTTCCTTATACAAATTCACACCCTTTGACCAAACTTGGGAGACAGGTGGGTCTTGATACGGGGAGAATCATAGGGTAGGTCAAAAAGGTCTTTCAGCTGTCTGTCTGTATGTTTGTTCCTTATACAAATCCACACTGTTTGGCCTATTTGGACCAAACTTGGCACACAGGTAGGTCTTGATACGGCAGTGTCATATTACCTATGACGTTTTGTACTTTTTGTTCCATCGGAAACCCATCATTCCTTCTGAAACCCATCATGTGGGATATCAAATGAATCGTCTTGGCAAGGAGAACCTATATTTGATGTTTTAAGAAACATTTCGACACATCTTAACAGCAACAGGTGTGACTTCTTTCTTAAATGTTGTAAATAAAGTTGTAGGGGTTAACTGCATAATATACTTGAAAGCAGATACTAAGTTTTTCAAAGTCGAGTCATCTAAATTACAAAGTTTAGGATCACAAACCCAAAACGTATCGTCTTTGTTCTTATCTTTTTCTTGAAGGCCTTCTACACTTTCCCTATTGTGATCTTTATCCTCGGGATAAGGTTCCTGTGTTTTACAGTGTAATCGTTTAGTTAAGAGAGCAATCAATTTTTCCTCTAGAGTACTGTCATCTGGAAGAGCTTCTAACTTTAGAAAAGTTAGAAGCTCTTCTAGTGATTAGATTTAGATAGGTATGTTATCTAAGTCTAGTGATTAGATTTAGATAGGTATGTTACTTATTGGTATCAAATATCAAGCAGTAAGGAGAAATTTATGCAGAATCCAAAGACCCTGGTTTTATATGAAGTACAAACGCCGGTAGGTATGCGGCAACTAAATTTTAATTAATACTTAGAAAAAAGTAATGAGATCTCCAAAAAACCATAAATGTGAAATAGAGGCCAAGTTCCTCCCCCAAAAAGCGAGAAATATCCCCTCCTAAAACCCCCAAAAAACGCCTTACCATCCTACACTCCAAAAAAGTAGTATGAGTTGGTGTATTAAGTGTACCATATTTTCAACCAAAAATATTTGCCAATACAAGAGATGATACAAGAAAGAAATGTCCAAGTTCATTACTTAGAAGACCTATTAGTAATTTACTAAGAACCGTAAAGACACTTCAACTGACCTTTAAAAACAACAATAAAAATACCTATACCCAGTTACTAAAATATCACTTTCCTCAACCAGGTATATTCTCAAACTTGGCAATGTTTAGTTTTCTTTCTAAAGATAATTTCGGCACAAATAAAACATTGCCATGTTTAAGAATATACCTGGTTGAGAAAAGTGATATTTTATATCCAGTTACTAAAATATCACTTTCCTCAACCAGGTATATTCTCAAACTTGGCAATGTTTAGTTTTCTTTCTAAAGATAATTTCGGCACAAATAAAACATTGCCATGTTTAAGAATATACCTGGTTGAGAAAAGTGATATTTTAGTAACTGGATATAAGTATTTTTATTGTTGTTTTTAAAGGTCAGTTGAAGTGTCTTTACTGTTCATAGGAAGTAACTAATAGGTCTTCCAAGTAATGAACTTGGACATTTCTTTCTTGTATCGTCTCTTGTATTGGCAAATATTTTTGGTTGAAAATATGGTACAATTAATACACCAACTCATACTACTTTTTTGGAGTGTAGGATGGTAAGGCGTTTTTGGGGGGTTTTAGGAGGGGATATTTCTCGCTTTTTGGGGAGGGGAGTGTTTCTTTGGGGGGAGGAACTTGGCCTCTATTTCACATTTATGTTTTTTTTGGGGATTCAATTTTAACACTCTGTCTGACCATTCTTTTTTTACTTACAAGAAAAAAAAATATATATATAAAAATTTGATGTAATCTTTATTTTATTGAGGAATTTGTTGGGTAAAACAGCTCCTTTTAGAACAGCATTTCTTTTTTTAAGATGTGAACATTTTTAATATCTTGTAAATAAATAAACATCAGTTTAATAATTTATTTTTAAATTAATTTTGGTTCTTTTAAATTTTATCTTTGCTTTAATATTTATCATTTCCCCCCCCCCCCCCAATATTTATGCTTGAAAATCTATTTTAATCTTAATAAATGATGTTTTTGGATTTAATACTGAACCCAATGGGACACAAATAAAAAAAAACACCTGTACCCTAGCTAGATTGTTGTCGGTTTTAATTTCTTATTTTTAGTTGCTTATTACTTGAGCAAGATGATTATAAAATTTCTGGTATTGCATTTCTTCAACTCTTTTAGTGGTGAATGGGGTCATCCTATAGATGCTTCCATGGGAACTGAGTACAAACATTTTAGTGAACCTTCTCTTCTTTATTTTGTTTCTCTTCAAAGGCAAGTTTTTACATATATTTACTATTTTCTGAGGATTTATGAGTCATTTTTACTTTGTTAAATTTTTTATTCAATTTTAAATACTTTCTTGAAAAATAAATAATTGTCAAAGTTAGCAAAGACATTTTTTTGTAGTAAGAAAATTTTTATTTGTGCAATACATAAGTGAAAATATATTTTATAGTGCTCAATGTAAAGACAAATGTATCGATTCTATAGAATTTCTAACTTAAGCATGTACAGAGTATTAATGCATGACCGCTTTATTGTATAAATTCAAATATGACGCAATTTACCTGACATTGTTTGTGAGAGAGATATAAACTGTATTCTTTTGAATAAAACTGATATTTAAGAAATTAAATTTCATGGGCCTTATTTAGTATTTATTTCTCTAATGGTCAGGTCTTTTGAAGCTTTGGATTATATGTCATATTTATTAGTATAAGTTACATTATGACAAGTAGAGTTGTTAATCTTAGCCTATAAAAAAAAAAATAAATAAATAATGTTTTGACTAATGGTGTTGAATTAAAGTATGTAGGGCAGATATTTTAAAGTTCATAAACTGACAGAACACCCTAAAATAAAGTGTTTATGGATGGGTTATTTATTTTGGTGACACAGCCCCTTTTCAACCTTCATTTATTTTCTGTTTGCCTTATTGGACTTCTGTAGACGTCCTTTAAAGTGGTTGTCTTTTTATCAATCCAATCATATTCACCATCCCACCATTTAACATTAGTATAAAAAAAAAAAAAAAAAACCATATGATTTATGCTATTTTGTGTTTTCAATGGTGCACTGACTTTTAGCACTTTCCTCCGAAGGAAAGTGCTATTTCTTCGAATCTTTATTGATCCTACCTGGTAGACACCAAAAATGATCCCAGTTAAAATATATATATATATATATATATATATATATATATATATATATATATATTTGTTATTTTTTTATTTGTTTCCTCCTTACAGTAACCCTGCAAGAAGGGAGTTTATTTTTGTCTGCAAGTCTCATGCAACAATCAGCATATCACTTGCATTTGTATGTTAACATATTTTGTTTTTTTAAAAACATATTATTAGTTTTAGTTAAAATTTAAAAGTTTACAAATTATAACTATACAAAATACTACAAATGGAGAAAATTAACAAAAGAACAGAATATAAAAATGAAGTAAAACAAAAACATGAATAATATAGAAGATATAAAATTAGAAAAAAATAAATTTTAGTACTACCACAAAAAATGTTTAATATCATTTTATTTGTAATAGGCATTCAATCTTCCCATTGCCATGTAAAGCTGCTCAGCAAATTCTCTTAATGCCTTATTATGGCACATAAACAGAGTTTGTTCTGGTGATGGCCAGACTCCGTTTTGTTTCATAATTGTCGTTTGTAATTTTGTCCGTTCCTGTATTAGTAGTCGGCAGTCGTATATTAAGTGTTGGTAAGTTTGTTCCGTAAGAAAGTCGCATGGACAAGTGTTTCTGTTTTTGATTTTGAAACGGTATAAGTACGAGTTTATTGAGCCATGTCCTGTGACAAGTTGTGTTGTGTAAAAATCTGTCATAGTTTGTTTTTTTGATAAATATGTTTGAATTTGTGGTATGAATAGTTTTAAGTGTGTCCCTTTGTTAGTATTTGTCCAGCGGTTTTCCCAAGTTTGTATAGTCTTAGTTTGTAACATATATTTTAAGTGATTTTTCGATATCTTATCATAACAAACTGGTAACTGGGGACTTTTCGCGGCAGCTTTAGCTGCTTTATCAGCTAATTCGTTCCCCATATTTCCAGAATGTCCTCTTATCCACTTAAAATATATGTTTATGTTAATGTTTTGTATTTCTGTCACATGTTTCCTTATTTCTTCTGTTAGTGAGTCATGTACCGAACGATTAGTCAGTTTTTGTAAGGTCGTCTTGCTGTCTGTGTATAAAATTGCATTATTATATTGTCTGTATTTGGTCTTTAGTAGTCGCAAACTTTCAAGTATGGCGTATTGTTCTGCTTGTATGTTTGTACAGTTTTGTCCCAGTCTGTATTTATGTACGTTCGTGGGTTCGTCGTTAATAAATACCACTGATGCACAGCCTACGTTTTTGCCTTCCTTACTTCCATCAGTGTAAATTGTTAATTCTATGACGTTATTTTTGCAAGGATTTTTAAAAATTGGAAAATCGGATGGGTGAGGCCACATTGTACATTGCAATTCTTTTTCAATTTGAGTATTTCTAAAATTGTTTATGTTTTCTAAGGTTTTGAGAAGATTAAATTGTGCTGTATATTGTTTTGCAATTAATTCGATGGGAACTATTTTTGCTAGGACGCAGGCTGCTTCATACGACACTGTTTTAAAACCCTTTATCATTTTAATGGCCATCAATCTTTGTACTCGTTGTAATTTCATTAAATTGTGTTTTTTAGCAAGTCCAGATTCCCAGATATTAATAGCATAGGTTAATGATGGGAGTACGGCTCCTTTATACAATATATGTAATGCTTCTGTGTTTAGTCCCCATGTATTCTTTGCAGCGATTGTCAGATTATTTACTAGTTTTAATAATTTTGTCTGTAGTCTGTCAATGTGTGCATTCCAGTTTAGTTTTCTGTCTAGAGTTATTCCTAAATATTTCAATGTTTCAACCTGTTGAATGTTTTGTCCTTGTGATTTTACATGTATTTGTGGGTGGATTCTTTTATGTGTAAATATAATGAAAGATGACTTTTTAATATTAAATTTTAACTTATGCTGGTTCGCCCAGTTATCAATAATATTTGTAATTGCATTAATATTGACTTGTAGTTTTTCGAATA
Organism: Gonocerus acuteangulatus; assembly: GCA_946811695.1. Lineage (NCBI taxonomy): Eukaryota > Metazoa > Arthropoda > Insecta > Hemiptera > Coreidae > Gonocerus > Gonocerus acuteangulatus. Next base: position 81,192,347 of record OX328123.1, read on the forward strand.
TTTTAGATTTAATTAGCACTAATATGTCATCAGCATATGCTAAAATAGTTGTGTCTGGAGGTAACTTTATCTTTAACAAATTATTTACAATTAGATTCCATAATAATGGTGAAAGGCTAGACCCCTGAGGCGTTCCTAGTGTTTGAAATTTGTGAAATTTCATATTTGGTGTTATAATAAAGGATTGTCTGCCTTGTAAGTAATTTTTCACAGATCTATATATATTGTTAGGGCAATTTGAATTTGCTAAAGAATTTAAAATTGATATATATATATATATATATATATATATATATATATATATATATATATATATATATATATATAGTTAGTTATATATGTGTCCATTAACACGATACAGGCCAGAGTTTTTGCTTTTTCGCCACGAAACTCGGGTAGGTAGTTCCCCCATCAAACGATTGAACGAGTTCGTTAACCAACAAAATCGGTCCAGCCGGAGGGGGGGTTTCCTCCGGAGCCAAAGTAGTTTTTTACCAATACCAGCCATAATTTTTGTTATATTTCAACGAAAATCGGTATTAGTTGTGTCAACTGAAGAAAAAAAAAATGTTTTAAAAATAAACTAAATCGGTTGACTAGAAGGTGGGGTTTACTCCGGACAGAAATAACTAATTTCCTTATACTGGTCGTCAGAGTTGGGCAAACGTTAGCGCGCGCTAAAAGCTGATACCTCATCGCTAATTTAGCGAAACTGTAGAAAGCAAGCGCTAATAATTAGCGGTTAGCGGCGGCAGTGCGCTAACCGCTAATCTATTTATGAAATATCGTAATTGCTAATAGCTTAAGCTATAGTTACAACATTTTGTCACCTCAAAGTTCACTTCCGGTTGCTCTGAGCAACCTCACTCCTGTTCAACTTCCGCTTCAATCTACAGGATTTACGATCACATCAATGTCAATATCGGTTACTTCCGGTCGACTCATGCCTATCACTGGGTAACTCCTGTTCGATCTGGCTTACTTCCGGTCACTCACAGACAATGGCACACTCTGACACTCCTTAATCTAGGTTACTTCCGGTCCTATATTCATCCCTGGGTCGTTTCCGGAAGTACCCCAGGGCCTTCCAGGCACTCATTATAGACCGGAGATGAACCGGCAGTGACCCGGAAGTAATTGTAAGCAACCGGAAGTGGACCGAAGGTGTCCAGATTCATCCGGAAACTGTCCAGGAGTAATTTTCGTGACCCGGATGCCATTTTGAGAAACCGGAAGTGGCCAAAAGTTGTCCAGATGCATCCGGAAGCTGTCCAGGAGTAATTTTAGTGACCCGGAAGCCATATGAGAACCCGGAAGTGAAACCGGAAATGACCAAAAGTTGTCCAGATTCATCCGTAAAAACTGTCCAGGAGTAATTTTGGTGACCCGGAAGCCATTTTATGAACCCGGAAGTGAAACCGGAAGTGACCAAAAGTTGTCCAGATTCATCCGGAAACTGTCCAGGAGTAATTTTGGTGACCCGGAATCCATTTTGAGAACCCGGAAGTGGCCAAAAGTTGTCCAGATAGTTCAAGCAACAGTCAGTGATAATTTTGATGACCCGGAAGCCATTTTATGAACCCGGAAGTGGCCAAAAGTTGTCCAGATAGTTCAAGAAACAGTCAGGGATAATTTTGATGACCCTCAAGCCATTTTGAGAATCCCTGGGGCATTTCCGGGTGAATTTGAGCAGCTTTTGACCACTTCCGGTTTCATTTCCGGGTTCTCCAAATGAGTTCTGGGTAACCTAAATTACCCGTGGGCCGTTTCTGGATAAATCTGGGCAACTTCAGACCACTTCCGGGTTCTCAAAATGGCTTCCGGTTCACCAAAATTACTCCTGGGCAGTTTCCGGATGAATCTGCACAACTTTTGGCCACTTCCGGGTTCTCAAAATTACTCCTGGACAGCTTCCGGATGCATCTGGACAAATTTGGCCACTTTCGGGTTCTCAAAATGGCTTCCGGGTCACGAAAATTACTCCCGGACAGTTTCCGGATGAATCTGGACAACTTCGGACCACTTCCGATTTCACTTCCGAGTTCTCAAAATGGCTTCCGGGTCACCAATATTACTCCTGGACAGTTTCCGCATGAATCTGGACAACTTTTGGCCACTTCCGGGTTCTCAAAATGGCTTCCGGGTCACCAAAATTACTCCTGGACAGTTTCAGGATGAATCTGGACAATTTAGGACCACTTCCGGTTTCACTTCTGGTTGCTTACAATTACTTCCGGGTCACTGCCGGTTCATCTCCGGTCTATCATGAGTGCCTGGAAGGCCCTGGGGTACTTCCGGAAACGACCCAGGGATGAATATAGGCCCGGAAGTAACCTAGATTAAGGAGTGTCAGAGCGTGCCATTGTCTGTGAGTGACCGGAAGTGAGCCAGATCGAACAGGAGTTACCCAGTGATAGGCATGAGTCGACCGGAAGTAACAGATATTGACATTCATGTGATCGGAAATCCTGTAGATTGAAGCGGAAGTGGAACAGGATAGAGGTTGCTCAGAGCAGACCGGAAGTGAACTTTGAGATGACAAAATGTTGTAACTATAGCTTAAGCTATTAGCAATTACGATATTTCATAAATAGATTAGCGGTTAGCGCACTACCGCCGCTAACCGCTAATTATTAGCGCTGGCTTTCTACAGTTTCGCTAAATTAGCGGAGAGGTATCAGCTTTTAGCGCGCGCTAACGTTTGCCCAACTCTGCTGGTCGTAATTTCTGTTGTATTGTTACGAAACTCTGTATACGTTCTGGCTATCTAATAAGAAAGAAGTGTTGTGAAAATGAACTAAATCGGTCTATTTGAAGGGGGGGGGGTGTTACTTTGTACTGTGTTTGAATTGAATTCTCCCGCCAAACGTAGGTTCGCGAAACTCATCAAGATCAATAGATGAATATGTTAAGCTTTGTGTATATATTACGTAGTGTAGTACCACACATACACAAAACTCTCGAAGGAAATTAATTACGAAATTAATAATTGAAACAGCTGGTCATAAAAGCAAAAGAGCAGAACAATTTATGTTTTTATTTTATTTATCTATATAGGTTATTTTAAGCAAATTATTCTGCAATGCACTCGACCCTACCCAATTCTGAGGAAAGTTCTTAGTTATGCAGCTCCTGCGTGACGGCCTTTTGATATTTAATTTTTAATGGCTTATCAACTACCATGGTCATTAGTGGTTTCCACACTTTTAAAATATTTATAGTGAATTAGGGACCTTCTTCAGCGAGCGAGCCTATCGCTGAAAAATGTGCTGAATTCTGACTAGCATCTCCACAGAGTCAGACTCACACTCTGCTCACCTATTGTGATACCCATGATAGGCTATTTTAGGAAATGGTTGTATTTTGAAATATACTTATTTGAAATAAAAGACAGTAATAACTTTTTAAGGAACAAGTTAGAGACATATATTTTTTATTCTTTTGTTTTACACATGTTATTAAAATTGAATTAAAATAAACATATTGTTTTAATAATTAGATTAATTTGGAGAGTAGCGATAATAAATAAATCTTGATTTTCAACAGCTATTAGTTTCAATTTCTTTATAGATGAATTGATAACATGGATTTTTGCTCATTAATTTAACAAAAATTAAATTAATCTAGAGGATTAAGTACACCTGTAACCATTCTCTATTCTTGTCTTGTGATGGAGACCAATGTCACTCGACAGTGGCTGTAAAATAACATCCTGATGAGTAAAGCGGTCACTCACAGTAGCCATTCGATTCCAGTAACTACGGGGAAGACAATAATTTTAATTTTTTAAGTACTTAGATTTTATATATTTGTTGTCATCAGGATGCTGCTGATGGCAAATTTAAAGCCAACCATTGGATTTACAGTTTATATGATTTAAATTTCAGTGAATTTCAAGATAGGCCGATGTATGAAAAAGACAGAACACTATTGTTGGTGGCAACTGCATCAGCACTTCCGAATAACCTTAGCTGCAAACTTTTGGATCCATCAAGGATTTCCGAAGCAGTTGGGGTAATCCATGGTGGTTACATTAATGTCATCCCACTTAGAGCGGTTGATAATTCGACTCAGTATATTCCCTGTACAGACACTGCAGAGAGGTATTCTGCAGCTGTACAACAGGTAAGATAATTCAGTCAATTAAAAAAAAAAAAAAAAAAAAAAAAAAAAAAAAAAAAAAACTGTAAGAAATAAATATTTTCCTGATCACCTTAAATCATTTAAGCAAAATTTAAAATTCACAGGAAGACAAGAAGTTGTTTCTACCAGGCTTAGAATAGGCCACCTATTACCAGATTAATCTCACAGAACGAACCACTCTCTAGAATATGCAATGTATCATCGGCAACAAAACACATACCGACTGATTGCAAAGGATGGGACTAGTTAGACATACCACGCCACATTAATGAATTACTGACTGACGGTAGCCCACATTTAGACACTATAATCCAACATTTAAGAAACAAAAATAGGTATACTAAAATAAAAAAAAATGAAATTTTATTGATACATGTATTAATTGATATTGTGAGTAAATCACAATAACCAAATTAATTAATTACACAGGTCTACAACCAAAAATTTGATTTGATGATTTTGGCTAATCTTTGTGTTTCTCGGTGTGCTGAGGCCGAGAATGAAGTCCGTTTTTCTCTATCACGTACAGATTTTTTTCAAATCCATAGAACATAATATACCTGCTATACACATAAATTTGGTAAGAAGTAGGTTTTTTTTTTCCAAACGATTTCTCTTTTTATAAACAGACATCTTTCACTAGGTGGTGTAGGCAATGACTCCCTCAGTAGATGTTGTAGGCCTGAGGGTGTCTAGGCACGACCTGTTCAGACAGGAACGTACTTGTTTGGTCTCAGATGTCACCGTCTGAAGCTAAACGAGATTGAACCTGTTGTATCAGGAACTTGGAGCTAAATTTCTGTTCATTCTCTCAGTTCAGTAGTATCAACTGAAGTGAACACATTCACTAAGGTCTCTTAGTTGTGTCAAAGTGATTAAGAACGTATTTTAAGGTTTGAAAGTGCATTTAGACAAAATGTCTCATCGTCAGTGTGTTACCAGTCCAGACTACTTCTGTTTTATCTGTGGTGAGTACACAGTTAAGAAATACCAACGAAATGTATATTATGCATATTTTGGCTTGAGAATAGGAGATCAAGATAAAGAGTGGGCTCCTCACAAAGTATGCCATAGCTGCGTAGAAAAACTTCGCTTATGGTACAAAGGAGAGTTAATATCTTTCGGATTTGCTATCCCAATGATGTGGAGGGAGCAACAAAAAACACGTTAATGACTGTTACTTTTGTAATTGTCATGTTCAAGGCTATAATTCCAAAAATCATAAGCTCATTAACTACCCTAATGTGGAATCTGCTAGTCGTCCGGTACCACACGGTCCTGGATTGACAGTTCCTCAGCCCCCTCGTGACTTGGGCAGTATAGATAGGGAAGCTAATAGAGAAGACTGTATGTCGGAGAGCGATGAAGTACACAGTGAGTTCAAAGCAAGCAGTACAGAAGATGAACCTCAGGAGTTGACCGACTTAGTGAGAGATCTTGGACTTCCAAAAGATGCAGCTCAGTTACTTGGCTCCCGTCTTAAAAACAAAAATTTATTACAGCCAGGCACTTCTTTTTCATGGTATCGACACCGTGAAGCAGTTTTTGTTCCTTACTTTGCTCTGGATGAGAATCTTATTTATTGCAAAGACATTCTTGGTCTGATGGGTCAATTTGGTATACAATATGACCCGATTCATTGGCGTCTATTCATAGACTCATCAAAGCGAAGTGTAAAGGCTGTTTTGTTGCACAATGGCAATACTTATGCTTCAGTTCCAGTTGGCCATTCGGTACATTTAAAAGAAACATACGAAAATTTGTCATTAGTTCTCGAACGAATTCATTATAATGAGCATAACTGGTTGATATGTGGAGACTTGAAAGTACTTACTATGCTCTTAGGTCAGCAATCAGGGTACACCAAGTTCCCTTGTTTTTTATGTTTATGGGATAGCCGAGACAGAAATTCCCATTGGAACAACAAAGACTGGCCATCACGAGGAGCTCTGTCGCCAGGCCAAAAAAATGTAATTAGGAGAAGTTTGGTTCCTTCTGACAAAATCCTGCTACCTCCTCTACACATAAAGCTAGGTCTGATAAAACAATTCGTAAAGTCTCTCAATAAAGAAGGTGAATGTTTTAAGTACTTATGCTCCAAGTTCCCACGATTAAGTGATGCAAAGCTAAAAGAGGGGATCTTTGTAGGCCCAGATATTCGGAAACTTTTCACAGATCCACATTTCACTCAGACCATGAATGAGAAGGAGAAGGAAGCTTGGAATTCTTTTAAAGATGTTGTTGAGAAGTTCCTTGGTAACGTGAAGGATCCCAACTACAGAAGTATCGTGGAACGCATGTTGAAGGCATTTCAATTACAAGGTTGCAACATGAGTTTGAAGGTTCACTTCTTACATTCGCGTGTGGACTATTTTCCGGAAAACTTAGGGGAAGTAAGTGAAGAACCAGGGGAAAGGTTCCATCAGGACATCCAGGAAATGGAACGTAGGTATCAGGGCAAATGGAACGTAAACATGATGGCTGACTATTGTTGGATGCTGCAGCGTGAATCATCTGAAGAGTCCTACAGCCGGAAACGAACACGGAGAAATTTTCAAGAGAAAAAAATACGTTTTCATAAAAATAATAACTAAATATGCCACTGTTAATTCTGAAGCTGTTATTTCTACACATTTATGTATTTTGTACAGTAAACAACATTGAAATAACTAAAAGATCATGGAAATAAATGAAAACTCTTATTCGCCAATTCTGTTTTCTTTTAATGGTAGTACCTCTGCCCTTACTTGTGATTGAACAATTTCCTTACGTGATAGAGAGGGACTGACCTCATGTTCGGCTTCAGCACGCCAAGGAGCATAGAGATTGACCAAAATCATCAAATCAAATTTCAGAAAGATTATTTTTGTAGACCTGTGTTATCTGTTTTTGGCGTAGATAGGTGCACATACATTGATTAGTAATGGATTTATCTAGATTCATGTCTATACTACATGTAAAATATTTTTTAGGCTTTTCCGCTCATTATAGACTTGAAAACACAAATTCACTAAAAAACATTTATTATAAAAATAGCAAGAATTCTTAAAGTCAAGAAAAGAAAATTCCTGAGTAATGAATGATAACAGATATATATATATATATATATATATATATATATATATATATATATATATATATATATACCTCTGACCATATTGTACCTTTGACCAACGAGGCTGTCACGGCATGTAGCAACATTTTATAAATTTTGGTGTAATTAGTGTTTAGCTCCTTCACCAGAGGGGTTGTGTAATCTACTTTGGATTATTCAAGTCGAAGAGGATTCTTGCAAAAAATACTTATCCATTTCTATCATAAAAATGTAAGTTATTTATTGATGACGTTTTGCCTCATAATAATTTTTGTATTATGTATTTTTAGATGGAAATCATTTGACAAAGTAGCTATTACAATAAGAAACATGGTGTAGCTTCTGAAATTGATTTATCTTAACCCAAAAAGTTTTAGCATGCTTTTTCATTTGCACTACCAGGGTGTTGTACCTCTGACCATGACTAGTTGTTGTACCTTTGACCAGGTCAAAGGTACAACACACCTGAGTAATTTTTACATAATTCAACCTTTATGTTCTTCTGCTACAATTTTTTTTTATAATTAATATTGGTTTCTTCAATTGTTCAAAGAATTTAAAAAATAATAAATTAAGTAAGTTCAAACTGACTTTATTTAATCCTCAGTGTAGCAGTTCGAACCTATCGCCCCTTATCGTTCCACTTGAAATTGTAAGACCTCATCGAAAAGCGGAGGCAAGGAAAATGTCAAATAGGGGCCGGCCTAAAGATATTCCTGACAGATAGAAAGCTAATTATTGAAGGTGAAAAAAAAAAAAAAAAAAAAAAAAAAAAAAAAAAAAAAAAAACGAAAGCACCACCCTAAACGTAAGACACCACATACAAATAAACCCCTTCCTAAAAAAGTGGTAAATAAAAAGAAAATTATTCTAATGACGGTTCAGATTCTGATACTGACACGGAAATTTCTTCAGGAGAAAGTGACGTTGATTTGTCTGATAAATGTTGTGAGTTAAGTCGATAACCAGCAACAATTTGAAAAATATGATTTGGAAAAAGGAAATTTTATACTTGTTAAAAATAAAAGTAAAAAGACTATTACATATTTAATCGCAGAGATCTGCGGTATTAAATGTCCAATGTTTAAGATCCAATATTTGAAAAAACAAACTTTAAGGGACAAGTTTACGAGAGAAGATGAAAATTTGTTGATGTTGAAGACATTGTGGCTTAACTTCAATACCCTACTATTGCTAGTTGATCTGCTTGACAGTTAAAACGTTTATTGATTCGACTGGATTTTTCAGCATATTAAGCATAACATAATATCAATAATAGCTTATTATTATGGTTACGTCCTTGTCCTGTATTTATTAAACTTACAATTAATTATAATATTACTCAATATAATTTTTTTTCCTGCACTGCTGTGTTGTCTTTACGTGGTCAGAGGTACAACTACATGTTGTACCTTTGACCACTGTATGATTATTTTTTTTAAATTTAATAAAATATATTAAATGTAAAGTTAAAACCTTGAAAAAATTAAATATGATAAACAATAGAATACTAATTACAATGAAATTAAAAAAATGTATTTAGCCTTGATATTCAAGCTAAAAAAAATTCAATTGTGCAAAGTGGTCAAAGGTACAACACCTTCCCCTATATATATATATATATATATATATATATATATATATATATATTTTTTTTTTTATTTGGGTGCATCGACAGATATTATTTAAATTAATGTGTTATGTTCTAAATAAAGTCTACTATGATTATGTGAATAAATAGTTGAGTTAGATGTCGTATACAATATGGTAACTTTGCTATTAAGGTGATGTGGTGCTACTTAAATTTTGAACCCTGCCTGGTGGTTGCCTCTACAGTTGGCCTTCAAGTTTTCGACTGTTCAGCACTTACATTACGTTTTTCTCACCCATGCAAGGATTCACCTAGTGGCAGAGAACATTTTGCTCGTGGTCTGACAAATCCACCTGGTGATTACATTTGTGTAGGTATGTGTAAATTGTTTATAACAAAATAAATATATTTTTTAAAGTTTTTTCTCCTTGAAACAAGGTTTATACGATAGAATTCCTACTTTAGAAAGAATTTATCTACTATATATTTCTCAAATACCACTCACTCACTGACCTATCATCGCCCAGCCCAAACCACTTGACAGAAAAATTTGAAATTTTGCATGGACACTCCCTTTAGGGGTGTTTACATCCTTTCTTAGCGGATGTAAACACCCGCTAAGAAAGGATTTTTTGAAATTCAAATTTTTAAGTATTTTTAGAGGGGTTTGAAGTTTTATTTTTAAAGAAAGCAAGCTGTAGTACTATTTTTATTTGAGGTTAATTTTAACTATGATGGCAGTCCTTGAATTACTAGAGATAAACTGTCCCTCGTAGAGTTTATGCTATGAGGGACAAAATTGCCATTTTAATTGCGGTACATTTCAACTTGTCCCCTATAGAGTTTTCCTGGTGATGGTCTGTCCGAGGTTATAATATCCCGAACCCTTGCACAGCCTCCTCACCCATCAGCATCCCCAGTCACAACTCTTCTTGATAATGCTCGCAAATATAATGAGTGTTTCCAAATGACATTAGGGAAACATAAATTTTAGCGTACATTTATTATTGACAACAAAATTTAACCTGTATTGGTTACACTGCTGTTACTGGTAACCTCATGGGCTTATATATGGCTTAGAAAATAATTTTGGGGGGGGGGCTGGTACCATTTCGGGGGTATGAAATACTAACAATCCAGTGCTTGGAATAGTTAGCCAACAAAAAGAATATTTGTTCCCAATTAAGTGATCTTATTTAATTTATTTTTAAGGGTTTTATGAGACATTTTTACCGATGAAATCAAAATGGGGGGGGGGGGGGGGGGCTGCAGCCCCTCAGCCCTCTCTTATATAAGCCTATGGGTAACCTATAGATAACAGGTTATCACTAGGTTATCTATTTCTTGACATTGGGGCGCTCTGGACCTGTGTCAAGAAACATTATACTTTGATTACTTATCAATTGATGTATAACATATATTATGACGGGAACCGTGCTATAATAAACTGCAAACAATTATATAGTAGCGATAATATTGATGATACATTATTTAACGCAATAAAAAAACTACTTATCTGCGACGAAGCACGGGCATTCAGCTAGTAATGAATATTTTTATTCATTCACTGTACAGTGCCTTTTTTTATGGCTCCATCAGGTTTTTTCGTTGTGTATCCAATCCACTTTTATTTCTTTTTCCACAATTCGAGGTGGATAGGAGTCTACTCCGTGATTTTCCAGAGCTAATTTTGAGTTTTTTTCTGGCTAGCCAGAACTTTTTTTTCTGGATTCCCAGGACCTTTCACAAACAATGAATCATGATATTTTAAAGAGGTCGGATGGTTCTTTGTCTCACATCAAATGTTTCAATGCTACTGAGCTGGACTGACTTTACGTGGTGTTGTCAACCACCGAAGTTCTGTCTTTTTAGAGTTCTTCCAGAGAGGCTATAGTAGAATGAACACACAATTAGCTTTTTTGAAATATTAGCTTCTTAAATGTTTCAAAATAATTTCCAAAAAATTACCCTTTCTTTCATATCCACACTTCACAGGTAAGTAAATGGGTTTTGCAATTCCATGCTCTGCTCCAGTATGTAAATTTGTATTCCCTATGTAAATTAGTTATGAAAGTGATTCATCTGTCATGCCCCCTAAAACCTGGTGGCTCCTTTCTCAATTGAATTCGAAGGGGTTGTTTGATTCTTTTAAGGATGATTCGATTTAACACCGTGTTGGGTGCAAAGAGCAGCATAATCCCACAACTCAAAGATGAAAGACAACATTCTAAAACCTTAATAACCTGGAAGGTGTTGATCCACTTGGACAATCTTTATCAGTATTGGTGCACTGATGATAGCTCCACACTCTGAAAAAGTCCGACTCGAAGGAACTGCATCATCTTAGCACGGTTCCGTTCATATCCCTAGTGTCATTTGAAAAGCTTAGAATAGAAAAAAACTTCTTTTTTTACATATCTCGTGAAAATTGTCAACATCTTCTCGAACATCTCGAATAAACGCTTTATTAAGGCGCCAGGGAAACCGACAGTACCTAACTTACGCAGAAGCGGAAATTACACAATTCGGCTCTCATTCTAAAGCAAAGCTCTATACATCAATACAAAATACAAACATGCAAGGGCGTATATAAGGAGGCGGGGCGTAGAGAGCTGCACCCCCCCTCCAAACGGTAAAAATGTGTTGTGAAAACCTTAAAAATAACGAAAAGATCACTCAGTTCAGAAAAAAAAATCGTTTGGGTGTAATAGCCTTTTAATTGTCTAACTATTCCATGTTCTAGATGGTTAGTATTCCATACCCCCAAAATCCTCTCAGCCCCCTCCCCCGGAAATTATATTCTATATACACCTGAACATGCTTCTCATTAACTAGCCTTGTTTTATTGAAAAAAAAAAAAAAATCCAATCAAAATAACAGCAACCAATTATAAAATAAGGCATACAGCATAACAAAAAATTAATAACTGAGGTAAACAGAGACAAAAAAAAAGTCCGACCAGCAGGAACTGCAGCATCTTAGCGCGGTTCCGTTCTTATCCCTAGACTCATTTAGAATGATTAAAATAGAAGCTGTTATTATTTTGGTTCCACATTTCTAGAAAGGTCTTATTTACGATCTTACCTGGATGGGTCGGCCAACCCTCCCTTGGAAGGACCCCGCTAGGCAGTTGAAAAGCTACATCTTGGAAATCCATATCTCTAACATTAAATTGTTTTTCTTATTTTTCTTAACCTGATTTATTATCAAATACATTATCCAACTATAAGCAATTAAAAAATAACAAGGAATAAAAACAGACAAAAAGATCAGTTCGAATAAGCGAAATCAATTACTTTAAAGTTTTAAGCACTTATTTCTTCGATTGACATCGCCTAATCAAAACTTTCATCAGAACCTTTTTTGTAGAGCATTTAATAAGCTTTCTAATGGTATTCTTGTGTTTCCCAAGATTCTCAACCTTTTTCGAGATATTAAGGAAAGTATACAAAGTTACCAACACTTTTTATGTCTGTTAATAAAATATTTTATTCTAACCCTTCCTTAACTCCAAACATAACCAAAATTTCAACATATTAGTTTTAATGAAAGTAGAGCATGCAGAAAATGTTTCAACTGAATCCCATGGTTCTACGTACCCAAACCAAAAACGGTATTCAAAAACTATTTTTCCAATTTTCTCGAAAACGGTTAAAGCTATCACCTTGAAAATGGTTTCATTCGTTTTCCTAGCCCAAGAAGCCTATAAAACGAGTATTTACAAGCATATGAACTCAAAAACGTAAGCGTTACTTGACCTTTCAAATTGGACGACGGATTTTTGTACCAAATTTCATCAAAATCGGACCATTAGGGAAGCCAGAAATGAGCGAACAGACAAATATATATATATATATATATATATACACACATATATATACAAATTTGAACCACCATCATTTTCGGTTTCCAGGGGTTCTGAAACGCAAAATTTTCTAGTCGGCACTTTGCGGGGGATTGCGTCATGAGATCAACCTTATAAGCGGGGTTCCTCCCTATGGGGGAGGGAGGAACCGCGCTAAAAGAGGAACTACTTTATGAGCTTGTTTGAGTTTAATATTATCAAATGTCAAACATGTCATTTTGCGACCTTTATGGCTCTAACGGTATTAGGACCTTAGAAAGAGGAGCAGGTATACAGGCTATGGTCCCATCGGCAAGCCACCGGCGTAGTCTGGCATATTATGTTTAATACAAGTAAAGGAAATTCTGGAATCGCATTTTCTCAGAAATGGTTAATCTAATGAAAAAAAGTGTGAGGACAAGTTTTGTACATAATTACATGATCTGCAATTTTTGTCTGAACTATTTTTATCTTAAATCTAAAAACCTTTTTTTGCGAACTTTGACCTCGAATAAAATTGTTCATGGGATCGATAAGAGCTTTTCCCAATTCCCTTATAATGTTGTACCTAACTTTCATGCAAATTTTGAGGTTGCTAGGAATTTATGCAAAGGTACTCATATTTTTCTAACTCATCTATTTCTAACAACAGAAAATTCGTTCTCATTTTAACTATCCTGTTTTAAACACAAATACATTTACCTAATATAAGAATTACAAAAATAAAAAGCAATAAAAAACTAAGTGAAAGAGACAAAAATTACAAAAACAACGACAAAAACCCGTTCAAAAGAACAAAACAAACGTATTTGAAGTTTTAAGTACTTATTTGTCCAATTTACATCACCTAATCAAAAATAGAGTCTTTTTTGTAGAGAATTTAGTAAGCTTTCAAATAGTTTCTATCCATTTACCACGATTTCCCAACCGTGTTCAAAATATTAAGGAAATATGCGAAGCTCCCAAAAATGTCTCTTAATAAAATATTTTATTCTAATCCTTCCTTAACTCCAAACGTAACCAAAATTTAAACATCTTTGTTTATATGCATTTTAAACATGCAGAAAATATTTTAACTGAATCCAATGATTCTAAGTACCCAAAACAAAAATAAACGAAATCAATTACTTGAAGGTTTTAAGCACTTATTTCTCCAATTGAGATCGCCTGATCAAAACTTTGTTCAGAACCTTTTTTGTAGAGCATTTAGTAAGCTTTCGCTTTCCAAGATTCTCAACCATTTTCGGTATATTAACAAAAGTATATGAAGTTCCAAAAACTTTCCATGTCTGTTAATAAAATATTTTATTCTAACCCTTCATTAACTCCAAAGGTAACCAAAATTTCAACATATTAGTTTTGATGAAATTCAACCTTGCAGAAAATGTTTCAACTGAATACCATGATTCTAAGTACCCAAATCAAAAACGTTATTCAACCACTATTTTTCCAATTTTCTCAAAAACGGTTAAAGCTATCGCCACCGTCATTTTCAGTCTCTAGGGGTTCTGAAACGCAAAATTTTCTAGTCGGCACTTCCGGATTGTTTCATGAGATCAACCTTATAAGCAGGGTTCCTCCCTATGAAGGGAGGGAGGAACCGCGCTAAAAGCCTCCAGTAAATAAATAAATTATTGTTGAAATTTCTGAGCAATTCATTAATCCTGAAGATCAAGCCTCATGATCCAGTAGCAACAAACATTCATATTTGCATTGTGAAAGTTCTATGAAAGGTCATCTATCTTTAGAAGTCATTTTGTTCTAATTTTGCTTCTTTTTTTATGTTCAACCTTTTTCTTGTGAAGCTTAATTTCACATTTGTTTGTATTTATCATTCGTCTTTATTTTCTCAGGTAACAATTGTGGAGTGATTAGGCTTTTCGGGATGAGTGAGGATGGAGGAATGATTTTCATTGACAGGAAGCAAGTTCATTCTTCTCCCATTTCTGATTTAGCTTGTTCTAAGGAATTAATGGCATCTTGTGATGATGCAGGGGTAATCGTACTATGGTCAATTACTCCGGATGAAATGATACATTGGGCAGAAATTAGCAGCTATGGGTAAGAGATTGTACAAACTCAGTCATTCTGAAATATTAGTTTTGGTTTGTCTTATTTTAAAAAATGTGTTTTCCAAAAATTTATTTTCCTTCCCACAAATGAAGAGTGTCTAAAACATGTTTCCTTCTTCAAATGACTTAATAAGGCATTTGTTATTTCAACGAAAGTGAATAAAATGTAGAGAATACAGAAGGTCTACATTCAATGATTACTGATGATCAAGTTGACAATTTAACATTTTCATCAATTGAAGGGTTCGGCTGAATCTATATTTCTTACAATTTGCAGGTCAATCAAAGCCAGGCTCTAAATAGAGTGACATTACTTCACTGTTGTTTCCATCATAAAAAGGTGATGTAGACAGTTATTCATCTGAACCCTCCAATTATACCTAGCAAAGTTTTAAATATATGAAGAAGATTAGATGGGCAGCAGCGACTACTTACCTTCCTTAATATTTATTTTCATCAGAATACATTTTTAAATGTTCATTATTGTTCAAACAAAGTGCTTCTTTAACTTGCATTCTATTTTGAGCACTAATGTTGGGATCTGGAATAGGCTTTGGATCTACTCTCATCTCTATTCCTAAAAAAAATGCCCAGATTAATTCATTAAATGGTCAAACTTATTCAATATTTTAAGTTTAATGAAGCATTCTAAAATACGTGCGAGATACACTGTCAGTGACAATTGCCAATTTTTTAGAGAAATTAACTCAACAGTCTCATATCCTCCCTTGGAAGTTAACAGACTTCTTATCACAGTATGGCAAGTTGATTGATCTAATGAACCCAAATCTTCAAAAAGAAGGAATGTAATATTTATCTGAAGACAGAAAAATGTTTTCTCATGTAAGGCTCAAACTATGAATCTTTAATAGCATTATGTTAGATGAATTAACATTACTTGTTGTAATACCAAGCCCAGAAGCCTAATTAGCAAGACACCTGAGTAAAAACAACGGGAGGATTTGGGTTCAAATCACAGCCTGGCAAGTTAATTTTTCTTAAAAATAAATATTTGATAACAGTGTTTTATTTTGTTTTACAGTGTGTATTCTGTTGTGTTATTCTGGTTTTGAAAGAAGAAAAAAAAAAAAAAAAAAAAAAAAAAAAACCCCAAAGAGACCTTAAAAAATTGAAGTCTCAGATTGTTCAGTTTTTTTTTCTGGGTAATTTAATTTATTTTAATAATAAATAGACAGAGGGTGTCTACAAACTTCGTTTGCTATATTGTACATTTCGCACACTTTAAAACATGCTAAGCTTTAAATCTTAAGAAAGATTTTCCTCTTAGAAGATCAAGTCAATACATAATTTGTTGGTAAGACCTATTTATTAGACTAATAGAAAATTGAAGTGTGCCTCTTTTAGAGCATTTCTTTATCCCTTAAATGATAACTTAACTTATTTTTGTTTTTAAAATTTAATCGATAAAGTAAATATAATAATCTAAAAAAAAAAAAAAAAAAAAAAAAAGAAAATATATATTAAAAAAAAAATTAACCGCAAGACAATCCTAAAAACTATAACAAATAAAAGACTAAAATATTTTCACACAAATATACTTGTGTATGGTTGAAAAAGGCATGGGGTCTACTGGACCCTGAGTATCTTTTAAGAGTTATTATTTCTCAGTTTAAGTCTGATTTTATTTCTGAAGGAATAAATATATTTTTGAAAATATGTTGAAAATTATTTTATTTATTTATTAATGTTTATGCAACTTAGGTGATAAAAATTTTTAAGTTAATGATAAAAATTCACAAATGTTGAAAATTAATAAAACCCATTGAATAATAATAATTCCCTGTACAATTTTGATCTCTATTTTCCGTTATTGATGTAAGTTCCAGTCAGTGTGCCTTTCTGAACACTGTAAAAACTAATAGCTGTAAAAATTAGATATTCATTAAAATAAAAAAAATACTGCAAATAAGTATAATAAAGATGCGAAAATTTTGTCACTTAATTATATTTACACAAGAAGCCTCTGTTAGTGATTTATTTTACAGGTCAGCATGTACAAGTGTAAGAGTATGGCGAGGCCTTGTTGTCGGAGCTTATGGGTCAGGACATCTTAGGGTATTCTCTGTAGACCACAGGAGAAGAGAAGTAATCCTTACGATTGAAGTTGTAGCACACGCCAAGTGGATAACAGCTTTAGATATTGCTCCTGAATCTGGACTAATTCTTTCAGTTTCTGAAGATTCATTTGCTAAAGTTTGGCAGCTTTCGGGCTCACCAGACAATTTAGTAAGTTTTTATTGACCTTTATTTTCCATTATCTTAAATCACAAACTGATATTTGAACATTATCAATTTTTTGGGTAACAGAAAGAGTGGAGAAATGCCACCAATTATTTTTAAGATGGCTCAGAACTGTTGATTGGAGAAGGAAAACCTGATGATGAAAGAAATTGACCTAACAGTTACCCGCAAATCTTAACAATAGTATTAGGTGTACACAGCCATAATGAAGTCCTTCGAGATTTGGTCACATTATATAAATTCAAAATTTGGGTTTTCATGTAAGGTTTGGAAAAATATATATTTATACAAATGCAGACTGGTGATATAACAGTTATATACTGCGAAACTTTAGTGCAGGTATTCAAGATTTTATTTTCCAGCATCAATAATTAGGTGTCAGAATTAGAATCCCTAGCCGTTCCTAGGCCCTCCCAGTGTTTAATGATACTTTCAAATGGAAAAAATAGGTAGTTGGGGCATAACACTGAATCCACTATCTCCCTTACCCATTATCTACTGTTGTTCAGTGAAATCAGTTATTGTACAATTTTTTTTTTTTTTTTTTTTTTTTTTTTTTTTTTTTTTTTTTTTTTTAATATATACATTTATACATAAACCACATAACAATCATTGTCTCCTTTGTTTATCATAGGACTGAAATTTCACATTGAGATTCATATCATATAGTAGGGTCACTTACTTCACACTGCTATATCAGGACCTTGGAAGAGAAAGGGTGAATCTGAAAAATTGACTTTTTTTAAATTTTGTTATCTGAGTCAGAAAGACGTAGGTAACACAATGCTTTGTCCCATTTCTCTGGTCTGCCTTTAGTTCTCTCACAGTATCAAGTTAAAGTGAATAGCACCATTATCTATGAAAAATTCAATGTCCGATTTCAAGGGCGAATCCCGGGTCTCAAACTCCCTTCCTAGCATTTTGTTACCCATAAATCACTCGTATAAATCAAAATTAAAACATTGATTTTCAACTGCACACTCTTTTTATCATCATTCTATAGAGTAAACATTCACCCTTACTATCCTTAAGCACTTCTAGAACTTAGACTTCCATTTCCCAACAACTGGAATTCGTGATTCGCCCTTTCTCTTCCAAGGTCCTAAAACATTTCAAAAGAGGGATTTAAAACTTTTTTTTTTTTTCTTTAAAAAGTTTAGGTAATTATAAAACCTCCCTGGGTTACCTTTTAGGCCTTTCATGTTATCTCTCTCATGAATAAAGCAGGTAATTTATGGAATAATGAAAATCTTAACTACTTACTCTGAGATAGAGCATTATTATGTCGGCTTATAATTACATTGGCTCCAGTCCCCTCTGTAGGTTTTGGGAAAGCATATAGAATACTGAGCATATTCTCTAGGTGTGCAGTCTTTTATTTGAGAAAACAGGTCTGACCCTTTCTGAGTGTGATGTACAAAGATGGAGGATACATAGACATACATATACACACACACACACATATATATATATATATATATATATATATATATATATATATATATATATAGGTATATATATATATATATATATATATATATATATATATATATATATATATATATAATAGATATATAAATTTTATCGAGGGTGACTTTTAGTTTCAAGAAGATTGATGAGGATTTGAAGAAGCTTTCCAAAAATTATTTTGTTAGAGCAATCAAAAGAAAATAAGTCCGACTCGCAGGAACTGTGTCAACAAAGCCCGGTTCCGTTCTTATTCCTAGCCTAATTTGGAAAGGTTAAAATAGAGACAGTTATTATTTTGGTTCGACCTTTCTTGAAAAGGATTTATTATCTTACCTGAATGGGTCGGCCAACCCCAGAAAGGCCCCCGCTAAAGACAATCTCTCTCTTGGAAAGCTACTTTTCTAACAATAAATTCTTTTTCTTATTTTACTTAACCTGTTTTATTGTCAAATACATTATCCAACTATAAGCAATTAAAAAATAACAAGCTGGCTTTAATGACCCTAACGGTTGACACACCTTAAATTCTACCAAAAATAGAAAAAAGTAACAGGGAATAAAAACAGACAAAAAGAACCGTTCGAATAAACGAAATCAATTACATCAAAGATTTAAGTACTTATTCCTCCGATTGACATCGCCTAATCAAAACTTTCTTCAGAACCTTTTTTGTAGAGCATTTAGTAAGCTTTCAAATGGTAACCTTCCGCTTACCAAGATTCTCAACCGTTTTTGAGATATTAAGGAAAGTCGGGGTCTCCCATGGTCTAATGGCTAGCGCCTTGGATTCATAAGCGGGAGATGGTGGGTTCGATTCCCAACCTCCGGCAGGAATTTTATCATCCCACGGCTCCCTGGTAAAATTACTCGCTGCACCCTGGATGTCAGCGCTAATGACCTAGAAAAAAAAAAAAAAAAAAAATTAAGGAAAGTATACGAAGTTCCCAAACTTTTCATGTCTGTTTATAAAATATTTTATTCTAACCCTTCCCTAACTCCAACATCCAACCAAAACCAAACTTTCAACATATTAGTTTTGATGAAATTCAAACATGCAGAAAATGTTTCAACTGAATCCCATGATTCTAAGTACCCAAACCAAAAACATTATTCAACAACTATTTTTCCAATTTTCTCAAAAACGGTTAAAGCTATCACCTTAAAAATGGTTTCATTCATTCTCCTAGGCCAAGAAGCATATAAAACGAGTACTTGCAAGCCTATGAAGTAAGCGGAACAATTTTTTTTGCGCGAATTTTGCTCCAAAAACCATGTTCCGGTGGGCGGATTCTGCTGGTTAACGAACTTGACCTTTCAAATTAGACGAAAGATTTTTTAACCAAATTTCATCAAAATCGGACCATTATTGAGTGCAGGAAAGAGCGAACAGACAAATATATATATATACATATATATATATATATATATATATATATATATATATATATATATATATATATATATATATATGTATGTGTGTGTGTGTGTATATATATATATATATATATATATGTATACATATATATACATTTATATATATATATATATATATATATATATATATATATATATATGTATATATATAAATATATACATTTATTTATATATATATACAAATTTGAACGATCGTTATTTTCGTTCTCTAGGGGTTCTGAAACTTAAAATTTTCTAGTCGGTACTTCTGGATTTTTTCATGAGGCCAACCTTACAAGCGGGGTTCCTCCCTATGGAGGGAGGGAGGAACTGCGCTAAAAGGGAGTACAAAGAAAAGGTAGGCAATGTTTAAAATTTATTATTAATGAAATTATATTTATTATTTTGCCCGTTCTTTAGCGGTTCTCAGATTTTGACATTAAAACTATCCAAAGTGGCAGTAATGAAAGAAGTAGACTTTTAAAATAATAGATTGATATTTATCTTAATTAAAAAAAAACAACAAAAAACTATATCATTATTCTTTTGTTTCAGACTGTCGTGCACAGGTTTTCTTCCCAAGTGAAAGATTGCATGCTTGTTGGAGGAAGATTTCTCACCCTCTCTGGTTCTTTATTTGCAGTATCTATTTATGACAGCAATCTTGTGCAATGTTTTAAAATGTGAACTTTATTAGAATCAATGTGTTTGTAAATTTGTGGAAACCTTTGCTTCAATTTGAGCGGTCATACCTACTCGATGACATGAATCTTCAAAGTAGATTTGGAAGAATAAAGCCATTTATAACAGAAAAACCAGGAGAGAGGATGGATCTTGATGGTACACTTGCTAACAGAATCATGGATTTTCTCAGACGACAACAAATTCATTGCTTTTAGCTGTGAAGATATTTCTTCGAAAAAAAAAAAAAGAAAAAGTGAATTGCCAACAAAAATATGATTTGTATGACTACACTATATAATATAATAATACAAGCAGATTGAGCATTTAAAGAATCAGTGAATAAAATGTGAAAAATTTATGAATCCAGGTTAAATATCCATTCAACAGAATAATTGTCCAAACCATACAACAAGAAAAACACAAAAAATGATTACTTAGTACTTCATCGAGGCATTTGCTGAAACTCCTCCACAATTTATTTATTAATACATTTGTGAGGCCATGGACAAGGCTTATTAATCACTGAAAACTATGTTAACAGTTCGAAACAAATTAATAAATGAAAATTATTTTTAAATAAAATATTCATTGACAACAATAAGGGTTGAGACTCCATACTTTTCTAACTTTCATTCTAAAAGAAATGGTTGGGATTATTTTGAGAATAAATTATTCGAAGTATAATAATTGAACATTTTAAAAAAGCAAGGCTTGAAATAAAAGTATTAATTTTGCATTGATTCAACTGACTTGGAATCGATGCCAAGAAGCAATTGTAAACAAAAAATCATTTAATGCAAGAGAAGAAATTCTATTAATGTGTTCCAAAGAAAGCATTGGAAAAGTTCTTCAGCTTACAGAAATATGTGTTTATTTCTAATTGTTAGAATATAAAAGAGGCCAAATAAATAATTAATTGTTAATTGTGTAGTATAATTTATTTGTTTTAAAAATATTGAAATAAAAAAGAAATGTTAATGTACAATCAAACAAAAAACAAAACAAAAATATTTTTCTGCATAGCCATGAATATTCATTTATGAACAATTTGTAGGTCAGATCATTGGGTTTCTTGTGATGATCTATTTTTTTTTTAAAGGCAAGACACCCCTATACATCCAGATTAGAAAAGGATGATAACCTCTCAATTTGAATCACCTGTCCCAAGAAATCTAAAAAAGGGATGTTAAAATTAAAATAATTACAGATAATGGGGTCTCCCTGTGGCTAGCGCCCCTTAGATTCTAATGCAGATGGTCGGTTTGAATCCCACTGGCAGCAGGAATTTCCTCATACCACAACTCGTTGACAAAATTCCTCGCTCCATCATGGATGTTGGTGTTAATTGCCCAGATGTCAATGCACCGTAAAAAAAAAAAAAAATAAAATAAAAAAATAATAATAAAAAAATTACAGAGTATGAATATTTTGTCGACTTATTAGTTAACCCTTTCGTTGCTCAGAACGAGTTAACTTGTGTTCTACTAGGAGGGCCCCAGACGCTCTACACGAGATAACTCGTGTTCCACTGTCAGTGCCCCTGACGCTCCTAACTCGTGGACCCGTTAGCCCCGTATGTCGCTTCTCCGGCCTAGTGCTATTAACTCGTATAAAATCAGTGGGACCTTAACAGATATTCTTCGTATACTAATTGAAATTAAACATTGTGCAAGTCTATTATTATATATACAAAAAAAAAAAAAAAAAAAAAAATGTAAAGTCTTACAATCGACAGTGTTATAGCAATTGTTTAGACATTGTTGGACCTTGTTTAGTATGGTTGGTATAAATAGCCTTCTTATATTATTATATACTATACATGATACCAATCAAGTAATTATATCATCATTCTTATCTGGGTCATTTTCTTTTCCATGATAGAACTTTTAGTTTAGTATAATATTACGAATGTAAAAGACATTTGAAATTATAAGTTAATAATTCCAAATATATAACAAGAGGATGCTGAGAGAGTCGAACGGTAGTGAGGTCAAGATGAGGAGAGATTGGTGAGCGTATGGGGGAAGCTCAACGGATAAGCATCGGGGCTGCGAGTCCTTTCATTTGCCAGCAAAGAAAGGGTTAAACCTAAAGAGATCTGATTTATCTTAATAAATTCATCAATTAAAAGGAAATCCAACCACATTATTGTTTTAATGACTTCTAATACTCACTCGGGGTCTCCCGTAGTCTAGTGGCTAGCGCGCTGGATTCATAAGCGGGAGATGGTGGGTTCGATTCCCACCTCCGGCAGGAATTTTCTCATCTCAAGGCTCGCTGGGAAAATTCCTCGCTGCACCCTGGATGTTGGCGCTAATGACCTAGAAGTGGATGCGCTGTAAAAAAAAAAAAAAAAAAAAAAATACTCACTCATTCCATTTTAGAGTTTTATACAGCAGTCTGCTTCTCAATATCCATTAGATTCCTCAGAATTCAGTTTTCATTATTATTTTTTTCTTACCTGTAACAGATTTTTTATTCAGATGTTTGGTTCAAATCATAAATCTTAATTTTTTTGTTATCTAATACATTCCATGTGTTTGTTGCACCAGAGGAGAATTTAAAATTTACAATACAGTATTTTTTTAATGAATTATTAAAATAGTGAATTGTTATTATTATATATTATTATCATCCCTAAATCCTTCTATCTCTTCATGAGGAATTAGGCCACACTCCTAACTTGAACTCCTTAGTCTCTGATTGGGCCTGTACTTACTATGTTTGCATTCAATAGCATGAATAAGAGGTATGAGCCAACTATTAATGTGGGAAGAAGACATGCCAGAGGAAATTACAACTTCACAGTATATGCTTTATTGTGACATGTTTCGCGTCCCTTGACGCCTGCTCCTGAAGAGGCATCAAGGGACCCGAAACAAGTAGAGCGATAAATAAAGCATATAATGTGAAGTTGAAGAGTTTCATATATGCATGATCTTCCACCTATTTAAATAATATATAAAGAATAATGGGATTCGAACACAGAGAGAGAATTGCTTGTTCAGCAGCGAAGTATATTAGTAGAGAATTTTCCGGAGTACTAAGGTTGGGCCCTAGATATAATTAAGGGAATGTACTAACAATATTAAATGGTCAATACATAAAAACCAATGTGAAATGAACAGCCCAACGTGTAAGATGCCTTGCACACGCCAGATTTGTCTATAGGTTATCTTAAATTTTTAGTTTCTGGGTGTGTACTTTTAGTGAACTGCTGTCTTTATTGAACATTAGTCAGATTAGGGAAAAAACTCAAGATGAGGATCAAAGAACACTTTACCAGGAAAGATTATCTGATGCATAAGTACAGAGATATCTATTGTTAGCAGGGCCTCCGAGGGGAATTATGGGCCCCTTAACCCCCCTTCTATTAACTTGGTAATTACAGCTCTTGTCCTCCCATCTCCATTAACATTACCAAAAACTATTAATAAAATGATTTAAAACTGACATTTCTCTGAAAATAAAATTAAATACATTAGTAATTGAATGGAATAGCAATAAGGATATGGCAATAATAAGAAGGAACAAAAATTTTTGCTGGCTGGATTAGGTATCTTCAATCTAACCAAATACACCTAAATTAAAACATATCAAATCTTTGAAATATTACATCATTTTTAAAATATTTCTAGCTCAATAATTATAATAAATTGTTCTAAAACTCCAAGAAAAAAAGCCCATTAGAAAAATATCTATATATATAAATAATAAAAATAAAATATCCATAACAAGGTTGCTTATATTTTGATATCTTCAGTCATGAAAACGCTTCTTTTTTTTTTATGCACTTTGCCTGTAAAAGACAAAATTTCATTTTACGTGCAAGGTAGAGCTTAATGAAATTTATTTTTTTGTGTATATATAGAAATTACTTTTTACTTACAAGGATGTATTTAACAAAAATGTGTAGTTTATAAAAGAATATTAGCTAGTTCAGTGTTGCCATTTTTATATATTTCAAAATTTTACATTGTCTAAATAAGTGGGAAATACTTCTGCAAAATACAAATTTTTTAGATTAATAAACTAAATTTTAAACAAAACACACAATACATTTTTCCTGTTTAAGGGAAATCGCATTACTTTAAATTTAAATGTGGCTAAATTAAATACAAACAATTAATTATTCCGAATTCCAGATAGTAATTTGTCCTAGATTTTATCAATGTGAAAATCCTGATTAATTATGTTAAGAATCTTGTGTCTTTTAAGCTGATATATTTTTATATGAAATTGAGTAATTTAGGTAAATCTACTCATTCAATTTATTAAAAATTCCATTTTATTATTTATTTTTCAATTAATTAATTTAAATTTTAGTGTCCATTATTACTAAATTATTAATATTATTATTAGCATTATTTTTTTCAATTAATTTCCTAAGAATTTAAATAAATAATGTTATAATGTTCATGCTGTGTCTAATGAAACTTAAAATGTATGAATCTGTAATCTGGTATTATACCGTGGTATGAAACATGGCAACACTGTCTTTTCTTCTTTTGTTCGTGAGACTACGGTGTGTGAGTAACTTCTAAATTTTGGTATCGCGTTTTATTCAGTAACCATCGGATATTATTATAATTATATCAAATTTCTATCGTGTGATTCGTTATTATGTCTAATTTAAGTGATATTGAGTGTGAAACTGACGCAAGTGTTAAAGGTAATACTTATAATGATTTTTAAAACTCCGCCGAGTTCATAACATCCGCCATTGCAAATAACAAGAAAAACAATTTTTCACAATACAGATAAATTTAGTAGTAGACCCAATATGATTAATGTTATGTTATGGTTTTTGGTTAAATTAATATTTGGTGGAGCTACCTGTATGTTTTATATGTTTTAGGTATGGATTAAAGTCTTTTCGGGATTGATACCACTAAATTATGGGTAGTATCAGGAGCAATAGCATCCATCCTATTCTTCTTGAATCACAATTAATTGATTTATATTTCTGACTTGCCTGGCACTTATATTTTTTTCTATTGGGCTTAGACCCAGACTTTGTGGTGGAGATCATGGGCGTATATAAGGAGGGGGGCTGCTGCCCCCCCCCCCGAAATTTTGATTTAATCGATAAAAATATGTCATAAAAACCTCAAAAATGAATTAAATAAGACACTTACTTCAGATTTTTTTTTTTTTTTTTTTTTTTTTTTTTTTTTTTTTTGTGTAATAGCGTTTTAGCTGGCTAACTATTTCTTGATCTAGATTGTTAGTATTCCATAAACCCCAAATGCTCCCAGCTCCCCCGAAATTCTCAGCTTGGAATAATTAGCCAATTAAAACGCTATTACACCACAAAAAAATAATATATTTTTTCTGAACTATCTGATCTTATGAGGCTTTTATGACACATTTTTACCGATGCTTCATGGGCGTATATAGAAAATAATTTCGGGAGGGGCTGGGAAAATTTCGGGAGGGGGCTGAGACCATTTCCAGAGTATGGAATACTATAAATTTAGAGCTTGGGATAGTTTTAGGCAACTAAAACGCTATATATATATATATATATATATATATATATATATATATATAATGAACTAAGTGATCTTATTTGATTTATTTTTAAGGGTTTTACGACAAGTTTTTACCATCAAATCAAAATTTTTGAGGGGGGGCCGCTCCCTCAGCCCCCCTCCTTATATACGCCCATGCGATGCTTTCAGTTGCCTTACTCATGGGGAATGCCGCCATACAGCCACAAATCCTTACACCTTTTTAACTGTAGACACCAAGTCCCGAGCATGGGCGTATATAAGTGAGGGGTTGAGTGGGCTGCAGCCCCCCTCCTAAATCGGTAAAAATTGTCATAAAAACCTTAAAAGTAAATTAAATACGACCATTTTGTAAACAAAAAAATTATTTGAGCGTTTTGATTGGCTAACGATTCCAAGTTCTAGATTGTTAGTATTACATACCCCCCAAATGCTCTCAGTGCCCCCGAAATTCTCCCAGCCTCTCCCGAAATTATTTTCTATATACACCCATTGACCTATTCATTCTCTCTCCTCCACGCATTTTGCCAACCTCTTTGACTAAAATGTTCTACTTTTCACTCACATATAAATTATTATTATTATTTATTGATGATGATGCACCGCATCTAAGGCGAAGAGCATATGAATAAATTAAATTCGCTGCCATTATTCAGTATGATGGTTAACTATTTATTTTGCATAATAAAGGATTTTATTTTTGTTAACTTTACTTTCAACTAATTTCTTAGGTGCTCTTCGACCGTGTAATCCATTTTTACAGACGTAATTTTCTACTGTACTGCTACTTACTGTCCGATGATCCTCCAGGTTTCATTCGAAAGTTTTTGCGCAATTGGCCGTGGTTTTGCGTGTGCTTTTCTTTAAACTGATTGATGACTTGAAGTAATTTTTCAGCGATTCTTTCATCAGTGCTACATTTATTCCTTCGGAAAGTGCAATAATTTAAGCTCGAGGCTTGAGGTTATATTAGGGTTTGGGACTTTCTTTGATGATATTTATATTTCCGAACATGCAAAGCAACTTGGGAGATTCAATTTCAGTCCAGGACTCCATTTGAAGTTATTGAATTATTCCTGTTTACTCACTTATGGAAAAAAAGTGTGAGTTGAAGCTCCCTAGTAATGGCTAACGCCGGCAATCAATTTTGAAAGCTCAGGGATTTCGAGCCAAAATGTTTCTGAAAAATGCTGATAATGCAGGAAATGAATTGGCGTGACGCATGTTGGCATGATCTAGCAGGCTATAACGTACATATGTACGTACTTTAAATGGCAAACTGACTGGACATACGAATAAGACAACAAGTTATGAGAGATTAAGACAATAGGAGCCTGGAGTTCCAGTATTCGGAACGCTAGGCGAGAAGAAGTCGTGCTTACTAGACTACAAATTGGACATTCACACTTGACTCATTCCTATTTGATGATTTATTATTTTATTTATTTATTTCTTGGTGTTCCGCTTTATGGCGATGTACACCTTACATATAGTTATTACAAACATTACATATATACATTACATTGTCTTATATACTTGCATTATATATACATATATATATATATATATATATATATATATATATATATATGTATATATATATATATGTATATATATATGTATATATATACACACACACATGCATACACACACACACACATACATACATACATACATATATCTATATTACTGAATTACATTATATCAACGTATTGTCTATTTACATAACATTATGCTTAATAAGTTTGTTTTTATTATTTACACACATATATACATAAACATATAATATTAGGTTGCATGATTTTAAATTAAGTTTATTTACATTATGATTGTACGCCATTCTTTTTGCATTTGCATCCTAGGGATGGATCAGAAGGTAGATGAATTATCTGCCTTTGGTGGGATATTCATGTCCTTATAGGACACTATGGTAACGAAACATTAAGCTGCGTTCAAACGTTTCCTACTTGATGAAAAAACAGGACAAACCGATTTGTACACATTGCAATGTTCCCTTAACAATCAAACACATACTTACAGACTGCAGAGAAAGAGAAGTCATTGACTTACCCACAGACTTACACGAATTGCTTAAACAGGACAGTAGGACACATTGATAATATTCTAAAATATTTAAAAAATAAAAATAAGTTCGAACGTTTTTAGAAATCTTCCCTATATTTTTTTTTTTTTTGTATATTTTTATTTTCCTTTATTATTATTATTTTATTTTTTTTGTTTTTATAAAAAATGATACATGTTTCCTGCTACTGCAGTATCTTTTTGTATTTTTTTTTTTTTCATTAGATGTTCTTCTAGCTTCAATAGTATAAGAAATATTTAGCTTTGTTCGCACATCGACTTTAAGAGTAAATAGCCTTGTTGTGTACTCTCAATAAATAATGATTAATTACCTGATCGACATTAACTTTTCTTTCCCAAATGAGAGAAGATGAAACAAAATTGGTGGGTTAATATTTATTTATTTTAGTTTCTCGCAACTAAGGCGATTCACGAACCACGGAGAGCCTAATAATTAAAATGTATAAAAATATACAAAACAATAATGCACATTAGAAAATAATAGAGGAAGAGGACAATAATAGAGGAGTTTCTCAATCAGTTTTTTTTTCCTTTTCTTTTGGTACATCTACTCAATCAGTTGTATTTATATTTCATACAAGTTCGTTTATGTGAATTTAGATTCGATCAAAGATATTTAAACGTTCGAGGTATTGAAATATTTGTCCAGTATAGTCATATGTGAGTAATTCGTACATTTTTTGTGGGATGTTATAACTTTGTCTTTGTCTACAGTCTGTAAGGATGTATTTAACGGTAAGGTGTTGCATTATAGTACTGACAAGCTGGTCTATGCATGCCACAATGGCCTATTCTTAGTATGGACAGGACGACTTCTTCTCGTCTAAGGAGATAGATATCTAGGTTTATATTTAATAAGGCGGAGAGTTAATATCTGAAATAATAGCCGTTAAGATAAATACTCACAAATATACGTTTGCTGCCAATTTGTCTAAAACAGTACTTCCAAAACTTGAAGCGCCGTTTCAAGCTCTCGGAGGTCTTTGGGATACCATCAAAATTTCGCCTGTTTTCGAGAAGTTGATATAAAAAAAGTCCAAAATCGCGTATAACTATTTTAGCTAATGGGGGTGTGAGTTTATTCTATAAACAATTTAGGAATTTTCTTAAAAACGCCTTAATTTTTACTTTCTTGCATCCAAACTTCAGAAGTGAGGGCTTACTAGAACCACACAATAAGCCAAAATGTAAATGTACACTTGAGAGGCTTTATAGTTGTTGTCGTTCAGTAAAAGTAGGAAATAAAAGTTGTTATTAAAAATAATATTAAAAGAGGTGATAATTTGTCGGTTAATTTAAGCGTATTCCTCTGCAGTGTATAGTGTACTAACCGCTTTGCTGAGGTATGATTTTTTTAGTGTAGCTATTATAAAAAAAAAAAAAAAAAAAAAAAAAAAAAAAAAAAAAAAAAAAAATAGATTAAAATTCATTGCCCAAATATAGGTTTATATGTTGGGAAAGGCCCTTACAGTCCAGGCAACGAATGCTTAAAAACAGCTATAGGTGGAAATTTTTGGAACACAATTTTGGACTTCGTAACTTTGTTTGGTCTGTATAGGAGGTGAACATATCAAAAGTCCTCGCTCGTAGCCTTTGTGCCGGGGGGGGGGGGGGGGGGGAGGGGGGGTTTAGAAGCTCCTATTTTTCGGGGTTTCACTTATATCTCAGAAACCCTGCGTCCTAGCGACATGACTATTCCATAACGAATGAAAACTGATTAAATTTCCTACAAGTTATATTCAGTAAAGTACTTCGAGATATCTTTAGTTTTCGAAATATCCGCGCTTGAAAGTCTGTCATTTTGGAGAAAAACACTTTGCCGCATATGTTTTCCCCGTTTTGACCGGATAACTCTTCAACGGTGAACCCAAAAAATAAATAACGGTTATAGGGTTGTAGGGTATTGCATTCCCTTCAATAATATATATTACTTTGCTATTTTATGTATTTTCCTTCAAACGTAAAA
Organism: Gonocerus acuteangulatus; assembly: GCA_946811695.1. Lineage (NCBI taxonomy): Eukaryota > Metazoa > Arthropoda > Insecta > Hemiptera > Coreidae > Gonocerus > Gonocerus acuteangulatus. The sequence goes on from OX328123.1 coordinate 81,222,502, forward strand.
ATAATTTCAGTGTTCATCGAGAAATCAGAAATTTAGCGACTAATAGTCCAGGAAACTAAAGAGATATAGATGGAAATGTTTGTAACACAATTTTGAACTTCATAACTTTGTTTCGGCTACTAAGGAGGTCAACATATCAATAGTCCTCGCCCGTAGCCTTTGTGCCGGGGGGAGGGGGGTTTAGAAGGTCCCATTTTTCGGTTTTTCACTTATATCTCGGAAACCCTGCGTCCTTGCAACATGGCCATTCTATAACAAATGAAAGCTGATTAAATTTCCTACAAGTTCTATTTAATAAAGTTTTTCGAGATATCTTTAGTTTTCGAAATATCCGCGCTTGAAAGTCTGTCATTTTGGAGAAAAACACTTTTGCCGCATATGTTTTCCCCGTTTTGACCGGATAACTCTTCAACGGTGAACCCAAAAAATAAATAACGGTTATAGGGTTGTAGGGTATTGCATTCCCTTCAATAATATATATTACTTTGCTATTTTATGTATTTTACTTCAAACGTAAAAATAATTTCAGTGTTCATCGAGAAATCAGAAATTTAGCGACTAATAGTCCAGGAAACTAAGAGATATAGATGGAAATGTTTGTAACACAATTTTGAACTTCATAACTTTGTTTCGGCTACTAAGGAGGTCAACATATCAAAAGTCCTCGCCCGTAGCCTTTGTGCCGGGGGGAGGGGGGTTTAGACGGTCCCATTTTTTGGTTTTTCACTTATATCTTGGAAACCCTGCGTCCTAGCGACATGACCATTCTATAACAAATGAAAGCTGATTAAATTTCCTAGAAGTTCTATTTAATAAAGTTTTTCGAGATATCTTTAGTTTTCGAAATAGCCGCGCTTGAAAGTCTCTTTAACGATAAACCCAAAAAATAAATGCCGTTTATAGAGTTGTAGAGCATTACATTCCCTTCAAGAATATATATAACTTTACTATTTTATGAATTTTCCTTCAAACGTGAAAGCAGTTTTAGTGTTCATCGTGATATCTGGCGACAACTGTCAACCAATGAACCTTTCAATTTCTCACCATTTCCAGTCAATCTATTGTCCAAAATATACTCCATTTTGTAAATTTAGTGAGTACTGGAAGTATAAATAGTACGAAATATATAATTTTGGGCCCACTGACCAGTTATTCACACTCAATTAGATAAGATCTTGTCCATTACATTGGCAATGGTTTTGCTAAGACCATGTGGGTGCGTATGTAACGTTTGAAAGAAAATACATAAAATAGTAAAGTAATATATATTATTGGAGTGAATGGAATGCTCTACAACCCCATAGCCGACATTTATTTTGTAGGTTCATCGTTGAAGAGAATAGAATATCCGGTCGAGAATAGAAGAAGTGTGTTTTTTTCCCAAAATTACAGACATTCAAGAGCGGATATTTCGAAAACTAAAGATATCTCGAAAAACTTTACTGAATATAACTTGTAGGAAATTTAATCAGCTTTCATTTGTTATAGAATGGTCATGTCGCTAGGACGCAGGGTTTCCGAGATATAAGTGAAAACCCGAAAAATGAGACCTTCTAAACCCCCCTCCCCACCGGCACAAAGCCTAAATATTTTCCATATGATGATTTGCACATGGATTTACTTAGTTTTCTAAAACAATTTCCGTACTACGCCTTTTAATGTTGGAATATCGTATAAAATCCAGGTAGGACACACAATGGCGGACAAAGGAGGACCCATGCTTTAGGACTGATTCTGCCAATTAATATGGATAGAGAAGTGAGGGTTAGTAGGAAAGGACAGACGAGAAAGGGAAGGTAACGAAGGGACAAGCTGGGTCACGTAGCTTCATTTACATCCAGCTATCCCTGTTCTCTTTTATACTTCTCAAGGGTGCACCTTCTATTCTCATCCTTATTCTTAAACTCTTAGGCAATACAAGGAAAATATATTTTATAAAAAAGGGACGAAAAGAAATGTCTCAGAACTGACGACTTTACTAACTTTACATTGTATATAAACTTTACATTGTTAATAACTTTACATACTTTATTTATTTAGTAAATTCTGACTAAATAAATAAATAATAAAATATATAAAAAAAACATTGTTAAGACTAAATACATTGTTTTAAATAATGCGGATTACTTAAGATCTGCACACTGGGTAAGCGACCTATCTAAAACATACATACGAGGTAAGGTCCAAAAGTTTCCGGCCTGGGATAGAAGGAAAGGTGAAAGAAAAAAACTGGTTTTACTATTTTTCAATATATTCTCCTCTAAGTTCAACTCACTTAATACAACGCTTTGGCAACATTTCTATACCACGAAAAAAATAATTTTCTTCTTTGTTAAAAAAATGTTCTTCCACTGCTGCTTGGAGCTCTTCGTCGGTGTTAAATCGCCTTCCACGAAGGTCAAATTTTAACTTTGATGAAAGGTAGAAATCGCTAGGGGCCTAGTCTGGGCTGTAGGGTGGATGAGAGATTTCTTGGAATCCACAGTCCTTCACAGCGGCCTTGGAAATCAATGCTGTGTGGACAGAGGCATTGTCGTGAAGGAGGCGGACACCCCTGCTTAACTTCCCTCGCCTCTTCTCTTTAATGGCGTCTCGTAACCGGTGAAGTAGGGCTGCATAATACTCACCATTCATTGTGGGATTCCTTTCTTTAAAATCTATCAGTAGTATTCCTTTAAAGTCCCAAAAAATTGTGGCCATTACCTTTTTTTGAGCAGCTGAAAGAATTTTTGGAACCCATCTTGCACTAAACTTGTTCATATGGAAATGTTCTTTGATGAGCCTCAAAACTCTTGTTTGTGAAAGCCCTAACCTCGCTGCTATTTCCTTGGTTTTTAGTCGCCGGTCAGACAGCAATTCAGATTCCACAAGTTGGATTGCTTCAGAAGTGAGAGCTTCCAATGGGCGACCGGGACGTGGGTCATATTCTAGACTTTCTCTCCCTAACTTAAATAATTTTGCCCATTCTTTCACTGTGGAATACGAGGGGGAGGACTGCCCGTATACACAATCCAAGCGCTCTTTAATTTGCGCAGGAGTAAGACCCTCTTTACAAAAGAATTTAATTACCGCACGGTACTCGAGTTTGAACATTGTAAAAATGGGGAGTTTCCTTCAAGGCTGGACACTAACTGACAAGACTGAGGAAGTGCGGGCGATGGGTATGGAGTGAGCAGGCATGGACCTGCATAGGCGTGCAGGTCCCAGCTCGTTTGAAGGAGGGGAAGCAGGACAGGCCGGAAACTTATGGACCTTACTACGTAGATGAGGTGAATTTTAAATGTTCGAAAATTCACTTTTACATATATATATATATATATATATATATATATATATATATATATATATATATATACACACAGGGTGTGGCGTAATGAATGGATAATATGGTACCTGCGGGTAGAGGACGTTGTGGCGGTTTAGAAAAAGTCCTTTGGTTTTCGAGATATTCGACATTTTCGAAAATTCCCCAAAAATACACCCTTTGCCACTCTTTTTGGTGTCACGGCTCCAAATAAAGGAAGTTTTTCACTCTGTTTTTTGGATGGTATTCCTGGGTAAATGCGCTATCGAATGTATACTATGATTTTTTGGGCTCATGCACAGTAATTGTTTTTAAACAAAGATCACATTCCATTTTCATGTTTTGCTTATTTCTTTCCTAAGTTTAACCTAACGTGGTGTAAACAAAAAAAAAAAAAAAAATATTTCCTGAAGGCCAAATTAAGGAAAAACATGCCTGTTTCATGGAGATGTATAAAGGCATTTAATAAAAAAATAAATTCCTATTAGAATGAGTCAAAGCCCAGTTTAATGTATACCTTGTTTTGTTTTTTTACTTATTTTTTATTAAGGTGCTTCAGCTGCTAGATTCATTAGCACCACCGTGTAAACCTTTTTTAGCAACAACGTCCTTTATAACCCATTGAATTTAGGGAAAAGACCCCCCTGCCAGGTAGAGCATAATGATTCTTTTCGTTTATCAATTGTTGTCGAGATATTTAAGACAATTCTTTGTCAAGGTAGTTTCTTCCCTATGGAGGGAGGGAGGAACCGCGCTAAAGTCCTTTAAGCTTTGATATTCTATCTTTAAAGCGTTCCGAGAGCGTCTGTGGGAGTTTTCTTTTCAGCGTTGTTAGAAAACAACGAAAGAAATATATCTATATTATATATTACCTACTCAATGTTTTCTCGAAACTATAAAATACGTAAATTTCTTGCCCCATGATATACAGTTGGACTTAAAATCTCCGGATACAAGTCTAGTTTTTGGTTTTGATCCATTAATCTTGAAGAAAAAGCCTTGAGAGAAGGGAGCCTTGAAATCGATATGAGAGTAATTTTTACCAAGAGGGTTTCCAGTAATGAGTAGAAGTCTAGAGCACGTACCTTCATTTACATCAGAATTCTCTCCCTTTTTCTTCTTCTTTTTTCGAGTCCCCTTGAAACTGAAAAGGAGGGAGGTTTCCTTCCTAGTTCTAATGCGGCGGCTGTAGGCTAGCCCGTCGTGAGCAGGCAGCAAATAAGTCTCTCCTATTTCCTAGAACTTAATTCCTATAAAAAACCTTTATCCTCACAAGAACTGCGGCATTTTACCGCTTTTTTGGATATAATGCTTATCCGAGATGTAGAAAGCATAGAATACAAACTATTAATATTTAATCTTAAATGGAACGGAACAACACTTTCACAGGGGGAACATCAGGGGTATGTCCCTTCACTAACACAGAGCATTCAAACATTTTAGAGATATTAAAAAAAAATCCTTTGGAACCACTAATCCTGGTGAAGAAAAAAGCTTAGGATAGAAACTCTTAATATTTTAATCTCATTGTATGCTATTTTTTGGTGGAATAATAATAATTTTATAAATATATGAAATTATATTTACAAATTCATTTTAACATTGTAAAATTTAAAAAAAAATTAAATACCTGCTCTGTAGAATCATCTTGTATAGTACGAATACAGGAAACACTGGAGTATTGCATTTCCCCCCTTTTTTTATGGCGTATTGACATCTATTTGCGCAGGGCTATCTATAGGTTGCCACCCATCCAAAACATCCATGGTGGAACAGGGAATTTTTACAACGGGCCTTAACGGGAAGTAATAAATCCAGTAAAAAAAAACAAAAAATAAATAAATATAATAAGGAAAATATATAAAATTAAAAATAAATTAATAATTAATAAATTAAAATTAAAATCTCCCGAAAAAATAACCTTGAAAATTAAATTATAATTCAAATAACAGCAGATGAGGCAGGTTTCTGGCGGGCACTCTCGGCCCTGCATTTCTACCTGCTTGCGCGCGAGAATCGTCACTGGCTTGGGGTAGGGTCATGGTGGCTCGGCTGAGATTTCTTCCACCACTCTTTCACGCTAGGCCATGCTGTTCTTTATACAAAACTTACTTCATTCATACACTGTATACAATATATAAATACAATTTTGAACCACTCTTATTTTCGTAATCTATGAGCTCTGAAAAATTACATTTTCTTAATTTTTGTTATTATTTATTGGGGTTGTCTTTCAACAAATCATAACAAAAAAAAAATCATTTTTCAGAACTCATAGAAATAAGAGTGGTTCAAATTTGTATTTATATATTGTATATAGTGTATCAATAAAGTTATTTAAAAAACAAAACAAACAAAAAAAAAAACGCTAAGGCGTATGCACTCGATGCTTAAGGTCGTGGGTCTTTCGAAAAAAAGTCCGATTCGCAGGAACTGCATCATCTTAGCGCGGTTCCGTTCTTATCCGAAGTGCGATTAGTAAAGGAATAGTTGCAGCTATCAGTAGGTTTTGATCTTTCGTTAAAAATATAAAATAATATCTCAAAAAGAAGGAAGCTAAAAGCGCCACATATGGAAACTGACAGTTTTCTAAGCGGATGGGACTCTCCCGTCATCGCGACGCTCTCTCTAGGAAAACTCTATTACCAATATGATTCTTATTTTCTCAGCTTTAATGAAATACTCATTCCACCGTTAAATAAACTTAAAAAACAAAAGTGAGGTAAACAGTGACAAAAACCCGTTTAAAATAACAAAACTAAAACTTTCGTAATTTTAAGCACTTACTTCTCCGACTGATATTGCCCCATCGAAATTTTCTTCAGAATCTTTTTTGTAGAGAATTTAGTAAGGTTTTGAATGGTTATATCGTACTTCCCACTGTTTTGAAGATATTAAGGGGGAAAATGGTGCTAATACCTACCGATAGCTGCTATATTCCTTCACTAATTGCACTCGAGATAAGAACGGAACCGCGCTAAGATGATGCAGTTCCTGCGGGTTGGACTTTTTTTCAGACAAATTTATGTATTATGTTTATATTATAATATAAATATTATATTTGTAAGGAGAGCAAGTCGCTTTAATTGCGGTGTAAAATATTGTCGCTAGCTAAATCTAAGTATTACATAAGCTCATAAGGAAAAAATGGTGCTAATGGCTCATTTTCGATGCACCATAAAAGAAATAATAAAAAAAAAAAAAGGACAATATACGAAGATTCTGAACCATTTCATGTCTGTTAATAAAATATTTTATTCTAATCCCAATAACGCTACACTTATACACAAATAAATTTTTTTAGGTACCTATTTAATACGTATAAAATAAGGTTATAATGAGCGATCCGCTGTGGCATACACCAAGTACTACCACCGTGTGGAGTGCAACTAGTATAAACCGGTACGTCAGTACCACTGTGGTATGTAAAGAGCGGCTGTTCTGATACTGGCAAAGATTTTCAACCTTTTTCGAGATATTAAGGAAAGTAAACAAAGTTACTAAAACTTTTTATGTCTGTTAATAAAATATTTTATTCTAACCCTTCCTTAACTCCAAACGTAACCAAAATTTCAACATATTAGTTTTGATGAAAGTAGAACATGCAGAAAATGTTTCAACTGAGTCCCGTGATTCTAAGTACCCTAACCAAAAACGGTATTCAAAAAATATTTTTCCAATTTTCTCGAAAACGGTTAAAGCTATCGCCTTGAAAATGGTTTCATTCGTTTTCCTAGCCCAGGAATCATATAAAACGAGTACTTAGAAGCTTATGAACTCAAAAACGTAAGCGTTACGATTTTTTTCCCGCGAATTTCGCCCCAAACGCCATCTTCCAGTAGGCGGATTTTGCTGGTTAACGAACTTGACCTTTCAAATTGGACGAAGGATTTTTGTACCAAATTTCATCAAAATCGGACCATTCGTCTTCTAGCTAGAGAGCGAACAGACAAATATATATATATATATATATATATATATATATATATATATATATATATACAAATTTGAACCACCGTTATTTTCGGTCTCTAGGGGTTCTGAAACGCGAAATTTTCTAGTCGGCACTTCCGGATTGTTTCATTGTATCAACCCTATAAGCGGGGTTCCTCCCTATGGGGGCTATAAAAGGTTGGTAACCTGTAGATAACCTGTAGATGTCCTAAAATTCGTTGATAATAAGTGGACGTTAAAATTTAAAACAACTATGGCTTTCCTGACGATTATGAATTAGTGGCACTAACCATCGAGGATTTAGTCAGTTATAGTAAAAAAAGTCCGACTCGCAGAAACTGCATCATCTTAGCGCGGTTCCGTTCTTATCTCTAGACTCATTTAAAATGATTAAAATAGAAGCTGCTATTATTTTGGGTCCACATTTCTAGAAAGCATGAAGATTAGATAGTTAGCCGGCGAGGTGATAAGTAAAGATGGAATGGTTGGGATTCGGCTAAAGAAACCTCAATACGATTTTTGTTAAAAAATCTATATTTAGGACATTTAAGCTACTAATTGGTAGCCTTCGTCAGCATTAAAAGTGCCAGGAGGCAGAGGAGGACCAAAGTTGACAGTTCCATCTTTACTTTCAAGAAAGGTCTTATTTACGATCTTACCTGGATAGGCCAACCCGCGCTAGAACGACCCCGCTGGGCAGTTGAAAAGCTATATCTTGGAAATCCATATCTCTAAGATTAAATTGTTTTTCTTATTTTTCTTACCCTGATTTATTATCAAATACATTATCCAACTATAAGCAGTTAAAAAATAACAAGGAATAAAAACAGACAAAAAGAACAGTTCGAATAAGCGAAATCAATTACTTTAAGTTTTAAGCACTTATTTCTCCGATTGACATCGTCTAATCAAAACTTTCATCAGAACCTTTTTTGTAGAGTATTTAGTAAGATTTCTAATGGTATTCTTCCGTTTACCAAGATTCACAACCTTTTTCGAGATATTAAGGAAGGTATACAAAGTTACCAAAACTTTTTATGTCTGTTAATAAAATATTTTATTCTAACCCTTCCTTAACTCCAAACGTAACACAAATTTCAACATATTAGTTTTAATGAAAGAAGAACATGCAGAAAATGTTTCAACTGAATCCCATGATTCTAAGTACCCAAACGAAAAACGGTATTCAAAAACTATTTTTCAAATTTTCTCGAAAACGGTTAAAGCTATCGCCTTGAAAATTGTTTCATTCGTTTTCCAAGCCCAAGAAGCCTATAAAACGAGTGCTTACAAGCTCATGAACTCAAAAACGTAAACGTTATGATTTTTTTTTGCGCGAATTTCGCCCCAAACGCGAATATATATATATATATATATATATATATATATATATATACAAATTTGAACCACCGTCATTTTCGGTCTCTAGGGGTTCTGAAACGCAAAATTTTCTAGTCGGCACTTCTGGATTGCGTCATGAGATCAACCTTATAAGCGGGGTCCTCCCTATGGGGGAGGGAGGAACCGCGCTAATAAAGAGTAAAAGTCCGACTCGCAGGAACTGCAGCATCTTAGCGCGGTTCCGTTCATGTCCCTAGTGCCATTTGATAAGCTTAGAAAAGAAATAAACTTATATTTTTTATATATCTCGTGAAAATTGTCAAAATCCTCTCGAACATCTCGAATAAAAGTGATATTAAGGCGTCAGGGACACCGACAGTAGCTAACTTTTACACAGAAGCGGAAATTACAGAATCTGGCTCTCATTCTAAAGCAAAGCTCTATAAATCAATACAAAATATGCCTAATAAAGCCTTTCTAGTGGATACAGAAGCTTGGGCGTATATGAGGGGAGGGGGCTGAGGGGGCTGCAGCCCCTCCCGAAATTTTGAATTGATGATAAAAACTTCTCGTAAAACCCTTATAAAATAAATTAAATAAGATCCCTTAGTTCATAAAACATATTTTCTTTTACGTGTAATAGCGTTTTAGTTGCCTAAAACTATTCAAAGCTCTAAATATTTAGTATTCCATTCCCTGGAAATGGTCTCAGCCCCCCCCCCCCCCCCGAAATTGTTTTTATATACGCCCATGTACAGAAGGATCAAGAAGAAGTACACTAGATAGACGAGTAGAATACCCTGCCTAATATAGCCTATATAGAATAATATGCCGAATAGAACCTATCTAGTAAATACACAAGGACAAATAAAAGTCTTGACGGATAACAAGTCAAGAAAAAAAACTTTATTTAACAAAATAAAACAAAGTTTAGTTGCCCAACTACAATAGAATAATATACCTAATTAAGTCTATGGAGTAGATACAAATGGACCAAAAACAAGTCTTGTGGAATATTGTTTTTTTTTTTCTAATTAAATACTTTTTATCAATATTTAGTATATAACCTTTGTTATGATGATTAGATAGTTAGCCGTCGAGGTGATAAGTAAAGATGGAATGGTTGGGATTCGGCTAAATAAACCTCAATATGATTTTTGTTTTAAAAAAATCTATATTTCGGACGTTTCGGCTACTCATTGGTAGCCTTCGTCAGCTAAAATGACAAAAAAAGAAATTAATACAGAAACAAACAAAAATATATAAATTTTTCTTGTTTGTTTCTGTATTAATTTCTTTTTTTGTCATTTTAGCTGACGAAGGCTACCAATGAGTAGCCGAAACGTCCGAAATATAGATTTTTTTAAAACAAAAATCATATTGAGGTTTATTTAGCCGAATCCCAACCATTCCATCTTTACTTATAACCTTTGTTGAAAACTATTGATTGCTAATTGATGAATCGGTTTACAACTAAGTAGTCTTTATAAATATTTAGTATACAGGGTGTCCCGTAAATGTCTAGTCATATTGAGAGGGGTGATAGAGGACCCTTAGGGGAACAAAAAATGTTCCATGACGATTTCCCGAATTCTCGCCCATAAGGGAGAAAACGTCGTTTTATTGTTTTATCGAAACAAACGTGGTTTTTAGAAACATAATCGTTGTAGCTCCGTCCCAGGTGGTACTACTAGAAAGGGAGTGAAACCAATCGAAAGCTGAGTAAATTTACTATAAGACTAGTTGGGAGTAAACGTAAAAATGAATGAATGTAAGTATGTATATCTTACAAAAAGAAGGCAATTCTAAATTTCCTGACATTTTATTGATATTTCTTTCCAGCGTTACTCCTCAATGGGCAGGATCTGAGATTTCCGGGTTTCAGAAAAACTTCCTCATTTAACCAGCTTTCATCCATGTATCACAATCCTGTGTTATTGAAGTATTTGAACGGTTTAAGTACAAAAGTTTAAAAAAAAACATGGATCTGTGAAAAGAAAATTATATTTTTTTCTTCAATTTATTCAAAAAGCTGAAGGGAAATATTTATTTTTATAAATGTTTACATAAATATTAAGTAAATATTTACTTAAAACAATAAAAAAAAATTACTCCCACGAATATAAAAAAAATTCCTAAAACAGTAAATAAATAAAATACACATTTATTTTGAATTTGTTAATTCAGGTAACTAATACTGGGTCCAGGAGGCGGCCATTAAGGAACCCCAACCATACATTAACCTCAAAAATTATTATTTTTACCTAGATCACACATTTGAACACATTTTTACAGGTACTTATATTTAGAAAACAAATGCTTTACCTTAAATTAATACCGATGGCTACGCTTGTGAAACTCACTGGGATTCTGAGCCCATGCGTTTTTGTTGTGGTAATTAAAAATTCTATCCCTCATAAATAATATGTACATAGTCCTGTAAAAATGTGTTCAAATGCGTGATATAGGTAAAAATAGTAATTTTTGAGGTTAATGTATGGTTGGGGTTCCTTAATGGCCGCCTCCTGGGCCCGGTATTAGTTACCTGAATTAATAAATTCAAAATAAATGTGTATTTTATTTATTTACTGTTTTAAGATTTTTTTTTATATCCGTGGAAGTATTTTTTTTTATTCTTTTAAGTAAATATTTACTTAATATTTATGTAAACATTTATAAAAAAAATATTTCCCTTCAGCTTTTTGAATAAATTGAAGAAAAAAATATAATTTTCTTTTCACAGATCCATGTTTTTTTTTAAAACTTTTGTTCTTAAATCGTTCAAATACTTCAATAACACAGGGTTGTGATACATGAATGGAAAGCTGGTTAAATGAGGAAGTTTTTCTAAAACCCGGAAATCTCAGATCCTGCCCATTGAGGAGTAACGCTGGAAAGAAATATCAATAAAATGTCAGGAAATTTAGAATTGCCTTCTTTTGGTAAGATATGCATACTTACATTCATTCATTTTTACGTTTACTCCCAACTAGTCTTATAGTAAATTTACTCAGCTTTCGATTGGTTTCACTCCCTTTCTAGTAGTACCACCTGGGACGGAGCTACAACGATTATGTTTCTAAAAACCACGTTTGTTTCGATAAAACAATAAAACGACGTTTTCTCCCTTATGGGCGAGAATTCGGGAAATCGTCATAGAACATTTTTTGTTCCCCTAAGGGTCCTCTATCACCCCTCACAATATGACTAGACATTTACGGGACACCCTGTATAACCTATGTTTGGATCTGTGTTTTTGGGGTGCTCTCCGCCTAGGCTTTGTATTTGTGTCGGCAGATACCTGGGGTATATTTACAGCTCTTGAGGATTAACTCTTAGCAGGTAAATGTCCTGCGGACCTTCTGCTTCTACGGGCATTGAACCGCCATATTAGCTCATAGTATCTAACCGTTGTGAAGTTTATTTTTTGGATTTAGGACTTAATATACATATGTAGACTAAATCATAGCAAGAAGTAATCCTCCGTCGTCGGTTCTTAACTATGTAGACTCGCTAATGTTATCTAATCTTAGATACATCGTATTTAAAATCCACAGCAAAAACACGACATTTCATCAGAATCCCCTGCTGAATAAAACTTATATAGAATAATATGCAAAATAAAGCCTATCTAGTGGATAAAAATAGAGGAAAAAAGCCGTTCGTGGTGGTAGAAAATCTTAATAGTATTTCGCTCAGAAATCTCCGAAATATTGTCACTAATTTTACGTATCCTGTTTTATAGCCAAATAGATTTATATTCTATAATCAATAAGAAAAACCTACTAACAATAAAAAACTATGGGTAACAGATGAGAATAGGGAATACCAAGAATAATTCTAAAGAACGAAATCAACACCAGTACTGTAATCTAAATATTCATACGGCATCTTCGAATTCTAAGAAACAAAATATTGATTCTAATTATACGTATCCTGTTTTATTGACAAATACATTTGGCTACTATAAGCAATTAAAAACACTAGGGAATATGCCAAAGAACTCGGAGTAGGAGCCTCGAATTTCGCCCCAAACGCCATCTTCCAGTGGGCGGATTTTGCTGGTTAACGAACTTGACCTTTCAAATTGGACGACAGATTTTTGTACCACATTTCATCAAAATCGGACCATCAGGGAAGCCAGAAATGAGCGAACAGACAAATATATATATATATATATATATATATATATATATATATATATATATAAATAAATATATATATATATATATATATATATATATATATATATATATATATATATATACAAATTTGAACCACCGTTATTTTCGGTCTCTAGGGGTTCTGAAACGCGAAATTTTCTTGTCGGCACTTCCGGATTGTTTCATTTTATCAACCTTATAAGCGGGGTTCCTCCCTATGGGGGTGGGAGGAACCGCGCTAAAAGGGTACACCACTCTTATTTTGGTAATCTATGAGTTCTGAAACATAACATTTTCTAGTCGACACTTTCGAATTGCGTCAAGAGATTCATAAGCGGGTTTCCTTCCCATTTGTTAACCATGCAAAGCGAAATATTAAGAGTTTGTAATGTGAGTTTTCCAAATCACACATGAGCATTATATTCGAACTCTCTCACGACGAGATTTTTAAGTTCCTTTCTATTCAACGTGGAGAATAGATTCGTACGTTCATCCCATCGCTCAAGTACTGTATTTTCCAACTGTAAAAAGGATAGACTTCCTTAACGACTCTAATGCAAACACTCCACCCGAGTTTCCTTCTTCTAGATCCCCTTATTTTCCTTAAGGCAGTTTAATATTTAAAGGATTCAGGGATCTTTTTAGCTCACGGATTAGTTAGTAAACAGAATTCTTTTCGCCGCTGAATATCAAAAGCTCCTTTAAAAGTTTGCACGATTATACTTTATAAACATTAGCCTCCCCAAGCAGCTCATCCCTTCTGCCCTTCCAATACCCTGCTCCTATTAGCCTTCAATCCCTCGACACCACTGACCTCTCCTGTACCTGTCAATCCTGCATTTTTACTTTTCCACTTGTCACTTCTCTCCCATTTCGGACTGACGTCTGGAATTGAAAAAGTTTTCTCTCGAGGAAAAAAAAGGGGATGAATTTTTAATTGGCTTCAAGAGGGAGAAGTGCGGAAGTTTTGGAATTCTCCCAGTTTGAGGAATTGCTTATTAATACTAAATCATTTTCTCTTCTCATTTCTTTTTCCTTGATTAAGCCTCCTTCATCTGAGTTTTGCATTGTTAATTATGTGTAAATATTGTATACTATTTTATTATCATTATACATTTCATCAATAATTCTATATTCTTAATTGAGATTACTTATGTTAATTTTGACTTTATGATTAGAGTTTAACGATTTTATTGTCTCTCTATTTGCTGCAAAGTGTTTTTTACACTCATGCATCATAGCAGGGTTTTTTCGCATCAAAATATATTAATGAAAACAGGTGTTAAGGCGTATCTCCCTGTTTCTTAAGGTAAATTGACCATCAGATTAGAACAGATGATGGAAAACACCGTCTCGGCCAGCTTGCGACATTGTTGAAAAAGCAGAAACGAGATTTAAAAAACATTTAAGTCGTCATAAAACGATTGCTATCCCAGAAATTGGCAAAAATATCTAAACTCGTTTGGGACGGACACGCTTTTGGGAACCCATTTGTAACAGTCGTTCTCCTCCTATCAAACGAAACCTTACTAGTAACTTATAAAAATTCCATTGAAACTGTATGATTATTATATATATATATATACACACACACACACACACACACACACACACGCAAACACATATACATACGTTCTTTACCTAATTAATTGCATGGACGGGTTTTCACTTTTTAAAAAGATTTCTTTTGAATAAAGGCCGATTCACGCTAGACTGTGTCGGGTCCGGGCCGGGGCCCGGCCGGCACACGGTGCAGCAATCACACACGCGAAAAACACGGACTCCGCCCGGTGTAGCGTGAACGAGTCCATTGAAAATGCTGGTGTGATTGTTCCACCGTGTCTCCCGCAGTTCCGTGCCTAAGGTCGTGGGTTCGAATGACACTTGTGGTAGTGGCTTTTCTTTCGAAAAAAGGAGACGCATCATCCCTATCCTGGCTATAAAAGGGTGATAACAAGTACATAACCCGTCCTAAAATTCCGACTTAATTATAAATGGACGTTAAAATTTAAATAAAAATATAGTTAAATCAATTATTCATTTGTACGATATGATAGTCGGATGAACACTGGATAGGGTGAGGAGTAGAGCGGAGAGGTATATGTACTGTATTGCTGATACAGCATTAGGCTATGTAAGATGCTGGCTTATCTCTTCAGCTATCCCATTTGGGCCCTCAACCGAATCATACAAGTGGAAAATACTTGTTAATCATCTAAGGCAAGAATAGTTTCTGTAGATTTTATCAAGCCACAGTTCTTCTATGTTTTGCAAAATATATTTGTGCCCTTTTTCACTGAAGGGTTATTTATTTATTTATTGGCTTGAAGAGCTCCGCAGCGATGGTGATCTGCCCTAACATAATTCATAAAAATTAACTAGAAATAAATGTGAAGGGTTAAGTACGGTTGTATTTAATCGTATATTCAGTTGTTTTATCGTAATTAGCCACTTAGTTTCCAAGAACAAATTACATAGATAGCTGATCCATGGTTTGACGTGTTTTGTCGTATACGTTCTATCGGAAACCTCATGAGTTGTTAAAAAGGTATCTTAATAGGCGGATGAATGATTCATGAAAAAGAGAAACAATGTATTTCATGTTTTGATGCATCAATCTTTTGTAAGCTGTTGACTTTTTTATTCATGGAATATTTTGATTGGAGCTTATCCGGTAGGGAGAGACAATCATAGTATTTCCGATTGAAAATGGTTAATTTGGTGTTGTTTTTTTTTTCCTAAATAGATTGCAAAAAAAAACAACAACATTTCTCCATTTTCTGCTCTATGAAAACTCATTGTGTTATTAGGCCGAGTTCATAAGCGGGTTTCCTCCCTATGGAGAGATGGTAGGAACGCGCTAAAACCTATAAAAAGTGTACCGGCAAGCATATTAACGCGAAAACTAAGACAATACAATTTTTTTCAGGCGAATTTCGCCCCAAAAACCACGTTCCGGGAGACGCATTCTGCTGGTTAACGAACTTGATCTATCAGATTAGACGAAAGATTCTTGAACTAACTAGTGACCCCACCACTATACAGTGGTGGGGTCACCGTTTGGACCATTTTTTCCTGGTGTTTCTGTATCGAAAAACAGTCGACACCTGTCCGAGCGTTCCGTATAATTAAAATAGATGTAAAATGTTGTATTTTATTTCTTGAGTTTAGCAAATGATATCGCCATAAGTCTTTTACCAATTTACTTGCTCTAGAGAGTAGATTAAAGGACAAATACAATCGTAAACAATAATTTATATTTCGTCAAATAAATTCAAAAATATGCTCACTGCTTCAAGTAAACAAGTATTATACATTTTTTTTTACACCAAAAATAATAGCAGATTTTAAATCAACACCCCAAGAAACCCTAATGCGGCAAATATAATTGAAAACAAAAAATAAATTGTCCGGAAGAGACTACTCATTAGTAAGCGAAAAATTAACGTGACGTTTTGAAATTCGATATCTCGCCTTGAAATAATCGGATTTTTACGTCCTTGAGCTCTTTAAAGAGAATAAGGACTCTTTTTTCTAACCATATAAATGACTATTGTATTATCTCTAAATATACTTGCAAAATAATGGTTTGAAAATTATTAAAGTACACCGTGACACGAGAATTTTATATATATTTTTTCGTTCTCTAGCTGAAGGAATGAAATTTGGTAGAAAAATGCTTTTGTGATTTCGTTAACCTACTGAATCCGCCCACCAGAACATGGATTTTTGGACGAAATTCGAGCTAAAAAATATCTTATCGCAGACGTTTTTGCATTAATAGGCTTTCAGGTATATCTTTAACACGTAATGAGATGTCCCAATAGCCGTTCTACGGCCCTTTCTGTGTTCTGTCGAGGAAAATGAAAAAAAAACAAAAAAAAAAAAAAAACAGATTTTTCTTGACCTTTTCGGATATATTCTTTTATGTCTCGAAACCAGTTGAGAAATCTTAGTATAGATGTAAAATAAGCTTATAAAATTTCCTTAAATAGGGCTCTTATGTATGTATTAATAGAGCGATCTCATTCGTAGAAATCGGTGTTTAAATGGACTAAATTAGGATACTGACAGTTGTTGTAGTGCCTAAGATCTTTCTAAGCTTTGAAATTTAATTATACAATTTTATAATGTGTCTAGATTTTTCACAAAATATTAGGACAAAACATTAACTGTTTCTATTCAAATCTTTGCAAATGACACTAGGGAACGGAATCACGCTAAGGTGGCGTAGTTCGTGCAAGCCGGACCTTTTTGTTATTTTGCAAAGAAAAACAATATCTAAAAAAATTACTAAAATAATTAATCTTCCTATAACCAATTACACAGGTCTACAAAAATAATCTTTCTGAAATTTGATTTGATGATTTTGGTCAATCTCTATGCTCCTTGGCGTGCTGAAGCCGAGCATGAGGTCAGTCCCTCTCTATCACGTAAGGAAATTGTTCAATCTCAAGTAAGGGCAGAGGTACTACCATTAAAAGAAAACAGAATTGGCGAATAAGAGTTTTCATTTATTTCCATGATCTTTTAGTTATTTCAATGTTGTTTACTGTACAAAATACATAAATGTGTAGAAATAACAGCTTCAGAATTAACAGTGGCATATTTAGTTATTATTTTTATGAAAACGTATTTTTTTCTCCTGGAAATTTCTCCGTGTTCGTTTCCGGCTGTAGGACTCTTCAGATGATTCACGCTGCAGCATCCAACAATAGTCAGCCATCATGTTTACGTTCCATTTGCCCTGATACCTACGTTTCATTTCCTGGATGTCCTGATGGAACCTTTCCCCTTGTTCTTCACTTACTTCCCCTAAGTTTTCCGGAAAATAGTCCACATGCGAATGTAAGAAGTGAACCTTCAAACTCATGTTGCAACCTTGTAATTGAAATGCCTTCAACATGCGTTCCACGATACTTCTGTAGTTGGGATCCTTCACGTTACCAAGGAACTTCTCAACAACATCTTTAAAAGAATTCCAAGCTTCCTTCTCCTTCTCATTCATGGTCTGAGTGAAATGTGGATCTGTGAAAAGTTTCCGAATATCTGGGCCTACAAAGATCCCCTATTTTAGCTTTGCATCACTTAATCGTGGGAACTTGGAGCATTAGTACTTAAAACATTCACCTTCTTTATTAAGAGACTTTACGAATTGTTTTATCAGCCCTAGCTTTATGTGTAGAGGAGGTAGCAGGATTTTGTCAGAAGGAACCAAACTTCTCCTAATTACATTTTTTTGGCCTGGCGACAGAGCTCCTCGTGATGGCCAGTCTTTGTTGTTCCAATGGGAATTTCTGTCTCGGCTATCCCATAAACATAAAAAACAAGGGAACTTGGTGTACCCTGATTGCTGACCTAAGAGCATAGTAAGTACTTTCAAGTCTCCACATATCAACCAGCTATGCTCATTATAATGAATTCGTTCGAAAACTAATGACAAATTTTCGTATGTTTCTTTTAAATGTACCGAATGGCCAACTGGAACTGAAGCATAAGTATTGCCATTGTGCAACAAAACAGCCTTTAGACTTCGCTTTGATGAGTCTATGAATAGACGCCAATGAATCGGGTCATATTGTATACCAAATTGACCCATCAGACCAAGAATGTCTTTGCAATAAATAAGATTCTCATCCAGAGCAAAGTAAGGAACAAAAACTGCTTCACGGTGTCGATACCATGAAAAAGAAGTGCCTGGCTGTAATAAATTTTTGTTTTTAAGACGGGAGCCAAGTAACTGAGCTGCATCTTTTGGAAGTCCAAGATCTCTCACTAAGTCGTTCAACTCCTGTTGAGAAATAAGCTGAGGTTCATCTTCTGAACTGCTTGCTTTGAACTCACTGTGTACTTCATCGCTCTCCGACATACAGTCTTCTCTATTAGCTTCCCTATATATACTGCGCAAGTCACGAGGGGGCTGAGGAACTGTCAATCCAGGACCGTGTGGTACCGGACGACTAGTAGATTCCACATTAGGGTAGTTAATGAGCTTATGATTTTTGGAATTATAGCCTTGAACATGACAATTACAAAAGTAACAGTCATTAACGTGGTTTTTTGCTCCCTCCACATCATTGGGATAGCAAATCCGAAAGATTTTAACTCTCCTTTGTACCATAAGCGAAGTTTTTCTACGCAGCTATGGCATACTTTGTGAGGAGCCCACACTTTATCTTGATCTCCTATTCTCAAGCCAAAATATGCATAATATACATTTTTGACAAAACCTGTTATATTTCGTTGGTATTTCTTAACTGTGTACTCACCACAGATAAAACAGAAGTAGTCTGGACTGGTAACACAACGACGATGAGACATTTTGTCTAAATGCACTTTCAAACCTTAAAATACGTTCTTAATCACTTTGACACAACTAAGAGACCTCAGTGAATGTGTTTACTTCAGTTGATACTACTGAACTGAGAGAATGAACAGAAATTTAGCTCCAAGTTCCTGATACAACAGGTTCAATCTCGTTTAGCTTCAGACGGTGACATCTGAGACCAAACAAGTACGTTCCTGTCTGAACAGGTCGTGCCTAGACACCCTCAGGCCTACAACATCTACTGAGGGAGTCATTGCCTACACCACCTAGTGAGAGATGTCTGTTTATAAAAAGAGAAATCGTTTGGAAAAAAAAAAAAAAAAACCTACTTCTTACCAAATTTATGTGTATAGCAGGTATATTATGTTCTATGGATTTGAAAAAAATCTGTACGTGATAGAGAAAAACGGACTTCATTCTCGGCCTCAGCACACCGAGAAACACAGAGATTAGCCAAAATCATCAAATCAAATTTTTGGTTGTAGACCTGTGTTATCTATGTCACACCCTAATTTTTTGTTTTACTGATCTGTGTTTTTTTTTTTTTTTTTTTTTTTTTTTTTTTTAAATTGCCATATTCCTTTTTAAAGTTTTTTTATATTGTGTTTGTTTTTATAACTTATCTTGGGCTATTGCATTTATAGTAGTTAATAATAAATAAATATAATTAGCCGTTCATTACAAACATAAGCTACCAAAGCTATACATGTTTATTTTGTATTTATGTAGGTTATTTAAAGCTAAATATTCAGCAATGCAATATACAGGGGTTAACTTTTAACACTTTCGGCCGAAGGAAAGTAGCTATTGAGGTTGCACTCATGACGGAATTTTTGAAACATTTCTTCGAATCTTTATCGATCCTACCTAGTAGACACCAAAAATGACCCCAGTTAAAATTTATATATATATATATATATATATATATATATATATAGTTATATATGTGTCCGTTAACACGATACAGGCCAGAGTTATTGTTTTTTTGCCACGAAACTTGGTATATAGTATTCCCCCATCAAACGATTGAACGAGTTCGTTAACCAAAAAAATCGGTCCATCTGGAGTGGGGGGGGGGGGGGGGGGGTTACTCCGGAGCCAAAGTAGTTATTTTGCCAATAACAGTCGTAATTTTTGTTATATTTCAACGAAACTCGGTATTCGTTGTGGTCAACTGGTGAGAAAAGTGTGTGTAAAAATAAACTAAATTGGTTCATTAGGAGAAGGCAGGGTTTACCCTGGAGCCAAAGTAGTTATTTGCCAATCCCAGTCGTAATTTTTATTATATTTTATTCATCAAGATCAGTAGACGAAAATGTGAAGCTTTGTGTAGTACCCCACACACACAAAACTCTGGAAGGAAATTAATTACAAAATTAATAATTGAAACAGGTGTTCATAAAAAATGCAAAAGAGTAGAACAATTTACGTTTTTATTTTATTTATCTATATAGGTTATTTTAAGCAAATTATTCAGGAATGCACTCGACACTACCCAATTCTGCGGGAAGTGCTTAGTTATGCAGCTCATGCGTGACGGACTTTTGATGAAAATGCTTAATTATGCAGCTCCTGTAAGACGGACCTTTTAATAATAATACTGTTATATAAAAGTCCTTTCCAAAATGTTCTTTGAAAGGCTTTTATTTTCAAATTTAGTAAGATAAAGTTCTGGTAATAAATCCTTTACCATAAATGTTCTGATGTAAATGTTTCCAAGAGAATATTATAAATTAGTAAACGTTTTGAAGATGGTGGAAGGGTATATTCAGATAAAATGGGTAGAACCTTCCAAATTAAATTAAAAATAAAATTTGGTACGTTCTATCCATCTTATAAAAAAAGTACTAATACATAAGGGTCTGCATAATCTGTTTTATGACTATTCAAAAATATCTGTAAAAGAACACTAGCTTTTATCTAAATTAGAATGTCTACTATCTTGGATCTCTGCTTAATATTTACTACCATCAGGCCTATATTCTTTTAGGAACAATTTTAAAAAAAACATTCCAATCATAAAATAAAATTTGTTTAATACATTTAAATAGTAATACGCCATTTTTTAGGATTTCTCTTTGTAATTTTTTACTATGTCTATCAAATTTTATAGTGTGCGGAATAAAATTTACCGGCATATTGCGTTAGTATCTGAGAATGCCGAGAGATGTCAGAGGCGTGAACCTTTTCCAAGGGAGTTTATACCTTTTGTCAATAATTCATGGTTTTTACACCCGGGGCTCTTCTCCTCCTACGAACCAAGGCACAAAGAGCACTTGGGTTCCGTCCTGATCAATACTTAGTTCTGGTATGTACCACCAGACAGCGCTAGATTCACAGGCAACCGTAACAGAACCTGCTTACCCAAGATAGGGGTTATGTCACAATAAGTAAGTAGAACAGTTTGAGTTTAGTGCACATGCACCAAAGGCTAACCAGTGCACGAAAGAGGCCTCTATTGTACAATGCCTTAATCACGAGATCACTGTTAATTTTGAATTTTTGTATCTTTTTAATCCAGTTCTTTTTTTATATGAATAAAATATCTTTCTATGGAAATCCAGTTTTTGTTTGTTTGTTCATTTCTTATGACTATTTCTCTCTCATTTTTACGAAAACCTCTTCCCATCCCAAACATGCTCTTTAAACCATATGACACCTATGAGGATCAGGGGAAAAATCAAACTTTGGCTATTTAAAATCTAACAAAATTCAATAAGCGTCCAAATAATTAGAAATGTACAATCGGCATTATATTTTCCCCCATTAATATTTTCATTTAACAGTTTCGTTAACCAAAATTTAAAACCAGTAGATGTATAAACCTTGACAATTACTTCGCCTGTGAAAATTATGATAAGTTTCCGTCTGATCCGGAACATGTTGGAATCTATTCTTATTATAAGAGTGTTTTTGTTTTTTTTTTACCTTCAATATATATATAGTCTGTAAAAGCGTAAACAATTAATTATATTGATAATTGTTCATTGATCTTAGCCCCCAACGTTTCTTATTTCTTAGTTGAAATATAAATTATTCATTTAACTAAAGTTATTTTTGAAGTTTTTTATTTAGAACTTAATAATTTGCACTCATTATTAGACTTTTAGCTACTGTAATGCACATTGAGGAATTTGATACATTTCACATTTACGTTACTTAGAATATTTTTGCTTAAATTAGCTTTTCCAAAGTAATTTAGAACTCAGTTGATTTTTGAATTAGGAGTAGTTACATCATTTTAACTCGTAGTTGTAGATACCTTGAGTTTGTTATCTCAATCTCAATTTCTTCGATCCCGAATAAAGTAGTTTTTGGTTTCCTATTGTATGGGATTCATCTTTTAGTATTCTATACGTTTTTTCGTAATTAATAAAATTTAACTATAATTAAATGCTAATAAATCTTCGACTAAATACTTGTAACATTTGAGGTTATATGAATGTTTAAATTTACCGGGAGAACATGGCGCCTAGTGCTGCAGTTGGTGGGATACTTGAAAACTAATCAAATTTAAAGGTTAGTCACTTTCGACAGTAGATAGTGTTCGATGTTATGTATTTCTATGCACTTTCTTTGAGGGACAAATACATTTATAAATTACCAAGTGTCAAAACAATAGCTATTATGCTTATCACCTTATTGTGCTGTTTATTATTATTTCGAAAGTTTATGTCACAAGAAAATAAGGTTCCTTCTTCATAGCTTCATAATTGAAGATGTAAAAAAAGTCTGTATTGCAGGAGCTGCATCATTATATGCGTTTTTATTTTTTATGTCATTTGGATACCTTGAAATAGAAACAATTCATGTTTTTTTTTTTTTTATCTTTCGTGAAAAATTGAAGCATCTTGTATAATGCCCCCGCCGAAAAGCGAGATTGTATTCACAGGTTTTAGAAGTTTAGAGTTTAAGAGTTACTCTCTCCCTCCAAAGAAAGGAAACTCGCTTATGACGGGGACCACAGCACCCGGAAGTGCTGCTTAGAAAATTTTCCGATACAGAACCCATAGATCACGGAAATAACACTGATTCATAATTTATTTAAATTTTAACGTCCATTTTTTATTATGGATGTTAACAAATAATTAACAACGAATTATAGGACGGGTCATCTATAGGTTACCACCCTCTTCTAGACGAGTATTCTAATGAAAAGCCACCACCCCTAGTGGGATTCGAACCCACGCCCTTAGGCTCATAGCAGTTTCACCATTACCGTCTGAGCTTTCAGTGATTCTCAGTCGCAGATTTTTTAAGATAAAATAGAATAAATTAACACTTCTCGCAAATGACAAGAATTCGGCTCGAGGGTTGGCATTTTTATTCGAGAATAACTATATGATGTAAACACAAATCAACTACTGGTGCTATCAGATGTTCACAAGATACTATGAATTATTGTGCCACCTATAATATACTCGGCGTCTACTAGTCGCTAACTTCATATGTAGAAAAACGGCGGGAGGAAAGTAGTATGTCTAATATCATAGGAATAAATTGTTTTTTCTAAAAAAAGTCCGACTCGCAGGAACTGCATCATCTTCGCGCGGTTCCGTTCATATCCCTATTGTCATTTGAAAAGCTTATAATAGAAACAGATAATATTTTGTTTGGCCTTTGTTCAAATGAGTTTATGACTTTACCTGGTCGGGTCCGCCAGACCCCAGAATCCTCTTCTCGAGATACTTATTTCATACGTTTCAATGCATTGAAAAATACCAAAATTTTTCGCATTTTCTTGTGTTCTTCTACTATAGTAATAATTCTACAAATAAAATCAATTAAAAAATAAAATAAAAAACCAACAGCATAAAGGCAATTGAAATTATTCAAAAGACGTCATCGAATCTCTTTCTCTTAGCAAGCTATATTTCTAACAATGAATTGTTTTTCTTATTTTACTTAATCTGTTTTATTGTCAAATACATTATCCAACTATAAGCAATTAAAAAATAACAAGGAATAAAAACAGACAAAAAGAACCGTTCGAAAAAACGAAATCAATTACTTTAAAGTTTAAGCACTTATTTCTCCGATTGACATCGCTTATTCAAAACTTTCTCCTGAACCTTTTTTTTAGACCATTTAGTAAGCTTTCGAATGGTAACCTTTCCCAAGATTTTCAACCGTTTTCGAGATACATATTAATGAAAGTATACGAAGTTCCCAAAAGTTTTTGCAAGCATATGAAGTAAGCGGAACAATTTTTTTCGCGCGACATTCGCTCCAAAAAACATGTTCCGGTGGGCGGATTCTGCTGGTTAACGAACTTGACCTTTCAAATTAGACGAAAGATTTTTGTACGAAATCATTGACTATTTTTGAGCTGTCAGGGCCGCGAACAGACAAATATATATATATATATATATATATATATATATATATATATAAGCGAATCATCTGCGTTATGAGAGTCTTGATAATAAATATGTATATATATAAATAAATATAATATATATATACACAAATTTGAACCACCTTCATTTTCGATCTCTAGGGATTCTGAAACGCAAAATTTTCCAGTCGGCACTTCCGGATTGTTTCATGAGATCAACCTTATAAGCGGGGTTCTTCTTTATGAAGGGAGGGAGGAACCGCGCTAATAGAATTTAAAGGAACTTTTTGAATTGTAGGATATTCTCGAATAAGCGGAGAATGATTTTTGGCCTCTTGTTACTAAAAACAGTTACATTGAAATTAACACAATTACCTAGATCATCTTACCTAGATCTTTCTTATCGTATTCTGATAATGTAATGACGTTATTAGGTATTACTGATGGAATTAAACTACAAAGGCCATGGTAAAACTATTAAAGGGTTGCCCAATAAGGAGGAGAGGCCGAAGGGCCTCAATGTTGGCTGATTTGGGGAATTGGAGCCCTAGTAGGTAAAATTAAGTTATAACTCTAAGGGGGTCTCGGTTGGAGGGTTCCGTCTCTAAGGGACTCATCAGTGGGGAATTTGGCTGAATCAGAGTAGAGGAATTACGCCGCTCTCTAGACAACTTTCCAAAATGTCTCTAGCCTAAACCATCGTCTCATCGCATAGACCAGATACAGGAGGATTCACTAGCACCTCCTACTCAGGCAATAGAATAGATATTAATTACAAATAGTCATTGAAAATAAAAATCCGACTCGCTGGAACGGCGTCATTTTGGCCATAACTTCAGGGTGTAATTTGATAAACTTGGAATAAGTGTACTTAATATATCCTAAAATAGTTAAATACCTACTCTCATGATTTCTTGGAGAAAAGTGGGATTTCGGCGCCATTATGTACTGAAAACCTACTGTAGCGGATTATGCTAACTCGGCCTCTTCAACTTCTGATCGGAAAAATCTATTACAAACAGCCAAAAATTCGTTCTCATTTTAAGTATCTTGCTTACTATAAAATTCATTTTACTGCTAAAATCAATTATAAAACCACATGCCAAAAAATACTGCACCAACAAAATCTAAAGAGCCTCTCATAGCAAAGAAACCACAACACTTTCGAGGTTTTAAGGGCATTTCTTCGCACGAGATCGTCCCTTCGCAAGTCTCAAAAACTCAGAATGTGCTAATACAATGTACTGTACCTTAATGAAATATTTCTTAAGAATGTTATTGATCAGTCAATGTACGATATCGTACAGTGTAGTGATTTACGTTAAAAACACTACACTGTACGATATCGTACATTGACTGATCAATAACATTCTTGAATACTACAGACATAATATAATTTCTTATTTTGGCAATAAAATTATTCATAATACAGGTTGGTTAAACCAATCAGGCATAATTGACCAGGAAGAGGAGCAAAATTATCGATAATCCTGTTTCCTGGCCTAAATTAGGGAATTATTTCAGTGATTGCATTACTGAATAAAATCAAGCTTTTAATCATATCGTCCATACCATGTCAAACTATCGAATATGAAAATCGGGGCAAACTATTGAACGAACATATTCGATACATTGACGAAGTAATATTTTGCAAAATGGTTTTATTCGATACTTTATTTAAGACATAACGGTTATTCTAAAGGGGTTAGAAGTGCGACGTTTGCGGCAAGCCGAATCGTCCACAATACAATAGCAATAAAGTGCTTATTTATTTTAATTTTTTTTTTATTTTTTTATTTATGTACACAATAAAAAAAAAACCTTGCTCCGCTCACAGCACTACAAGGTATAAATAATTATTCGTAATAATAATTTAACATTCATAGTCGTTGCTCAAGCATTCGATCGGGTTTGGCACCCGGGATTACTTTACAAAGTAAAGCAAATACTTCCACACACCTACTTCCTTATCCTCAAATCCTACCTGTCATACAGATCATTTCAAGTTAAACAAGGTACAGCCCTTTCCCCAACCTGCTCCATAAATGCTGGAGTCCCCCAAGGGAGTATTATCGGTCCCCTTCTTTTCCTTCTTTACACTGCGGATATTCCCACACACCCCCAAACTCTACTTACCACATACGCTGATGACACAGCCATCCTGTCAACTTCCCCTGACCCTTCAGTAGCATCCCAAAACCTGCAGGAACATCTTTCCGCCATACAACATTGGAGCGAACGGTGGAGAATAAGAATCAACGCAGAAAAATGCAAACAAGTGACATTCACACTCAACCGAAGATCATGCCCTCCAGTTTACCTCAGGAACACTCCTCTCCCGGAATCTAACGAGGTTCGATATATAGGGTTACACCTTGACAGTCGACTGACATGGAACCCTCACACGAGACTGAAAAGACAGGTCCTGAACAAACGATACGGACTACTTAGACGACTCCTTGGACCCTCATCTAAATTATCGATACAGAACAAACTAACGATATACAAAACAATCATTCGACCAATATGGACATACGGACTTGAACTCTGGGGATCTGCAAAACCATCTAACATCAACAGAATACAGGCATTCCAGTCAAAAAATTGTAAATGCTCGTAAAATTGTAAATGCTCCTTTCTATGTTTCCAACAAAACCCTTCACAATGACCTCAACATCCCATTTGTCCTTGACCTTGCTAAAACCCGATTCCAAATGTTCCACTCCAAATTGCCTTACCATCCTAATCCTGAAGGTCTATCCTTATCATCCCAATCCCATCCAGACAATCCTCCCAGGCGGCTCAAGAGACAGTGGCCTCGAGACAATCTAATCATCTGATCTTATCGTAACCATTAAAACATTTAGCAAGACATCTCTGGAAGTGCCAACAGTGGTTGTCTTCTTCCATATTTTGTATTATTTTTTCTTTTCTTTTATTTTACTTTTACCGTTTTTGTCAAATTGTACATAATATCTGCATGAACAGACTTGATTATTGTACTGCTAATAATTGTACAGATTTCAAATAAATAAATGGAAAAAAAAAAAAAAAAACACATTCATAGTATGTATAACAAATTAAATTACGGATAATAAGCTATTTCTAATAACAATGTTAATAAATAAATAGTGAAAAAATTAAGAAAAGAAGATTAACAAAGAAATGAAATTGATAAAATAAATGTTAAGTAATTGAAAATAAATTAATTATTTTGAAATTTGTTACTTTTAACCGATTAACCATATGAAATAAGTGAAACAGAAATTAATCCTTTACTCGATTTTTTTCAAATTGAGTTAATAAATAAAGAAAAGAGTTATAATTTTCTTTTGAAACTAGACCATGTAATGCTGTGATAGGGCTTTTTATACATTTTTTCCTCAGTTCTTCAAATTGCGGGCAATCCATTAGGACATGTTCCACCGTCTCAATCTGCCCACAGCTGCAGTCTGGAAGACCTCGTATGCCGAACGCATGTAGGTAGCTAGCGAAGTCTCCATGGCATGTTAAATACTTAGTCAGCATCGGAGACAGTGTAAGCCACCTGCATTTTTGCCTTTCCCTCACTGTTCGAAAGTACTTTCTTGTTACTGCCCCTTTTCCGATTTCTGCCACATTTTTTCCCATTCCCATTTGCAATAACGTTTAAAGATTTTCTTCGAATGAGAAAGGGTACTTCTTGTAAGCAGCATCGTTGACTGGTAACAGACTTGCAGCCTTGGCCAAACGATCAGCTTCTTCATTCCCACCTATGCCGCTATGTCCTGGTATCCACTCCATGGAGAGATCTAAACCAGACTCCTTCAGCTCTTTCACCAGACATCGGATCTCATAAATATTACGACTACTATTCTGTTTCCGAAGTAGTGACTGGGTTACCACCTGACTGTTCGTGTAAACTACTACAGTAGTTCCAGGAGAATGCTCTGTTTCTTCCTTGAGCAATACATAGCAATGTCTCGAATCTGAAAAACAAGGTTTTTCATATTCGATCGTTTGAAATTGTAGGGACGATATGTGTATGCAATATATACAGGGTAGAATATGAAACTCGGATACTGATACGTAAATTTATTTTTGGCATTATAGGCTGCAAAAATTATATATATATATATATATATATATATATATATATATATATATATATATGTATATATATATATATATATATATATATATATATATATATATAAACTAAAGGAGAAAAAAATGAAAGAAATAAGTCCTTGCATTGTGATGTATCACGAGAACAGACAAAATTATAAGTTTGCCCTCGTAATCTCAAATGCGCCATACACGTAATAGCCTAAATAAAGTCGTTGTTAGAAAGGGATTTAGAAAGTTTCGTTTTGTTTGTTTTTGCCATTTGTGTTCTCTTGACTTAGGCAAGAAGTTGTAAAATATATTTGGATACAGTTTTGTCCGGGCGGTGACCGAGAGTGTTAACGCGTTAGCACTGTGTGCCTTTGATTTCCAAGAGAAGTGTTGAACAGTTCTATCTCTGGTAGGAAAGGGTGGTATCGTATAGGTAACCCGTTATAAAAATCTTATGCAACTCGGCTAAAAAAACAAAATTAAAACATTTTCTTTTTTGTGATGACCTATGTCACAAACAACGATATAAAAGAGAATGGTAAATAATGAGATTACGAAAGTTAGCCGTTGTGGAGATAAGAAGTCATGTAGGCAAATTTATAAAAGCGTTGTATTTTGGGATTTTAAGGATCGCATCAGTTCAAGAATCACCTCCGAAGGCCTTGGGTCAATTTTCGTATGAAAACTCATAGATTGCCTCATGCATATTAAATCTACTATATGTTTGTCAAATACCACTCACTCACTGACTCACTGACCTTATCATCGCCCAGCCCAAACCGGTCGACAGAAAATTTTGAAATTTTGCATGGACACTCCCTATATAACGTAGGCGCTCGCGTAGAAAGGATTTTTTGATATTCGAATTTTTAAAGGGGTTTAAAGTTTGAGTTGGTTAGAGCAGGCAAGCCAAGGCAGCATGTGTTGCTAGGACGATATCAGGACAGCTGTTACCGTACATTATCTATTTCATAGTATTATTTTTAATTGAGGTTAATTTCCACTATGATGGTAGTCCTTGAATTACTAGAAATAAAATGTGCTTTTGTCCCTCATAGAGTTTACGCCGTGGTGATGGCCCATCCGAGGTAATAATATTCCGAACCACTTGACACAAAAATTTGAAATTTTCTACGGACAATACGTTTAGAGTGTAAACTCTCGCTAAGAAAGGTTTTTTGATATTCAAATGATTAAGTACTTTTAGGGGGGGGGGGGGGTTGAATTATTAAGAAGTTCCTCATCGGCTCAAAAATGGTTCGATTTTGATAACATTTGGTACAAAAATCTTTCTTCTCATTGAAAAGGTCAAGTTCATTAACCAGTTGAATCCGTTTACTGCAACATGGTTTTTGGAGCGAATTTTGTGGGAAAGATTCCTTAACGTAGGAAAACGAATGAAACCATTTTTTAAGCGAGTTCTGTAGCCATTTACCAGAAAAATTTATAGAAATACTTTTGAAAACTTATTTTCTGTTTGGATATTCAGAAACGAAGTATATGGAAAAAAATTGTATGAATGGCGATACAAAGTTTTCGGATCTCAGTATATTTTCTACAATATCTCGAAAACGGTTGGGAAATCGTAGTAAGTGGAAGGCAGCTATTCGAAAGGTTACTAAATTCTCTACTCTAAGATTCTTTTGTAATGTTAGGTGGGGCGATGTCAATCGAAGAGATAAGTGCTTTAAACTTCAAATTTGTTAGTTTTATGCTTTTCACTGTGCATTTGTCTCTATTTACTTAAATTTTTAAGCGGTTGTTGTACTTTTTTTTTTTGCCAACGAAAATGGTTACCTCCACATGGTGTTTCCTGGGTAGCTTTAAAGTCCGTGCAATAATAAGCTGTACAAAATGATGTAGCAGCGTTAATTTTGATCATATCTCATTTAACTCAATATGAAAAATACTCATCGGCCGTGGTGAAGCACGGGTATTCAGCTAGTACTAAAATATAAACAAAAATGCAAATTGGTTTAGAAAAGTCATATATTTAAAGGGTTGTAACTTCGCTCCAAACGAACCTATCGAGTTCGTTGAGGTCTCAACAATTCTACGACAGGAAATAGTCGTGCATTTTGGTTAACGACTTGAATAAAAATATTATATTGTAAAATATCTTAAATTATTTTCGGGAGGTTGAGGCTTAAAGAACAAATGCAGGGGTTTTTACGCCGTCGTAAATCGCGATTTATTTTTATTTATATAATGTCCGTTGAAAACATATGCATTAGCACAGGTCATGGCTATCAGCTGATAAAAGATCGCCACTGACCATCGCCGTGTTCTCTTTTAGCACAAACAACCTCCAGACCAAATGTAACTATAATTTCGATTCGTATAGTAATAAAAAAGTCCGACTCGCAGGAACTGCGTCATCTTAGCGCGGTTACATATCGAAGAGATGGAATAGATTAGCATCACAAATCACAGGAAACTGACAGTAGCCAACTTACACAGAAGCGGATAATTCTTAATCTGTATACAATTATGTACAAAAATTCGTTGTCATTTTAAGTATCTTGTTTTATTAGCAAATTCGTTTTACTGTTATAACCAACTGTAAATATGTGCTTCATGGCGAATAAAATTCCATTCTGTCGTGGGTTAAATCTTTCTATAAAATAAGAAATAACGATAACTTCAGTTGGAGGCTATGAGGAAGGTTATAAGACAGGAGAATTCAAAACAAACTACGTCATCATGATTAGCCCCAGCCATCTTGATTACCACAGCCACTCCAGACTTATTATTACTAATACCTTTCACCGTTTCTTAGCTTATTTTACTACTATACTAATTTTACTGATAAATGCAATTTAAAACAAAAAACAACCATTTCAAAAGTGAGATAAACAAAGAGAAAAACCCTTTCAAAACAACAAAACAAACACTTTTTAAGTTTTAAGCGCATATAACTCTGATTGACGTTGCCCCATCGAATATTGCTTAAGTACCTTTTTTGTAGAGAATTTAGTAAGCATTCGAATGGTCACCTTCCACTTAGCACGATTTCCCAACCGTTATCGAGATATTTACGAAAAATGTATGAAGATCCGAAAACTTTTCATGTCTATTAATAAAATAATTTTTTTCGCATACTTCCTTAACTCCAAATATAACCAAAATTTAAACATCTTAGTTGGGATTAATTTTAAAGTTGTAGAAAATATTTCAATTGATCCCGCGATTCTAAGTACTCACAAAAATATAATGACTTACAAAAACAATGATTCCACTTTTCTCTGGAACGGTTACAGATATCGCCTTAAAAATGGTTTCATTCGTTTTCTTATGTCAAGAAACGTATAAAACAAGTACCTGCAAGCATATAAACTCAAAAACGTAAGCGTTACGATTTTTTTTGCGCGAATTTCGCCCCAAACACTATCTTCTAGTGAGCGGATTCTGCTGGTTAACGAACTTGACCTTTCAAATTAGACGACAGATTTTTATACCAAATTACGTTAAAATCGGACCATTTTTGAGCTTGCTACAGCGCGAACAGACAAGCATATATATATAAATATATACATATATATATATATATATATATATATATATATATATATATATACACACACACACACACACACACACACACAAATTTGGGCCACCTACATTTTCGTGATCTATAGGGTCTGAAACGTGAAAGTTTCTGGTCGGCACGTCCGGATTGCGTCATGAGGTCAACCTCATAAGCGGGTTCTCCCTATGGACATAGGGAGGAACCGCGCTAAAAATAACACACTATCATCAATAATCATCATAATAATAAGTGTTGCATAAAAAAGAAAATGCGTATAAAGGAACATACGTCGCACAGTGTCACGAGTATAAGGGATAATATTTCAAAAATCGTATTTTTGTCTAGACAGGGGTTATTATTTTTTTCCCCGTAATTAAAAAGCTCAAACATGGGGAATAAAGAAGTTTTGACTTGAGAATATAATTTATTATAGCATAAACATACATTTAATGTATATGGAAACTTAGTATGATATTTAGGAACTTCATAAAAATTATATACAGACATTTTGCTAATATAAAAACTTATTCCATCTCAGAATCGCTTGATTGTAAACAAATAATATCATTTTTTATCTAAAATAAGTATGATAAAACTTTTGTTTCATTTTTTTTCGATTTTGGTGCTAACTTTACTTAAATTTTATTTATTTACATTTTAATTGTTATATATCTTACTTAAAGTTGACAAATATGGATCTGGATGGGAGGAGAAGCATTTTCATTAAATCCATATTTGTATCAATACAAGAAGTAATGAAAGACACTGGCATATAATGCCATGAATAATGCTTCAGATATAATTCTCAAGTCTCACCAATCTATTCAGTTAATTTCGGCATTAAATTGATTTACCACTAGGAACCATTTTCAAAATGGTGCCCAAATTGATTATTAATGTTATCTCCAGTCCTGTAAGTTTGGTACTTAATTTTGGATTGCCAAAAAATGTGCGGGCGGTTTTACCGTCGTTAGTAGAACCAAAAGAAAGCTTTGGAGTATCGATTAATAATCCCATTTTCTCCTTGTAAAGCCCTTAGAAATAAACTAAACGGCAAACTCAATGTCGTCCGAAGGTATCGTCGTTTCTATTTCCTCAACTCGTCTCTTGTAGAGTACGATGCTTCCACGAAACTTACTTGCGGTCTTCCACGTGAAGGGCCTGCTTGATTATTATCTCGTTTACATATTTCAAAAACCTCCTTGGGAAGTTTAACATTTTTACTCAACCAATCTTCGTACATTGTTTCGAATTTCCCGTAAAACTTGTAACAACTGTCCCAATTTATGTTGAATATCCAGGTAAAACTATCTCAGTCAATTTTCTTATATTCTCCGTAAATTTATCTAAACATTCAGATAAATTATATTCTTAC
Source organism: Gonocerus acuteangulatus (assembly GCA_946811695.1). Classification (NCBI taxonomy): domain Eukaryota; kingdom Metazoa; phylum Arthropoda; class Insecta; order Hemiptera; family Coreidae; genus Gonocerus; species Gonocerus acuteangulatus. Next base: position 81,255,932 of record OX328123.1, read on the forward strand.
ACGATTCTATCAAATTAAGCATCGTATTTGGTGTTTGGTTCATTACTACGCCAGACGTCGTAAAGTTGCTCATTGGTCATGAAATCTAAAACCACAAAATCTCTGTGAGAAGCAGTCAAATGCAGGTAAACTAGGGCTCAAAATAATCGTGAAACAATGTACTATTTATAGTTAAAGTATGAAAAACCCGTTATTTTACGTTTTTTCTTAAATCAATTCCAATGTTGAAAAAACGATGAGAATTTCTTACATAAGTAAAACACTAGAACTTCCCCATTTTTGCACTGTTGGCCAAGATTAGTCAATCGACGAGTAACTTAGGACTGACACTTGAACATGTTATAAAAAGAATGACAATGTTCAAGTAATAAGATGGGAACAGCCAAAGTAAATATTTACTAACCGAACCAGTTTTAATATTTGTATTTGTGCCAACAATTCAAGTTAATCCTTCGATTTAGTCTTTGTTTTTATATTCTAATTTTGATGTTTTCTTTCTGTTGTAAGGTGTTTAATTTTAATATTGACCGCAAAAAAAAAAAAATGTTTTTCAAACTTTATTTTTCTTATTTTTGAACACTGCTCGTGAAATTGTGCGTCGGTGGGACGGGGTGGGTCGCACCAAATTGTCGCTTTTCAAGGCCACTCACTTTCAAACGTCACAATAAACTCTCGGCCCCAGTCCTGGATGTACCCTGAGGACTCTTTTAGGTCCCCAACCTCCTAGGTCCACATAGGGCACTACCACTTGAATAAATGAAAACTACCCGTCTGACAGACCAATGTTCCGCTTTAAGTGATATATATGTGTATATGTGTGTAATATTGATTAGGAGCTTCTTCTCTTTTAGAAATAGATTTTATTATTCTGTTTTTCGAGTAGTATTAGTAGAATTTTTCTTTTAAGCTTTCCAATGATGCAATACCTGTGATTTCGATTTGTTTTATATTTTCGGACGGATGGTGCTATTGATACAGGTAACACACTTCGAGAAAAGGGGGGAAACTGGGTTTATGGTTTCGGGCACTTCTGACTATAAAATTATCAATATTCATCAAAACTAAGATTTATACATTTCGGCAAATATGTGTAAGTAATTAGAATACCTTCATTTCTATTTGTAATAATCAAACATTTTTCCTTGTTATATCTCTTCTATCTCCCCGGAGTTTAATACTTTTATATTTTTCTTGGCATGCGGTTGATACAAATGTATACACTTTTTTTTTTTTTTTTCTTTTTTTTTTTTTTACGGCGCATCTACATCTAGGTCATTAGCGCCGACATCCAGGGTGCAGCGAGGAATTTTACCAGCAAGCCGTGGGATGATAAAATTCCTGCCGGAGGTTGGGAATCGAACCCACCATCTCTCGCTTATGAATCCAAGGTGCTAGCCATTAGACCACGGGAGACCCCCAAAAAATGTATACACTAATCGATTTTTTTATATCTTTATTAAATTTCTTGAATTGAATTGCTCATTAAAATAATTTTATTAACTTGGTTGCAATGACCTTTTATTTAAACTATGTAATGAATCATAAGAAAATATTATCAATTTTTCTAATGATCTAGATTATATTTAGGTTACACCAAGGAAGATTAAGGGATATATAGCACTGCGGCAATAATATCTACACTCGGCGTAATAAAGGTGACGAATAGCTTCTGCTAGTGACGCAACGGGGAAATTATTTCAAGTAGTGAGTTACGGTCAGCTCATAATTCAATATAATTTGCTCTCTCTGCGAGGAAACAATTACTTCACATTCTCATTTTAGTGTGGAGAAATGCAATTGCATAACTTCTAGAAACATAAATAACAGTTTATAGAAGAATTAAATCTTTTAACTTAATTTATTTATTCAATTAAAAATTATTGCACACTCACACCTTTTGAGTACAAGTATTTTTCATCCATACCATATGATGGATTAGGATGTCAATGATTCGTTAATAAATGTCAAAATTCAAGACAATGTTGATTAAACATTAACTGTATGCTGACATAGACGAGCAATTATCTGACCGATAACTTTGATTATATGACACTATTTTCTAAATATATTTAAATCTTTCTTTTAATTCCAATGGTTACTAAATAATTTCAAAAGCCGGATTTTGAAAACTTCTCGCGTGGGTCAATCCATTTCAATCAACCAAAATTAAATAAAATTGTTGCTGACATATTTAATTTTTAACAGTACATATATCTGGGAGCACAAAACTATTTTTTTTTTTTTTTCAATTTTATTATTAGTATTTCAGTTGTTGGCAACCATTTTGTTTGTGAAGTTCGTTCATTTGTTGAGTTTTCAGAGGTTAGCGGTAAGTTAAATATCTTCTTTATTTATTAACCAACTAAAACCATATTATTTTACATGAAACTATCCACAAATAAGGCTCTTTCCTGGATATCTAGAACCTTTTTGATAATAACCTTATTTTTAGATAGCTTCATCTACTATATATTTGTCAAATACCACTCACTCACTCACTCACTGACCTATCATCCCCCAGCCCAAACCACTCGACAGAAAATTGTGAAATTTTGCATGGACACTCCCTATATAACGTAGGCACTCACTAAGAAAGGATTTTTTGATATTCGAATTTTTAAGTATTTTTAGGGGGGTTTAAAGTTTTAGTTGATTAGAGCAGACAAGCCAAGGCATCATGTGTTGCTAGGACGATAACAGAACAGCTGTTACCGTACATTATCTACTATTTATTATTATTTTTAATTGAGGTTAATTTCCACTATGATGGCAGCCCTTGAATTACTAGAAATAAAATGTGATTTTGTCCCTCATAGAGTTTACGCCCTGGTGATGACCCATCCGAGGTAATAATATCCCGAACCTCTTGACACAAAAATTTGAAATTTTGCACGGACAATACGTTTAAAGTGTAAACACTCGCTAAGAAAGGGTTTTTTGATATTTAAATGTTTAAGTACTTTTAGGGGGGTTTGAATTATTAAGAAGTTTCTCATCGGTTCAAAAATGGTTCGATTTTGATAACATTTGGCACAAAAATCTTTCTGCTCATTTAAAAGGTCAAGTTCATTAACCAGTTGAATGCGTTCACTGGAACATGGCTTTTGGAGCAAAATTTGTGCGAAAGATTCCTTATCGTAAGAAAACGAATGAAACCATTTTTTAAGCGAGTTCTGTAGCTACCTCTGGTATTTACCAGAAAAATTGATAGAAATACTTTTCAAAACAAATTTTCTGTTTGGGTATTCAGAAACGAAGTATATGGAAAAAAATTGTATGAATGGCGATACAAAGTTTTCGGATCTCAGTATATTTTCTAAAATATCTAGAAAACGGTTGGGAACTCATAGTAAGTGGAAGGCGGCTATTCGAAAGGTTACTAAATTCTCTACAATAAGATTCTGTTGTAATGTTCGGTGGGGCGATGTCAATCGAAGAGATAAGTGCTTAAAACTTAAAATTTGTTAGTTTTATGCTTTTCAACGAGTATTTGTCTCTGTTTACCTAACTTTTTAAGCGGTTGTTGTATTATTTTTTTTTTTTTTTTTTTTTTTTTTATTATTTTTTTTTTTTTACTCCAACGGAAACAAGCACGTTTACCTCCACATGGTGTTTCCTGGCTAACTTTAAGGTCCGTGCAATATTAAGCTATACAAAATTATGTAGTAGCGTTAATTTTGATCATATCTTATTTAACTGATTATAAAAAATACTTATCGGCCGTGGTGAAGCACGGGTATTCAGCTAGTTTAAAATAAGATGGCATTTAGTTCAAGTTGATAGCTTAATGAATAAAGACGTTATTTAACTTATCGCTAACCTCTGGAAACGCCACAAATGACCAAACTAATCAATCAAAATGGTTGCCAACAACTGAATTAATAATAATAAAAGCGGGGTCTCCCGTGGTCTAGTGGCTACCGCGCTAGATTCATAAGCGGTAGATGGTGGGTTCGATCCCCACCGGCGCCAGAAATTTTCTCATCTCAGGGCTCGCTGAGAAAATTCCTGGCTGCACCCTGGATGTCGGCGCTAATAGCCAAGATTTGTTGATGTGCCGTAAAAAAAAAATAATAAAATTGAAAAAAAAAAGTTTTGTACTCCCAGATATATCGCACTAGTATTCCTAAAGTGACACAACTCTTAATGGCACTCTTGCCTATGTAGGGGGCATCGCATTAGGACAGGAGGCATACCACAAGTGCCCTCTGGTGTACAAGCTCTGAAGCTAGGCACATACAGTTTTGAAGGCTGAAAAAGAGATATTTATCATGCCTTTCATAGTCATAACTGAAGAATAGCGATTTTTTAGTTGCATCACTTTAGAAATACTAGTGCGATAAGTACATATCGAAATTTTACTGTTAAAAATGAAATAAAACATGTCAGGAACATCCATTGGTTGATTTAATTTGGATTAACCCTCCTGTTTCTATAAGAGATCAATTTGCTTGAGTAATTTCCTTAAAACAGACAGACTCTCAGGACCTGTAGCATCTTAGCGTGTTTCCATATTATGAGAACCTAATTACAATTATTCGGTTTATTGAATATAAACTACGATAACATCACAATGTCAATGTCTATCCAGGATTTCATTTATCAAAAGTCATCCTCCCATTCATAACTCTTGGTATGAAGGTGCTTATAATAATATTTAGAAAGAAGTAAGTCATAATGTCATACTGAATACAGAAAATATATTTAACAATGTAACCAGCCTAATGTTAACAATAAGGCTAATGTTTTTTTTTTTTCAAAAGAAACACAACTGCCACTAGTGGTAATCCAACCCACGAACTTAGGCACGGACTGCTCAAGTCTTAATGCTCACGACGTCCAAGCCGCTTTTTGAAATATAAATAGATTCTTAATTATTCATGATGTAGTATTATACATAAAGAAATATAAATGATTTGTATTTTGTCAAAATGGAGTCTTTATTTGGAGATAATACAAATCATTTAGTACTTGCTACATTTAGTACAACAACAAAACAAAATTGTTTAGTTATTAATTAATGATTGAAAATTGAGAAACAGGGTCAACTATCTATTGGTTGCTATAAAATTAATTTGTGGTTCCATTTTTTTGTAAAATACTTGCTGAGGAAGTCGGTGGTTTTAGGGATTTCCTCGGTTGTAGAGTTTCCGACGCCAAAATACTTTTCCTTTGGCGTATTGTTGTGAATGAAGGAGAAGTGTTCCTTTGGGTCCTCCCAGAGGCGGCGACTACTGCTTCCCTTTGCGATATCATATAGCCATGTTGAGGGGACGGCCTTCTCCCGACCCGACCCGCATTTTAAACAGTCTCTACTCCTAATATCCAGCTCACGATCCGACCTACCCTGTAAATAAATTGCCGGTTCAATGGCTTTTCTTCATACTTCTATTTTCGCTGTCTTTCCCTTTCCGAGGAAGGCTACAAGAAGATTCCGTCAAGGATTGGACCTAATGTAAATGAAGTATGTTTTCACGACCAAATCCACATTCATATCATGTCCATGCTCCCTTCTCCACTATATTCCCTCTCTATTTTCCCATTATGGAAGGGAATAAAGAATTGCCATTTCGGCCATTTATTATACGGGTTCTGACAGATTAAAATATTTTACCTCCAAAGAGATATTTCGGAGTAGAGCCTTATTGGCGGTTAGTGGGAGTCACCTCGGCTAAGATCTATATTTTTAGTGTTTTGGCATCCTCATTGGCAACTTTCTTCAGCTAAAATATATTTTTTTAATAATTTATTTATTTGAAATCTGTACAAATTATAAAGTGTACAATGATCAAGTATGTTGATACAGGTATTGAAATATACATATATTGATCAAAACGGAAAACATTACAATAAATACAAAATTTGGAAGAATCCAGCCATGGTTGGCACTTCACTAGTTATTTAACTAAATATTTCAATGATTCCAGAGGGATCAGGTAAGTAAATTATTTCGGGGCCCCTGTCTCTTAAGCCTCCTGGGAGGATTGTCCGAGTTGGATTGTGAAGATAAGGATAGACTTTCAGAATTAGGATGGTGAGACAATTTGGAATGGAACATTTGGAAACGGGTTTTAGCAAGATCAAGGACAAATGAGATGTTAAGGTCATTATGTAGGGTTTTGTTGGATACGTAAAAAAGTCCGTTGCCAATTTTGCGGAGAATTGTGGACTGGAATGCCTGTATTCTGTTGATGTTGGATGTGCTAAAATATAAATATACATAATTAGAAACAAGAATAATCACCATACTAATATACATTTTATTTACTCATAACAGCGTTTTGTATAAAATTACTGTTCAATTTGTTCATAAAAAGAAACTTTGTTTGCCTAATATGCACTTAACAATTGTTTCTTTAACCAATTGTCATGATGTAATATTTTTCTTTCTGTTGTAATTATTCTCGTTTGTAATTATAAACATAACTTTTTTAGGTGAAGAAGGCTGCCAAAGAGCATGCTGAAACATAGATTTTAGCGCGGTTCCTCCCTCCCCCATAGGGAGGAACCCCGCTTATAAGGTTGATACAATGAAACAATCCGGAAGTGCCGACTAGAAAATTTTGCGTTTCAGAACCCCTAGAAACCGAAAATAACGGTGGTTCAAATTTGTATATATATATATGTATATATTTATATATATATATATATATATATATATATATATTTGTCTGTTCGCTCTCTAAATAGAAGACGAATGGTCCGATTGTGATGAAATTTGGTACAAAAATCCGTCGTCTAATTTGAAAGGTCAAGTTCGTTAGCCAGCAGAATCCGCCCACTGGAAGATGGCGTTTGGGGCGAAATTCGCGTAAAAAAAATCGTAACGCTTACGTTTTTGAGTTCATAAGCTTGTAAGTACTCGTTTTATAGGCTTCTTGGGCTAGGAAAACGAATGAAACCATTTTCAAGGCGATAGCTTTAACCGTTTTCGAGAAAATTGGAAAAATAGTTTTTGAATACCGTTTTTGGTTTGGGTACTTAGAATCATGGGATTCAGTTGAAACATTTTCTGCATGTTCTACTTTCATTAAAACTAATATGTTGAAATTTTTGTTACGTTTGGAGTTTAGGAAGGGTTAGAATAAAATATTTTATTAACAGACATAAAACGTTTTGGTAACTTTGTATACTTTCCTTAATATCTCGAAAATGGTTGAGAATCATTGGAAACGGAAGATGACCATTAGAAAGCTCACTTAATGCTCTTCAAAAATAGTTCTGATGAAAGTTTTGATTAGGCGATGTCAATCGGAGAAATAAGTGCTTAAAACTTTAAAGTAATTGATTCCGCTATTTCGAACTGTTCTTTTTGTCTTCGATTTTGGTACTTAGAATTATGGGATTCAGTTGAAACATTTTCTGAATGTTCGAATTGTATCAACACTAATATGTTGAAATTTTAGTTACGTTTGGAGTAAAGGAAGGGTTAGAATAAAATATTTTATTAACAGACAAGAAAAGTTTTGGTAACCTTTTATACTTTCGTTAGTATCTCGAAAACCGTTGAGAATCTTGGTAAACGGATGGTTTCCATTCGAAAGCTTACTAAATGCTCTAGAAAACAGGTTCTGAAGAAAGTTTTGATTAGGCGATGTCAAACGGAGAAATAAGTACATATAACTTAGAAGTTTGATAAACGATAATTGATTTCGGTAATTTATACGGTTCTTTTTGTCTGTTTTTATTTCTTGTTATTTTGTTATTGCTTCTAGGAGGAGGATGTATTTCTCAATAAAACAGGGGAATAAATACAAATTCTTTGAACCTGTAACAGAACTGAAAACGTAAATATTCTCTGTGTAGAGTCAGTCCGGGTCGAGGTAGTAGGCCGGTTCAGGTAGGCTGGTATTGCACTTCATAAATCAAGATTCATTGTTCTCATCAAGCATTCTAGGACAGCTGACAGTTACCTTTACCTGTAGGAAGTCATGCAGCCAAATTCTGTACTAGAAATATAATTATATTTTGTGGTTGAATGTGGCCGTAGTTCAATAAAAAATAACACTACTTTCTCATTTTCATGTACAATTTTATTTTGTTTAATTGCATTTAAAAGTAAAATGGATATGTTTGCACTGCAAGTTAAGTAAATTAGAAATATATTCGTAGAAGAGTCTTCTTAGACCGAAACTTGGGACGGCAGAAAGAGTAATTTCTGCTTAGGATAGTTTCATCCCTAGCCGAAAGTCATGTTTTTTTTTTTCATATTTGTTTACATTAGGAATGATGCAAACAAAGTAATAACTGTTTCTATTCTAAGTCTACAAAATAACACTAGGGATATGAATGGAACCGCGCTAAGATGACGCAGTTCCTGCGAGTCGGACTTTTTCTAATAATCTGACGTTTTCTCTTAGCCGACCATTTCCTGAGTTCTTATTGCCTTAACTAAAATCATCTCATTTAGTATTTTTATTACAGACCGAGAGCTGGCAACGCACTTTTCAAAGAAGATAATATCATTAGTCTCGCCCAACTCACGCTGCTCTTGTGTATGAATCGATCTAGTCGGAGAGCTGGCAACGCACTTTTCATGAAGTGTTTTATGCACCCAGAAATTTTGCTATAATGTACCTCTTAGGTAGATAAGAAGGTAAATATGTGTTTCCTGGACATACCTTGGAACACCAGGTACTGCGCATAGGGGAAAGGTGCGAAACAATATTGCCCAAAAGTAGAGTTTTATTCAGAAGCCAACTATTATTAATGAAAAAAATGGCCAATTAAGGCAATTTTCAAATTAATAATAAATAAGGCAGGCACTTTTAAGGGGGTTAAAATGATAATAATAAAAAAAAACTAAGTACCTAGTTTTTATTTTTAATATTAAATGAAGTGCTTTATTCACGCTGCGATTTAAACAGCGTCTTCAATAAACATATTTCAAAATAATTACAAAAGGGCAGACACTTTTGTGGGGTATAATTATCAGGAAACATAAATATATAAATATATATATATATATATATATATATATATATATATATATATATATATATATATATATATATGAATATGATAGACTGCAATACACTGCACGTATCCGTAAGAGTGAATGGCAGCACCGCGCAGTTCAGTTATTCTCTGCGCTCTCATTGGTTCTTGCTCATATGATCTTGTACAGCTGTTCCGGTTTAAATGGCAGCGCGAATAAAACTCTCGTTTAATATTAGAATGAAAACAATTATTTCTTTTTTTTTTTTTTTTACGTGTTATACCCCTTAAAAGTGTCTGCCATATTTATTATTCGTTGTAAAATTGTCTTAATTTTACATTAAATATAGTTGGCTTCTGAATAAAACTCTATTTTCGGGAAATATTTTTTTGTACCTTTCCCCTATGCGCAGTACCTGGTGTTCCAAGGTATGTCCAGGAAACACATATATACCGTCTTATACATCCAAGATGTACATTATAGCAAAATTTCAAGATGCATAAAACACTTCATGAAAAGTACGTTGCTGGCTCTCGGACTATTAGATTATAGGTGGTAATGAATACTTTGGTCAGTGTTCTTGCTATAAAGTATTTTAAACCGCCATATTTAATTACAGCTGACTCTTAGGTGGAAGGGTAACTGGAGCGGTTTCTTTCTTTTAAGTAGGAGTTCCGAATAATAATTTTTTTTTGTCTTCCAATATTTCCCACTGCCTTTATTTTTTTATTAAACTAGGCCTTACAATGAAAGGGCGTTTGAATGGTTCTTTTCAGCTCTCTTAAAAATTTTAAACCTCTATTAAAAGTTGCCTTTATTAGGGATGAAAGGAGAAATAAACTGCCAATGACTTTCTTCCCTCAACTTCCATTCAAGTGAATTAAGTATTTCTTTAAAGACATATTAAGGTTGGGCCCATGGCTGCCTAGCGTGTTTCAAAGGATATTTTAATATCTGGAAGAAAGCTATTATTTTTCATTCAAGACTAATGAATTAAGTTGAATTAATTCCTTGTTCTAAACTTGAGTAAAGGTTCTCTAAATTATTAATCCGGCCATTATCTTAAGTAAGAGTCCTTTGTAGAAGGGCTGCTAGAGCCAGAATTAATTTTACCTGAAAAATCAATATTTCAAGTGCATCATTTACATTACTCTTAACTACTACATTTTAGCCAACCGATGGGAGGATAAGTCATTTTCCTTTTCATTTTGACCCTAAATCGTCAAGTGCTGACGACAAATTATTTTGTTTCATTTTTGTCTGATTGTGTCTTACCGTCCAAAACCGATATTTCAAGAGTGGAATTGCTAATGGATCTAAGTGTCATGTTACAATTTTTTAGCACTTCATTTTTTGACAACGAAGTAATCAATGATCCTGCGCCAATGCCCTGTTAAAAGATCTCTTGTTGGTTGTACTTAGTTGTTGGTGTTTTTTTTTTTTTTTTTTTTTTTTTTTTTTTTTTTTTTTTTTTTTTTTAAATCAATGCCCCGGTTCGTTTACTAGCAAACAGAAATAGCTTGACGGATGCTATCAGATTTCGTTAAAAGGCTAATAGATAGATACACTGTTTTTAGACGAAAAAATACAGGAAGTTTGATTTTTTATGCTTAATATTAGTCACTACTGGAATGGAGGAAGTAATAAAAATAATATTATATTAACAGAAATGAGCAGTTTTTGACTTTTCGTATTCTTCTATGACTTAGTTAAAAATTTCTAAAACGGTTGAGCCTAATAAATGTCCTTGAATAAATTATTAGGTCTTTATATATATATATATATATATATATATATATATATATATATATATATATATATATATTAGCAAATCTGATGTAATATTGTTCCTACTCAATTTGGAGCTAGTGCACCATTCTTATTGAAAACACCGCAAGTGAGTAAAATCTATAACTCGGCTGCCTACAGTAGGACGATTTCAAGCCAGCCTATTATTATTTGTGACAAAATGTCAATTAAATAATGAAACACTCCTTTAATACTTTGCCGAAGAAGCATTAAGTGAATCCAAGAGAAGTATATTTATAAAGCCATGCATTTTTAAGGAATAAGGAATTAATTACTTACTGCTTTAAATTATTTACGACAATGCGGAACAGATTTGAAATGAGTTCGAAGTAAGGTTTGCATTATGGAAGGTACTTAACGGATCCATTAAGCTCTGTTATTTATAAATAATAAGTATCTGGAATTTTTGGGCTTACCCACGATTAAGTCGTCATTACCGTAATGGGTATTATCAAGCTTTTTTTTTTTTTTTATGGTTGTAATTTCTTTCCTGAGAGACGGATGTTATATATCTGTGTAAGAAAAAATAATAAAAAGGATATTGGTGCACATATGAATAGTTTTTATATTCTCCTAGCACTTTTCCCCAAACGTGTCGACAGGAATGCCGAAGCTTTATAACCTAAAGGTGAAAAAACTAGTTGCACAGGTTCGTACATGTATGACGCGCTCCGCCAGCTAGACATTTAACCAATTTTAACGAGATTTGTTACAAAAACGGAATGTCTTAACTCAGTTAATCCGTACTCCGTAGCACTATTTTTTTTCTGCGAAATCGATGTGCAATTTGAATAGATTCTTGTTCATAACCTTCCAGGCACATTTTTTGCAGAGAATCTAATAAAACCAATTTCAAGAAGACCTATTTAATCGCTTTTGAGAAAGTTGGATCGATCAGTTGTTTCGGCACTCAAGAAGGACAGAGACTTCCGCCTCAAACATTGTTCACATTTTCGATACTCATACAATTTAGTATTCATAAATTGTTACAATATATATAACACATTAAAAAATAATTTGTACAAACAATATTCATGATTTAAACTTTTAGCGCGGTCATGATTTGAACTTTTTGTATATCTGGAAGATTCTTTAGTCTTAAGTATGTTTTCTGTTCCCTAAAATAAGCCGCAGTCCTATTAAAGTGGTATGTCTCCCTAAATTCAGATTACTAAATTATTGAAAATGTTTTTTTTTTAAGGCAGTTCAACCACTTGGGTCATGGATGCCTATGTATATGTGTGCAATTGATAATTAATCAATCATATATTTAGTCAATGAATATATTTTTATTTATTAGTTTTTAATAGTAAGAATAAAATAAGATAATAAAGGGACAAAAATACTTAAAAATGTGGTGTAAATGTACACACATAGAGTGACACACACAGATACACGCAAGGACACACCCACCCAAACGCAACCACACACACACGTGCAAGTATATTTTCTAGCTCTACTTCTCCTTATAGGTTTAATTGTTATTTATATTTTTGTGAACAGATCTGTAGCTCTGAGGAATCTCAATGTTCTCTGACACAATTCATGGTTGTCTCCAAGTATGTCAGAGAGAGTACCATGAATTTCCGGTTGGTTTCGAATCTCCTCGTAGGCTCTACAGTCCGTGAAAATATGTTTAATTGTTAGATCTTCACCACATACTGTACATTCAGGCCTTTCTTCCCGCCTGAATAAGTAGGAATAGGTGAGATTAGTATGGCCAATTCGCATTCTCGACACCTCGAACCACCTCATCCCGCCTACTGTCTTGAGATGAGGTTTTCCATGCCGAGGCAGTGGATTTTATCTCTCTTAATTTGTTGTCTCTTTTTCTATTCCATTCATATTGCCACATTGAGTGAATAAAATATTTCAAATGAGCAGCAGCATCCGACTGTAGGATGTGCGAATAAGGAATGCCATCTTTAATTGCTTTTTTTTTGCTGCTAAATACGCTTTATCGCTGCCGCTTATATTATTGTGGGTTGGAATCCAGCAGAGAGTGACGTGTCGATTTGTTTTGTAATGAAAATCTTTTCCTTCAATAAGGTCTGAAATGATCGCATTGCGGGATTAGAAGTTTTGTATTGAGGAGAGAAGACCGAGAATCTGTGTATATCACTAGGTTATTAGTATTTTCATTTAAACTATTTACTGCTTTGCTTAATGCAAGCAGCTCTGCTGTGTAAATAGAACTTAGATTTGGTAGGGATAACATTTGTATTCTGGCATTGTCCACTACTGCACATCCTCCGCCATCATGAGTTTTGGAACCATCTTTGTATATTTCTGTTGAAAATGTTTAAATTTACTTTTTTTAAATTCGGTTTTTGATGCTCTTGAGATGCAAATTATGGAGGCATTGATTTTATACATCAAGATAAATAAAACGCACGAATTCTTTTTACATTTCAATGAATTTGGGTTCTAAAAAAGCAAACAAATTATTTTATAGAACATTACATTTGGTTATCTCTACCGGAGATTTTATACCTCATTAAAACCTTTTTTCATTTAAATTATTTTTATGATTCATTGAACTAGTAGATGTTTCTTTATTTGATGGCGAATTAAAAGAATGTTAAGGTCTTCTGTTATTGAATATAATGCGTTTAATAGAAAACATGATGTATTTATTTTATGATGTATAATGTGTCATTTTATCTCTACCAAATTACTTGTATTGGGTTATTTATTTTTTACATAAATTATATAAGTTATTTTAATAATCATAAATGGTTCTTTCTTACAAATTGAAAAATTTAGATATAAGTAAAAGTATTGCTATGCCTGAAGGGTCATATTAATAAATATTCATAATTCTCTTTCAGGATTCGAAATTTCGGGCACGTGCCAATCAAACGTCGATTAAACAGGTATGTAGATATTATTTCAGTATTTTTTTTTCAGTATTTAAAGAAATTAGACGCATTCATTTGAAATGTTATAGTCATATTTACTTAGAATTTAAAGAAGTATGAAACCTTTAGTTTTTAAGTTTTTTTAATAAAACTTAATGACGAACGAGGACAGACGAACGTATGCCATTTGGAACATATACAAACGAAATTCAAGCAACGATATAGCACAAACCTACCAACTGACATACAACAGTCCTCATACACCTTATACAAACAAATAGTTACACAAACGTCTAGGACAAACATGCATATGAGAAAAAACATGTATGACCTACTGTGAAGTAAAATAATGCCTGCATTTGTAAATATGTCTTTTACTTTTTACGTTTTAGTTTATGTTTAAACTTTTTATTATTTTATTTATAATTTATTTATTTATTTTATATATATTTATGTAAATATTAACTACTAAACATTCAAAGACCTGTTGATAGGTTCTACCCATTAACCAACGTTCAAAAGGGCAAATTAGAAATTAGAAAACAAATAAATAAATAAATAAAACTTTGTAATATATCTGACCCATCTGAGTAATTTGGAGAGCTTTTTTCCCATGCAGACATGATCCAATCTGTTTCCCTTCAATGCTGTTTTTTCCCACTTCTAAGTACACCGGATTTAAGGAGAAAGTCTACAACATATGAAAAAGTACAAAAGAAATTACATCTTTAGTTTTGGATCTCTGAATTATATAGGAAGCTTCTTGGTTCAGCTTGAATTTTTTCCAATGAGTTCTTCCAAAGCACCAGCGAAAAAGAAACAAACAAGAGCATCAAATTAACATATCCCCTAGCAGACAATATCGTCGATACAAAAGCAAACTAACGAATATGAAAATCACCACTTTTCAGAGTAGAAAAGTTTTAATTCATAACTTTTTTTTGGACAGTGAAATATTCGGCAGATTTGACCTTTTGATAGTGGAATACTTTCCCTTTAATAAAGTGAAGTCAGATTGAAGAATTTGCCGTAAATAAGTCCAGCAGAAATTATTAAAGATGGACAATGAAAGATGCATTTTTTCATATTCGTTAGTTTGCTTTTGTATCGACGATATCTCCGGTCTCTGTATTAGTATGAAAATAATTGTTAATGAATAGTTATCAAGAGCACAGGGTGGTTCGCGCATTGATCTGCAACCAAGAATGGAGCTTGGCTCTCATCCAGGCTGACCCGGGTTGACTTTATTCATTATTATGACTTAACGGGCATTAAAAATGGGAAATAGATTTAAATTATCCTCTTGACTTCATAATAACTGTCAAAAAAAATTATGACGCAATCCATTTCACCTAATATTCAGGTTTATCTGAGGTCACCTAACATTTCTTGAAACTAACTAAAAGTAAGTTGTTTTGTAAGAATTTAGTAATATTTCAATCTACTTTGGAATATTAAGTGCCAGCCTATGTACTCGGTACTTGCACCCATACATGACGGTATTCTCACGCAAACCCCGTGTGAAAAGGCGCCACATATTGATCTAGGTAATTGAAATTACGAAAAGAACGTGCGAAGGCATTTACAAAAGTATGTATGTGCGTTTTTATGTTTAATTTTCCTTGAAATAAATTCCAAATCCGATTTGAATGAACTTGTATTTTGATTTCAGTACATGAAAAAGATAAGGGGATTACTCGATACTACTTTACTGAGGAATATGTTTAAACTAACTTAGTTGTGAACGATATGTACCGCCTTTCCCTGCAAGAAATATTAAATATATAATGTATAATGAGGATGTATAAAGAGATAGTCAAAATTATAAATATAGCAACAAAATAAGAAGCAAACCTATATTAGTAAATTGCAATTTCCATTCAAAGAAAACGTATACACCCTAGGGACTCATTAATAACAGGACTGGTGGGTTGTGGATAAACACTCTTCTAATGGCGGTTTACGAACATATCAAATCAGTTATGAATAGTTAGTTTGAAAAGGTTTTATGCCGTGACTCAGGGCTTAAGGATAAAAATTGGGGCGATATTATGTCATCACATAGATTAATGATGGAGGTTTGAAGACTTTTTGCAAAAATTCATAATGAGATAACACACGAAAGAATATATATTCTTTCCGCAGAGGAAAACGGTTTTCAAGTTCTTATAACACTTCTTTTCCTACGAAGGAATCAAAGATTAGTTTTTCCGAAGAGTTTTATAAAAGATTTAGATGAGTAAAATCCACCATGAATTGAAGGAATTTAAAGATGTCTTTCTTACTTAATCCTGAGCTTGTTCATTCTGCCTTTGTTTAACGGGGCTTTGAGTAACTTAGCAGCGTTGTGGCTTCGAGATAAACTCAAGCCCCTCCTTTGAGTCGTGCTCACTGAATCCTTTAGTAAAAAGTATTTCTCAACTTTTGTCGAAGAACTTGTGCCGTGACATTCACCAGACTCTTGGCACTAGGATTTTTTTCTTGTGGAATACAATTTTTTTTTTTTTTTTTTTTTTGTTATCCACATTTATCTGATCCTTCCAAACAGCTCTTTTAAAGGAGAAAATTACTCCCTCCCTTTTTCTATCTTAATAAGAATTTTCAAAGATTACAGATTCGTTCTATTCACGATGAATACATAAAATTGAGGTC
This sequence comes from Gonocerus acuteangulatus, assembly GCA_946811695.1. Lineage (NCBI taxonomy): Eukaryota > Metazoa > Arthropoda > Insecta > Hemiptera > Coreidae > Gonocerus > Gonocerus acuteangulatus. The sequence continues at coordinate 81,272,192 of OX328123.1, forward strand.
ATCGGATTGAATCAAAATATTTGCTCTGCTAGTATTCTTTCACAAATTAGAACTTCTTAAATTTTTTAGACAAGTGTTGAAAAAAAACCGCAATGGTGGTTGAATTTAGGTATTTAGTACTTCAAAAATATTATTCTGAATAGACATACTGAAAATTGTTTGGAAATATTGTGTAGCTTGAGTAAAAATATTTAAAAAACGTATTTAACTCTTTTATGTTAATGTTGCTTAAAGGGTAGTTTTCTCGGAACATCGATACAATCGCTTAGGCTATCCAATTGACATAGATTTTTTTTAAATTATATGCGAAAGTGACAATATAAAGTTACATGATTATATTTTTTTAATTTTGCCCTGAATATGTGCATACTCATTATAGTATAAAGTTAAAATATATTTTAATCATTTTTATTCTCGTAATACTTTAAATTCAAATAAATTAATCCCGCATTCAAATAAGGGAATTTACAATATATTCCTGGTTTCTTAGAAGACATATATAAATTAACATCTCAGTGCGTAAAATTAATAAATGAATTTCTCCAGTATATGCAAAATATGATTTATTATTATTTTATTTATTTTTTATTTTCCTACGGCTTATCGACATTTAGGCCATTAGCCCCGACATCCACGGTGTAGCGAGGAATTTTCCCACCGAGATGAAAAAATGCCTGCCGCCAGTGGGGATCGAACACACTGTCTCCCGCATATGAATCTAAGGCGATAGCCATTAGACCACGGGGAGATCCCATGAGTTATTATTGATACAATTTCTAGAATTCCTGAAAAAATCTTGGAGAAGATTAATTAATTTTTTTAATTATAAGGTCTTCTAACGAAATAAATGCTTATATAATGAATATGATAAATCTCATATGAACATTGAATTAAAAATATAAATTCTACCCAACTTTGAAAAGTGCAAGTAAAGGTCTAAATCAGCGAATAAATAAATGAATACTTACTTATATGTAATTCATATGGCAGCTAAATGACAAAAAGGTGTAAAATCGTAGGGAAAATAAGAATGGGTAAAATCGCAGGTGACAGTAGTATGTAGATATCATCTACAGTCTGCTTGATAGATAATGGTGAATATTACTATACTAATATGTTATTTTTTAAATATACGATCTGGGTGAACGAAAATTTATATAAATTATCTATAGTCTTACATGACATCATTAATGATTCCTCATAAGAACAGATCTCTCTTCCTTTATCCGTGAATATATATATATATATATATATATATATATATATATATATATATATACATAATACATATATATATATATATGTATATATATATATATTTATATATATTAGTTGATGCGCCGTTAAAAAATAAAACAAAAAAACAAACATATATATACATATATACACATGTAAATACGTATATGTGTGGACGAGATAACTGAAGTTCTCAAATAGCAGACAAGATCTCTATTTTGTTTTTAGAATCTCCAAATGAAGTCTCACCAGCTTCAATATATGCGTCCTTCAATAAAAGCGAGCCATCTTCAAATGGTTTCTTGTGTTTCGCAAATAGATGATCTTTGTACCTTTTATTGTTTGGTTGCTCTTGTGAATATGGTTTGTCTTTTTTTTTTTTTTTTTTTTTTTTTCTTTTTTTTTTTTTTTTTTTTTTTTTTTTTTTTTTTTAACAAATCATTTTTTTTTTATTTACTCTGTGACGAAAAATCCTTTTTTTAGTTTTGATTATACCTCTCTAAGTCCTACGCTTAGGTATTCCAACTGGCTTAAGGAAAACGAGACTATTACACTTATCTTTTTTCATTAAAAATGAAATTTCTTCCTGCAAGCTACAATTCAAGACTGACTCCTATTCCTGCAGCCACAACATTTATATTGGCAAATATAGTCCCGAATGTTCTCGCAAAACTTTAGAGTTTCTAGAAAAATCGGGGTTAATCAAAAACGCAGGTTTCCTTTGATAAAGCCAGTAGCAGGGGGTCATTACGATAAAATATACTGATTGGGTACTTTTCTGGCCTAATTGTCAATGGAATAAATTTGAGTTGTTTATGTATTTAACTTTCTTTTAGTTACCTACTTACTAAAACGAAATATGTGAATAGTTCAATAGCGGATATTGTTTCTCTTGATTGACTTAAAAAGCATTCGTGATAGCCCGTTTGAGTACCTCTACTCTATAACAATCGCTATTAGAGGTAGAAGGTTACCTATCCAAACTGCGTACTTTACGGGTTTGCGCATCAAGATCTCTGCTCGCTTGTCTACTGCTCTTTTAGTTTCACTGATTGACAATAAGCTTCAAAAACATAACTCATTCGAGACAGCGAGCTGCAGGGCTGTGGACTCCCTGCAGCGAGCCTGTCCCACCTTATCGGTACCGCTGCAGCGCACCGCGCAGCAATGCCTTTTCCGCTCGTATCTTCTCAGTTCTCCTAATACGAACGCATTATTTCTTTCTTTGAAAAGTTTCCGTCTCCATGTTTTCAACTTGGGTTTTGGACCAGGCAATGGCAGGCTTATAAACTTTTTTTTAAATTTTTTAATTATTTTTTATTTATATTTACATTTCATTAGTGCGGTTCCTCCCTCCCACTATAGGGAGGAACCCCGCTTACACGGATGACCTCATGTCAACAATACGGAAGTGCCGACTAGAAAAATATTTGGTTGAAATATTTTCTTCAGGATGTCACAATATTAATGTTTATCCATTGTTCTCTCGATAAAATGATGATATCCTACCACCGAAGCAGCCGTACTTCCCCAAACCATAACATTATCACTTCAATGTTTAATGTTCAGGCGAAGATTATTTCCATGGAGCTCTTCATTTGCCTTTCTCCAGTCAAAATTTGTTCTATCAGGGCCAAACAAAGTGAATTTCGACTTATCCAAAAACAAAACAGTTCTCCAGAAGTCCATCTCTTCTTTAAATAATTCTTGGGAGAAATAATTTACATATTTTTATATTTTTCGTTGATGTAAGAATTTTGCCTTGCAACTCTACCATTGTATTGCCTTTATTTTTTAAGATTCTTTGAATGGTTTCAGCACACACTGATTCATTTAAACGTTTTTTAACTAATGTAGCCTACTTTGCAGCACTTAATGTTGAATTATTTTTTATTTGGCACTTAATCCAACGTTTGTCTTTGCCGGTAATACGTTTCTTTTGTAATGACTCTAGATTTTCTTATTATTCTGTTTTCTTTTTTAAAACGTTCAATAATATGTTGAATGGTCGCATAAATTGATAATAGAGGTGATTCCTTGTTGTTTTGCCCATTTTAAATTTGTTAATCACTATTTCTCGTTCAGGAATAGTTGTATGCGTAACAAAGGGTCTCACCGTGTTTCCATATGAAATCTGCACTGGCGTCTTTCTTGACTTTGATGTATTTATTTTATTTCTAGTTCCTAGAAATAATTTTTTGTCAAATATCAGACCTCTAACTATACTCGTTTTGTGGGAATAAGGGTTGAAACCCCTAACTTCAATGTCGTTTTTCTATAAAACTATAATAGATATTTAAATGAAACCTACGTTAATTGAAGCTATTGGTGAGGTGTACCTTGCATATTTTTTTCATAATTTTCGGCTCACTTATAAGGTAAGAAAAAAATTGTGAATATTTAAAGGTGGTTTTCTCTAACTATCCCTCGAAGCACACCTACCAAAAAAATCACGTAAAATCAGTAATTCCTCAACTATTATTTGCAAAAGTTTCATAGGTGTGTGAAAGGTGCATCATACCTGAAATAAAAAAAATCCTATATCGATAGCTAAACACTAAAAAACAAATCTATCGAAAATATCTCAAATTACTCTTGGGACGTTTTTATTATCACAAATAAATATGAACCCTCAGATTGCTCAGGGCATAAGCTGTATTATACAGATCGAAAAACTACTGTCATATTGCTAGCCACTTGAGATAAAAATCTTCATCATTATTTTCCTCAATAGTTGTGGTAACATTTGTAACATCGAATAAATGTGTTAATATTTCCGCGGGTTTAATGATTTTTGATTTGTAACAATATAATAGCTCAGCGAGGTAACATACCGCTTGTGTCATTTGATATGTCCCTGTGAAGAGTATTTTAAGATCATTCTCAGTTAATTCTGGAAAATCTGTGATGGAAGTAGAACACAGTTTTGTGAAGGACTTTTTGCTGTGAATCAATTTATTCGTTTCGATTGGATCCTGTAACGTATTCTGCTGTGTTTCACGTTCTTTCATATAATCAACGATGGTATCAGCAAGTTCTTGATCCGAGTTAAATCTTTTCCCAAACATATTGTGTAAGAATCCAGCGATACGGCACAATGATCCAACAACAGGCAATAATTTATTATCCAATTTATGATGCAGCAAGCGATATTTCTGGCCAATATCTCCGTGTACGGCCTCAACAACCCATCTTACTTTTGTGACACGTCTTGAATGATTTGCTTCTTCGGTAGTTAACTGTTTGCGATTTCCCTTACACGCTGGCATTAAGACATTATATCCAAGATTTTCTATATTTTCAACAACATCTCGAAAACCCCTATCGACAAAGCACAAGTCACCTTGCTGCATAAGGGATCTTAATCCAGTCGGATTTTCAAGTACAGCTTTCATTATAGCTGCATCATTCATGTTAGCAATAAACGGGCCTGCTATATCAACAATGTAACTATTCGTGGTACAGATAGTGAAAGGTTTGCAAAGTGGAACTTTTTTTTTACCAGAAAAAGATTTTTGTTGATAAGAATTGTTAGTGCTCTTTTCGTGTCTAACATAAGTACCGTCAAATATCAAAGCCAATGTATTTTCTTTTATTTGGAAAAGCTTTTTTGCTACGTAATTCGTTGCTTATTAATTCTTCTCTGGATTTAGCGTTAATTCCAAAATGCCTCGGTAGGATATCCTTCTCGAAAGCGTTTATAACTTGATTAAAATAGTCTGAGACCTGCTGCTCTCTTTCTAAGCCAAATAACTTTTGGATCATATCATTCGAATTACCACTTCTCAATTTAAATAAGAAAATTACGAATGCTTGAGTAATAGTGCGAGAACCACTAGATTTCATACTAGTAATCATTTGTTTTAACATCTTAATATTTTCCCACCTAAGCCCAGTAAATGTTTTAAGCTTATCCACAGGCAGAGAATCATCGCTAAGTTGAGAGTAAAGAGAAGCATTAACATTTTGAGTACAAATATTTAAAAATTGGAGTATTTCTTTTGTGTCCATAGAGCTGTAATTCGAATATTCTCGCAATAGACGAAGTTCCTCAACAAAAAAAAAAAAACGTTTTTTTTATTAAATGAGCTTGACAGCATCGATTGTCTTTTGGTATAAAAATACGACAAGATTTTTTGTTGCATTACACAGAGTGCAGCAAGTATGCGTTATCTTAACTCTCTTTAAAGGAAGTTCCACGTATTCTGTCTCTGTTTTTTTTTCTCTCAGTTACGAAAAAGCTTGGATCCTCTCCTGGATCCTCGTTATTGGTATCGCTGCTTGATTCCTCTGCTTGATGTGTCTGTTGATACACCAATAATCTGCACTTATTGAAAAATAATGAACCGATTTGAACCTTATTAGTGCAAAAAGCCTGATACTTAGAAATGTCTTCATTTGTTAGAATTTGTTTATACTTACCACTGATTTTTTTTTTTACTTCTACCACAATTAACACATCTTCTAGTTTTATCACTGTCGTCATCTTCCATTTTGTAGTATAGTAAGTTTCAAAAAACTAAAAATACACAATTATGAACACAAAAAAAAACCTTTTCTTCACCTGATTAATTCAAACAATAGGGCTGATCTGCTGACTCCAAGGAAGATGTTATGGCAATTTTCGCTAAACCAAACTTTGCACTTGTGTACTCAGTAAGCTGATATCTAATTCCCATAATTACATAATACTTTAGGATCACTGATAAGGATTAGGACTTTAGGATTCTTACGAAAAAAAGATAACCTATGTGTGCTCAAGAATATTGGATTTTTGTTATTTCAGGTATGATGCACCTTTCACAAACCTATGAAACTTTTACGAATAATACGTTTATTTTCTAAGCGGAACTAAACTTTGCATCTTTTTCACTGTGACCTTCAATTCCTATGAGTTTTAATGAAGATTTTTTTCTATTTGTATAAATGTTGTAGAGTTGATTTGATTACTTAAATTCAATGTATGACAATGAACCATTATGTCCTCATGTGCATTGGCATTTAAATTGTAACAAATTGAGAGCAACTAGCAATAGAAATAGAAATCTTGGTTTGCATAATTTTGACTGTGAGCCACTGTATATATATATTTGTCTGTTCGCGGTCTAGCACAGCGAATAATGGTCCGATTTTGATGAAATTTGGTACAAAAATCTTTCCTCTAATTTGAAAGGTCAAATTCCCGGAATCCGCCCACCGGAATATGGTTTTTGGAGCGAAATTCGCGCGAAAAAAATCGTTGCGCTTACTTCATATGCTTGCAAGTACTCGTTTTTTAGGCTTATTAGTCTAGGAAAACGAATGAAACCAATTTTAAGGCGATAGCTTTAATCGTTTTCGAGAAAATTGGAAAAATAGTTTTTGAATAACGATTTTGGTTTGGATTTTGGATTTTATTAACAGACATGAAAAGCTTTGGGAACTCCGTATACTTTCCTTAATATCTCGAAAACGGTTGCGATTCTTGGTAAGCGGCAGGTTACCATTCAAAAGCTTACTAAATGCTTTACAAAAAAGGTTTTCAAGACAGTTTTTATTTGGCGATGTCAATCGGAGAAATAAGTCCTTAAAACTTTGAAGTAATTGATTTCGTTTATTCGAACGGTTCTTTTTGTCTGTTTTTATTCCCTGTTATTTTTTAATAGTTGCATAATTTGACAATAAAACAGATTAAATAAAATAAGAAAAACAATTTATTGTTAGAAATATAGCTTTCAAAGAGAGAGATTCGAAGGCCTTGTCACTATTTCCAACTGCCTCTAAGCGGGAGCCTATCTGGGGTTGGCCGACCTATTCAGGTAAGACCATAAAACCTTTTCAATAAAGGTAGAAACAAAATAATAACTGTCTCTATTTTAATCTTCCAAATTAGACTAGGGATAAGAACGGAACCGCGCTTTGATGGCCCAGTTCCTGCGAGTCGAACTTTTATTACGTCATTCACACGGGCGTAATTCCTTAGGCATTAGAGATGTGAGGAGGAAACTTTTCCAGAAAATTGTCCCCTATGGTTTCAGAGGCTTGGTCAAAATCGTCTAGGACCCACAATTCGGCGGGCAAGGGTTCGAAACTGTGAAACCGAAGAGTTACAGATTTGCGTTATTAAATTTTAATACTACTTATTTGGTTTCTAATTTATTTTTGCTTTTCTACATGCAGACAGTAGGTGTAGTATGGCACGCTGTGTAACAGCTAGTTAGTTCATAAATGTATGAGTTTCTTTGCATTAATGGTTTTTACCATTGGCAGCATGTAAAGGGGACAGACGACCAACTTAAAATATAATAGGAAGACAAGGTATAGTTGGGATTCGGCTAGGAGAAAAACGTCAGACTTTCAGGAAGTAATCTGTATTTGGACGTTTCGGCTGCACATTGGCAGCCTTCTTCAGATAAAAAAATACAACTTATAAGTAAAAAAATAAATATACAACTTGTAAGTAAAAAACAGGCAGAAATGAGCGTAGTATATACATCAAGACAATAAATTTTAACCAATCTTATTTTTAAACAATGAAAATACGGTAGTCGGAAAGTAAACAGCATGTAGAAAGTAGTAAGTAAGCAGTAAAACAAACTAATCAGTACAAAAAAGGAACATTTTTCACATAGTGAGAAAATACAATCTATTCTATAAGTGAATACAATTTATAATTTATAATAAAATTAATATATAGATACGTACCACTAGAGAATGCCTAGGGGGGAGGGAGGAAGACCTCGAGGACAACTTAGGTAACCATGGTTGAATGTATGAGGGACAGCAACTACACAGGGGGTTTTATAGTTTTGACTGGGGGAGGGGTGAGGAAGCGGTAAGTCGGTGAAGATGAAAGAAGTGCAATTGCTGAGTTGTAAAAGCGGGTTGTAAAGGTGTTAAGAGTTTTGGGACACACAAGTAGAAAAATTGTCTGGAGCCTGGGAACAAAGATAAAAAGGAGGTCAGGACAATTTATGGAAGACGGCGGAGTAGGCAGGGGAGATGTTTTGTTTGTCGGTTTTGTAATTAATGTTATTGGGGTTTAAGTTAATGTGGACGCATTCGGAAATCTGTCGTTTTTTCGTCGTCTTGACTTGACGACACAAAAATATTTTCCACAGAACGAAACACCAAAAAACGACAGATTTCCGAATGCGTCCACATTAACTTAAACCCCAATAACATTAATTACAAAACCGACAAACAAAACATCTCCCCTGCCCACTCCGCCGTCTTCCATAAATTGTCCTGACCCCCTTTTTATCTTTGTTCCCAGGCTCCAGACAATTTTTCTACTTGCGTGTCTCAAAACTCTTAACACCTTTACAACCCAGCAATAGCACTTCTTTCATCTTCACCGACTTACCGCTTCCTCACCCTTCCCCCAGTCAAAACTATAAAACCCCCTGTGTAGTTGCTGTCCCTCATACATTCAACCATGGTTACCTAAGTTGTCCTCGAGGTCTTCCTCCCTCCCCCCTAGGCATTCTCTAGTGGTACGTATCTATATATTAATTTTATTATAAATTATAAATTGTATTCACTTATAGAATAGATTGTATTTTCTCACTATGTGAAAAATGTTCCTTTTTTGTACTGATTAGTTTGTTTTACTGCTTACTTACTACTTTCTACATGCTGTTTACTTTCCAACTACCGTATTTTCATTGTTTAAAAATAAGATTGGTTAAAATTTATTGTCTTGATGTATATACTACGCTCATTTCTGCCTGTTTTTTACTTACAAGTTGTATATTTATTTTTTTACTTATAAGTTGTATTTTTTTAGCTGAAGAAGGCTGCCAATGTGCAGCTGAAACGTCCAAATACAGATTACTTCTTGACAGTCTGACGTTTTTCTCCTAGCCGAATCCCAACTATACCTTGTCTTCGTATCTCTGCAACGGCTAACTATCTCCATCTTCACTGTAAAATATAATAGGTGTGTACAATGTCTATACAAAACACGCCTACTTGGACTGAATTTTTCGAAAACTTCAAAGAACTGCCTGAGCTTTGGGAAGTTAAATCAGAAGTGTTTAAAGACCGAAATAAGAAGAAGAATGCTAGGCTGAAGCTCTTGGAAATTTACCAAAGAATTGAACCGGATGCAAATGTTAACAGTTTGAAGAAAAGAGTTGGGAACATAAAAACATGTTATCGCAGGGAGCTGAAAAAGGTTGAACAATTTTTACGATCTGGTCGTGGGGCTCAAGAAGAGTTTTTCAATGAACGGTCGTACTTAAACCAACACATCGTAGATTGTACTGCCCATTATTAAAAAAAAATTAAAATCTACAGGCGCAAAGACGCGAAGTTCACTTAATATCAGGGACTGAAAATAACTATTAATTTTTATTTCAAATGAGTTTCAATTAACCTTTAATTTTTATTATTGGAAAATAAAAATTCCATCGTAATAGATGTATTTTAGTATTTTTTAAAAAATAATTTCTAATAATTCTTATTTCAAAAACTTAAAAATAAAAATTATTTGAATAATGTTATTTCAAATTTTTTTTTAATAAAATTTTTTATTACTTTAACTTGAAACATTATTTTAAATAATAAAAAAAAAAATATTAGTGCCATAATGAATAGAAAGTAATACACAAAAACGAAGTCTAGAATATACAATATATACTCATACAATAAATACTCATACAAATCAATTGGATTTAGACGAACTTTGATTCACTGAAATAAAGAAATAACTTCTAATAAACAAAAGGTTCCAAATCCATATTTATTTATTCCGAGGATAAGATATATTTAATAAATCAGTTTCATTTCACCTTTAATTTTTATTATTGGGAATAAAAATTCCATCGTAATTGATATATTTCATTATTTTTTAAAAATAATTTTCTAATAATTTTTATTTTAAAAACTTAAAAATAAAAATTATTTCATCACACTTAATCATTAATTTTAAAAATATAAATTATGAAGTAATTTTTTTGTTATCATTTTTAGGAAACATTTAATTTTTAAGTACCGCTCTTTTGACCACAATTTTCTTCTTTTTTTTTTCTTTTTTTTTTCTTCTTTTTTTTTTTGAAGAAACACTTCCCCATCATCCTCACACAATTCTTTTAGAAGTGTAAAAGACAACACGGGATTGTAACTCATTTTCCTCCAAGCGTGTGTTCGCATCAGAACTGATCAGCAAATGAAGTTGGCCCAACAAGTTGGTCGTCTGTGGGCCCCTTAAGGCAATAAGTTTCGATAGGAAATAAATAATCTGAAATGTATATATATAACTCATGTTTTATGTAATAGAGAAAAAGTGTTTATTTTGTATTTTTTTTTCTTTCTTAAAGACAATAGTTTTATCCAAGCTTGAACTCGGTGGTAAGCTGTAGATAACCCGATCCAAAAATCTGTGTTCGTGTGTGGATAAGTGGACGTCAAAATTTAATAAATAAATAAATTATTATTTTAAGCAACTTCTTCAGGATTTAAGCAGCTCCTGATATTGGGGGGCTGTAGGTGTTAAGTTGTGAACATTCCGTCTCTAGGGCTCTGGGTTCAATTCCCCACTGGGGGTAGGGAGTTTCCTGACGGGTTGTGGTTTCCCCTGGGTCGATGGTTTCTCTTTCGAAATAAAAACAAAACAAACTTCAGCGTTTATTTTTTCCGATCTCCTCATCATGCTTATCATGAAATTTAATGTAAAATGATACTTGCAGCAACTGGAATGATCATCTATTTCTTCAGGAACTTCTGCTAAACATTTCTCGTGTCGTATTTAACTGTTTGATAATATATGTATGTAATGTTCCGTCTTTATTTTATTGACCGATTATTTCAAATTATCAATCGTTGAATACTATACACTTTTGCTATTATACGCGAATATAGAAACAGATTGTTCACTGTATACTAAGATTTCTTTAGTGAACCATCGACCTCTATGGTTATTAACGTCTAATGGAGGCCAAATTTTCCTAAGAGTCATAGAATAATAATTATTAATCTATGAATATTAGGAAAAGCATATGTTATTATAATATGCAATACACACTCATCTCTCTTTTTTACTGTCTCTCACTCACTCCGTCTCTTTCTCTCTTCTTCCTCTATCTTTTCTCTCTCTCTCACTCTCTCTCTCTCTCTCTCTCTCTCTGTATACATACGAATATGTATGTATAGTTATCTAGGCTATTAGTCTCGTTCTGTTTATTGGTTGTCAACTCATTCATCGCTAAAAACATTTAAACAGCATTGAAGAAGTTCTGCTCTTGGCATCAGTCAAAGAAGGGTCTATTCAATATTCAACTTTCTTGAAGACCTCTCCAGTTTCCAGATAAAACGAGTTGTTAAGTACTTCTATTTGGTGCTTTAGTTCTTGTTAATGACAGGTATTAAGGAAACGATGTTCTTCCTCTAGTCATTAATGGCATTCATCTTAGCGACACTAACTTGTTTGACGGGGAATCAAAACTTTAAGAGTTTGAAGAGAGATTTCGGATGTTGACTCTGATCGAAAATGACAAGATGTTGAAAGTTTTAATAAGTACTTCGCCTTTGTTACCCGCCGACAATATGGCCTGTCTCCCAGCCTCAGCGAGGATGTCCCTTGATGATAAGGAAGACAAATTGATGGAGATTGCTCTTGAGAAGTTAATTTACATCCTTGAAAACTTTTGAAGTTATAAAAAATTAAATTTTATTAAATGAGTCAGTTCGTTTTATAAGATTTGTTTCTTATATACATTAAAAAAAAAAAGCTTTCATTGTCATTATTTATCATTGATCCTGGCATTTTTTTCTTACTTATATTACTTGCAGTATATTTTCCATGCGTAATATTTATTTGCGTTTCTGTACACAGAACAAATGTAAATAAACGCTCTCACACACAAGCGGGCACACAGATAGACATATGCACTCACCCATACACATATACCAACCCATATCCATGCAACCACACTCACATATTCTCTAACACAGACAGCATACACACACACACACACTCTATCCTGCTTATTTAACTAATCTTATGTCTTTAGATTTTATTTATTAATTCCGTTTTGTCAATAAAGTTTAATACCTTTCTAACGTTATCAGCATCATCTCCAAGTATTTCATCCATGATGTCTGATAACATTAGCTCTTCTCTAATTGACTGATATATTCGGCATTCTGTAAGTAGATGTTTCACTGTTACTTGAACGTTGCATGATTCACAGATTGGGGGTGGTTCTTTAGAAAAAAGGAATGAATGAGTTAATCTTGTATGCCCAATCCGCAATCGACTTAAGGCAACTTCATGTTTTTTATTGATGCTGGGTGGGGTCTTCCAAGCTTTAACTGTTAATTTTATTTCTCTTAATTTGCTGTTTTCTATTATTTGCCATGTAGATTGCCAGCTTTGCCAGACTATTGCCTTTAGGTAATTAATGATATCGTTCTTTGGAACCCTATGATAGGGAATGCCTTCGTTTACAGCTCTTTTCGCGAAGGAATCGGCCACCTCATTCTCTTTTATACCGCAGTGACCGGGTACCCATACGAAAAGAACTGTTTCACTATTTCTGTAAAGTTCTGCTATGGTTTCATGAGTGAGTGTGATCAGTGGATGGTTTGAGAATGGATTCCTCAGAGCAAGAATTGCAGACAAAGAATCCGTAAAAATTACTTTATAGTTGGAGTTAGTTGTTGTATTTAAGGCCTTTGTTATGGCCAACAGTTCGGCAGTGAAGATGCTACACATTTTACTGAGGGGGAACATGTTGTTCGTGGTGTTGGAGTGTGTTGCAGCACCAACTCCATCGTTGTCCTTAGAACCGTCAGTGAAAATGTGAATAGCTTGAGGAAATTAATTTCTTATTTTGAGAAAGTCCTGTTGATATATATACTGGCTGGTATCTTTTTTAACGAATTTGGATAATTTGAAGTTGATATTGGGAAAGGGTAGAGACCACGGTTCCCTGGAGGGCACAGCACTATGAAAAATAGACGGTAGGGCGATGTTGAATTTAGATAATAGTTCTGATATCCGGAGAGGGAAAGGCTTTCTTGGAGTTCTTCGTCTAGGGATGTTTACTGGGTCCTGGATGTATACGTTAAGAGGGTGATTATTGGAGGATAAGATTGTAATGTAGAAGTTAAGCGTTAATAATTCTCTACGGAGTTCTAAAGGCAGTTCTCCTGCATCAACGCATAGGCTGTTTGTTGGGCTAGATCGGAATGCTCTGGTTGCTAGTCTGATGCCAGCATGGTGAATACTATCAAGCATTTTGAGAGTTGTGGGTGAAGCTGAACCATAGGCCATGCAGCCATAATCCATCTTGGCTCTCACCAGGCTGCGATATAACATCAACATGCTGACCTTGTCTCCTTCCCCTTTAGTACAAGACAACATTTTGAGGATATTTAGTGTCTTGAAGCAATTTGCTCGCGTAATTTTTAAGTGATTTTTCCAATTAAGGTTTTTATCAAAAGTAAGTCCCAGGAATTTAATACTATCTACAAACTTTATGGGAGCTCCACTTACAAACAATGGGGTTGGGTTGTCAACTTTCTTTTTAGAAAAAAATATGCATTCAGTTTTAATATTAGATACAGTGAAACCATGATTTTTTAACCAGTCATTAATTTTATTTAGAGACAGTTGTATGTTCTCGTGCACATTTTCAATTACTTTTCCGTTACAATAAATGACTATATCATCAGCGTACAGCATTGCCTTGACAGGTTCTTCTATGTGATTAAGTAAATCATTTATTGCAATGGAAAACAGAAAGGCACTAATTACACTTCCCTGCGGGACCCCATTTTCTTGTACTGATTCTAATGAGAGCTGAGTACCATTTCGAATACAAAATGTTTTATTTGTCAAAATATTTTGAATAAAATTAAATATATGACCATTTACTCCCATTTGTATGAGTTTGTCAAGAATGAGCCTCCTCCAGACACAGTCGAATGCATTTTTTATGTCAATAAATACGGCTAAAACCTTTTCATTAGAGTTAAAAGCAGAGTTAATATCTGTCTCTAACCTTACTAGATTATCTCTAGTACTGCGTCCTGGCCTAAATCCACTCTGCCAATTAGTGTAAAGATTATTTTTCTCCATGTACCAATGTAACCTTTTCATTATCATCCTTTCCATCAATTTACAGAGTGAACAGGTCAGGGAGATGATTCGATAACTTGCAGTTTCATCTTGTGGTTTGCCAGTTTTAAGTATAGGTATGCACACCGATTTTCTCCAAATGTTAGGGAAACGAGAAGAGATGAAAATATTGTTGAATATCTTTAAGAGGATTTGTTTATTATCAGTTGAAAGATTCTTTATCATTGAAATAGTAATGTTGTCTGGACCAGGAGAGGTGTCCTTGCGAGATTCCAGAGCTAGAGCTAATTCTAAATAAGTAAATGGTAAATTTAGTGGATTAATGGGATCTCTATTTATTTCTATTGGTTGTGATTCTACCAGATGTTTCCTTACTAAGAATTCAGGGCAGTAGTTAGAGTTAGATGAATTTTTTTTAAAATGTTCTGCAAGAAGATTCGCAATATCTACAGGGCTCGTAATTACTGATGGTCCAGATTTAAGTAGATTTATAGTGTTTGTTCCTTTACAGCCTATAATTTTCTTTACAATGTGCCATATATCGCTTGCAGGAGTATGGCAGTTGATTTGACTGACATATTCCCGCCAAGATTTCCTTTTCGCGATGTTTATGGTTTTTCTTGCTTCTCTCCTAGCGATCATAATCATATCTAAATGCTCAGAGCAGGGATGTCTTTGAAATTTTCTTAATGCTCTTTTCCTATTCTTGATTGCCTCTTCACACTGTTTATCCCACCAAGGCACTAAATTTCTCCTACTATTATTTTTACTTTTTGGTATTGACTGTTCAGCCGCTTGTAAAATTGAAAAATTGAGACAGTGAATGATTTGGTCTACATCAGTAGTTTCCGTGTCGATGTGTTTTAGTTGGGCAAGGTCTTGGTATTTACTCCAGGAAGCATATTTTATTTTCCATTTGGATAAACCACACGATTCAGGTACGGTTTCTTCAAAGGTAATTACCAAAGGGTAATGGTCTGAGCTACAGAGGTCTCCATGAGCACGCCAAGTGCAACGAGGTGCAAGAATAGGACTGCCCATGGAGAGATCTATGATTCACTCTAATCCTGTTCAAGCATTGAGATGCGTTGGTGAATCATCATTCAGGATGCATAACTGATTGATATTAATAAACGCTTCTAGCATTTGCCCTCTTCTATCTGTAGTGGGTGAATGCCACAGACTATTGTGACTATTATAGTCCCCCATAAGGAGTACAGGAGGAGGTAACTGTGCATAGAGGTCATTCAGCTGGGAAGTAGTGAATGGATGGCCTGGAGGTAAGTATATTGAGCATATTGTGAGTTTAAAGGTTTTGTAGATTTGTATAGCAACTGCTTGTAAATTTGTTCTTAGTGGAATGTGTGTGCATGGTAGGTTATCAGAAGTAATTATACACACCCCTCCACATGCAATGACACCATCCAAAAAATCTTTTCTGAAAATTTTAAAGCCCTTAAGCCTGACAGTACTAGATTCTTTTAAGTGAGTCTCCTGGACACAGATTATTTTACTTCCTGTATCCTTTAAGAATAGTAAAAGGTTAGTTTTGTGAATGAGTAATCCATTGATATTCCATTGAGCAATGATCATGGCAATGGTTTGATTTATGTTTATAGTAAATAGAAATAATAATGATTATTGCAATTTCTTGACCCGCAATAAAACTATTAAACAACACAGTGGGCAAAATCAGTATTTCCTCACACAAATAGATATTTCTTGTAAAATACGAAAGTTCCCGGATTTGTTTTTTGTATAGTTTAGGGATTTGAGGCTCTGAAGTTATTGTAATTAATGTTAATTGAAAACCATAAAGACAAAATAATCGATATTTGGTATAATCTAGAATTAGATGACTAATTTTAAAGGGTGGGTAAATTAAATGTATTATTAGTCGAAGAGGTACAGACTAGAGACCTGCACGAGTAAGTATGGCATCGCGTAATCACGAGTAGGTATACTCATGGGACGAGTACCTCGATTACTTTATGTGTACTCATACTCATTCCGAACACCGGCATCGGCATCGTGCCGCATCGGCATCGCCGAGTAAAATAATATTTGGCATCGGCATCGCCGAGTACAGAGGGGTTTGGCATCGGCATCGTGGAGTATTGCAGGTTTGGTATCGGTATCGCCGTGAATAACTACGTTATATACTGGTTCGCCTCGCCATGTGTAATGAAGTCCACTGTATTACTTACAACTCAACGAAACTACAGTGACTATACAATTGTAACGTAAACAAAAACAATGTAATACAGTCTATATTAAAATCCAGAAGAATCAGTAATAAAGGTAATATAAGAAATAAACATTTTTTTAAGGTGATAAAAGAAAAAAAAAACATAAATAAAGGCAGATATAACCGTTAATCCTGTCCTGCCGAATGTAAAAAGACATTCTTGGTAACGTTTTTTTTTTTTTTTATGTTGTCATTCACATTCACGCGCGTTTTTTCCTGTTTCTAATATCAGCATTTAAGATGTAGAGTTTTCCAGCTCTACTCTAATCCACATAATATGTGGAAACGCTGTTGTTTTAAAAATATATTATGTTTCCTTGAAATACGTGGACTAGCACCGTATACAAAATATGTTAACATTTACTACACATTACAAATGGTAGCTCGTCTTACGCACCATCACTTTCAATTACGATTTTTTTTTAAACAGGACCATAGAAAACTTAACCATAATATTCTCCAATGCGAAATCGGGGAAAATAACCCCCATATTAACCCCCGCAAAATTGACCTTGAAATTTTATTCAAGGTGAATTTTTTAATTGCATATTTCGAATCTAATAGTCATAAAGAAGGAAAAAGTCAATGGTAATATAGGTCAGAAATGACTCCTTAAGCTCATAATGACCATTAACAGCGTTTAAGTTGGCCATTCCATTCCAATCGACAAATGGTGGCTGATTTTGATCATTTTTTATCTTTTACATGTTCCACTAGCATTGCCTTACACAAAAATACCTCGTTTGAATTTTTTTAAAAGCATCTTCTAGATCTTATAAAAAAATTATAAGTATTTTGAAAGACTTGCCTCTCAGAGGTATTAATTGGACAACTATAACTCATATTGGGGGTCTCCCGTGGTCTAATGGCTAGCGCCTTGGATTCATAAGCGGGAGATGGTGGGTTCGATTCCCAACCTCCGGCAGGAATTTTATCATCCCACGGCTCGCTGGTAAAATTCCTCGCTGCACTCTGGATGTCGGCGCTAATGACCTAGATGTAGATGCGCCGTAAAAAAAAAAAAAAAAAAAAAAAAAAAAAAAAAAAAAAAAAAAAAAAAAAAAAAAAAAACTCATATTTTACAATAGACAGGAATGCCTTCATGACGTTATTCTAGAAGCTAATCAAGAGCTCTTGGCCTTTTAAAGCTTTCAATCAATCGCTTCAATTACTAATTAGGGATTTCATAGGTTATGTAGGAATTTCATGAACCAGCCTGTCCTTGAGTCCCTCTCAGAATAGAGAATAGAATAATTGCCCTCGCCCTTGGGTAGACAAAAAAGTATTTCTAAAAAAACAACAAAAAACATAATTTGTAAAATTATCAAGAGACGTTCTTCCCTCAGGATCCGACGTACCGTCATCCTCGAGACTCCCGAGGCTTGGACCAATCTTCTCAGCTCCGTAGTAGGCCTGGATCAGGCGAGGGCAATTATTCTATTCTCTATTCTGGGAGGGACTCGATGGATCATGAACTTCCTACTTGTCCTGTGAAATCCTTAATGAGTAATTGCAGCGATTGAAAGCTTAAAGCAAAGAGCTCTTGATTAGCTTCTAGAATAACCTCAAGAAGGCATTCCTGTCTATTGTAAAATGTGAGTTATGGTTCTTCAATGAATGCCGCTGAGAGGGCCGTTTTTCAATACACTCATATTTTTTTTTTTTATGCTGGAAGATGCTTTTTCAAATTCTTTTAGTAAGGTGAAGTTACTAAAAAATGTAAAACATAAATGATCAAAATCAGTGACCATTTGTCGATTGGAATGGAATGGCTCACGTATACGCTGTTAATGGTCATTTTGACCCTAAGTAGTCATTTCTGACCTATGGTTCCGTTGAATTTTTTCTTCCACTTGACTCGTAGATTCAAAATATGCAATAAAAAAAATTGACCTTGAATAAAATTTCTAGGTCAATTTTGCGGGAGTTAATATGGGGGTTATTTTTTCCAATCTCCCATTGAAGAATATTCTGGTCAACAGATGACCATTATTTTGGTACACCCTGTACATAACACTCTTATTATTACCATTAAGTTCCATATTTGTAACGAAAAAACAAAAACGACTGAGCGATTAAGTTCGTGCCACTGCTGATCACTGTTGATTACAATAACCCGACGCTCTTTAATCCGCATCCCTTGATTTATCCGCCCAATAAATCAAGGAGATAGACTGATTTTAGGGAGGAACCGCGCTAAAGATATTAGCACGGTTCCTCCCTCCCTCTATAGGTAAGAAACCCGCTTATAAGGTTGATCTCATGACACAATCCGGAAGTACCCACACGAAAATTTCATTTTTCAGATCCCGTAGATCAAGAATATAACGCTGGTGCAAAGTTCTATATATATATAACGGTGGTTCAAATTTGTGTGTGTGTATATATATATATATATATATATATATATATATATATATTTATAATACAGATGGAATAGTAAATATATAAATATATATATTTATATATATATATATATATATATATATATATATATATATATATATATGGTTCAAAGTTCTATATATATAACGGTGGTTAAAATTTGTAAAATATATATATATATACATATATATATATATATATATATATATATATATATATATATCCAGGTTGTCGACATGTAAGCATATGGTATATTAACGTAGAAATACGAATAAAACCAGAGAACAATGAAACAAATTTTGTCAAAATCGGTCAAACTGTGTGGATTTGTATAATAAACAAACAGACAGATAGACAGCTGATTAATGATTTTGACATAGTCTATGCCAATCCCAGGATCAAGACCTACTGATTTGCCAAGTTTTGTTAGAATCGGTCAAACGGTGTGTATTTGTATAAGGAACAAACAGACAGACAGACAGCTGATGGACAATTTAACCTAGCCTATGATTCCCCCCATATCAAGACCCGCCTGTGTCCCAAGTTTAGTCAAAATTGGTCAAACGGTTCAGATTTGTATAAGGAACAAACCTTCAGACAGACAGCTGGTATAAGATTTTGTCCAAGCCTATATGCTTCTAAATGTTTCTTAAAACATCAAATATAGGTTCTTCATTCCGAGACGATTCATTTGATACCCCACATCATGGGTTTCGGACTGAATGACGGGTTTCCCAAGGAAGTACAAAACTGGCACGACACCGCTCCAGAAGCGGCGTCAAACACACCTTTTCAGGATTTTTTCCTTTAATAACACCTTCATATCTATCATCCTGCAAAATTTCAAGTCTTTAGCATCATGGGAAATGCCTCCTATGAGTCAGTGAGTCCTATAAATCCCGATTTTCGATCGCTTATATCTCAGAAACTATTTTCAGAAAGATAAAAAAAGTACTCTATAATCCCCTTATTTACTACCTAATTCATCTGTTGCTTATCTTGCCTCCTGTATCGACATGTCGAGAAGTCGACAGTTATTTACGATGATTACGATGCAGTACTCACGAGTATTACTCGTAATCGTAATGTAAAGTAATCGACGATCCCAATTCCGGACGATGCCGAGTATGTACTCGCATCGTCCAGTTTATACTCGGCGATGCCAATTCGAAACGATGCCGAGTATGTACTCGCATCGTCCGTTTTATACTCGGCGATTATTTATCCGATTACTTTTTACTTATCCGTGCAGTTCTCTAGTACAGACATAGTTATTTTAGTTTTATAATTCAGAAAGATGAAAGTTATAATTGAACATATGTTGATAATAAATTTAAATATTATTGAATAGGCATATGTATCATGATGTGATACGAATGCAATGATCATAATATCGGCTATTGCCTGGAAGGTGCAGTGCTTCAGAATTAACAATTCTGTCATGAGATATCTTACAATATTAACGGCTATCATGGTTTATTTTATTTTTTTAACCCGCGGAGGGCGTGTTGTATTACTGATATTGATAGAATAATCTGATCCAGAATTTGATGATACCGGCTTTTGTAAAGCAGAGCGTTTCCCTTTATAACCTTTATTAGACTCGTCTATTTTCTTAGGCGGAGAGGCATTTTCAGGGATAGTAGATATAATATTATTCTGTGATTGAATAATTGTTTCTTTTTTATTACTGCTAAGAGATTGAACTTTGTCACCCGCTGTAGTTTCTTTTTTATTGCTACTGGGGGATTGAATATAGTCACTCGCTGTATTTTTAGCTAGAATTGTTGATTCTAAAGCGGTAATTTTGGTGAAAAGCATTTCTACAACAGATGTTAATTTTTCAACCCTTTCTAATAATGCATTAGTGGAAGGCAAGCTAGATGTGACTTGAGAATAACTTGAAGATGTGCTCGGAGCGGCATTATGTACATCTCTAGGTTCTAGGAGTCTCTCAGCTTGCTGATAAGATATTTTATTCGTGATTTTTAAATGTTGTATTTTTTTCTCCCGTTGAAATATGGGACAAGAAGCAACCCATGCCGGATGAGACCCCCCGCAGTTCTTACATTTAGGTGTTTTATTGCATTCCTAGGCGTGCACTTCTCCACATCTATATTGCTAATTCAGACTTACATGAAGCCTTTCCATGTCTGTATTCATAACAATGATAGCATTGTAAAGGCTTGATGTAAGGCCTAACCTTGATTACAAGATAATCCAGAACAAGCCTTTCTGGAAGTTCAGGCCTCTCGAATGTGAGTATATATGAAGATGTTGGAATTTTCCTTCCATTTTCATTTCTATATAATACCCTAACTACTCCTTGTTTCGCCAATTCATTAACAAGCTCCTCTTCAGAGCACTTATTGAATTCATTACAACTAATGAATCCCTTACTAAAGCCTCTAAATCTCTTATTATTGTTATTAGTCGCTTGTGTTTATGTTTCGATGAGAAAGATACGCACTGACTATTTTAGACACTTGTTGTCACAGAGATGATGTTTTGCGATTATCCAAAAAGACGACAAATTACTGAAATGACTGAGGATTTAAACTAAAGTTTTCCTTATTTTTCTAAAATCAGAGAAGGCTTTAATGCTGGTGCTATAAGGTTCGAATTTCGCCAGTAGATGGAAGTGAGTGTAGATTTAGTTACCTGAGAGGGAAGAGTCAAGGGTTCCAGGACGTAAGTGGAGCTTTGACAGCTGACACCGCTTCTTCGCCATCTTCTCTTCGTCCTTAAGCATTCTGACACTTCTCAAAAAGAACAAAACCTTCCTTACTTTATTCACTTTTTCAACCTCACATCTGTTATTCAGCTTTATGTTTTACAGGGGTTAACAAATCCTATTTTATTACGATTTACTTGATGTGTATTTCCAATTAATTTCTTTAAATTTGAACACATCAACATACTTTATGATTCCTTCAGTAGGTTTATCTGCTGGGGACGGACGCGCGAGTAGACACCCCACACGCAACACGAACACATAAATGCACCTACATATATATATATATATATATATATATATATATATATATATATATATATATATAATATATATATATATATATTATAGTAAATAGAATATACATTTTTAATAGAATGTATGAGCGAATAGTTAGAATACATTTAGGAAATCCTCTTTAGTTCAATAACATAGTCAAAGAAGTAATACGTTATTCGAACATACATGCCCTATTTTTATTCATATACATTGGCAATAAAATTGTAGCAGTTTAATGTAATAGATTACTAGAAACTTTTAAGGTCAATTTTATTAAGTAAAAATGTTCAAAAGAGGTAGAAATATGCGAAAAGGTTACCTTTTTGAATTAGAATTAATCAGAAATATGTATAATTTTATCGAGTTCGAATAGTTTTCCAAAAAATACTATTTCAGAAGGATAATCAGTAGTTGTATTTAAAGCATTCAAAACCCTATTATAAATTAAATTATTTTCGGATGTCATAGAATGATTATAATACAAAATCATCCTAAGACATTCCAAAATAATTTAATTTATAACAGGGTTTTTAATGGTTTAAATACAACTACATCAATGTGCTTTTCCATAATTATAGTCAACGGTTTTTGGGATTCGTCCAACAATACAGGACTTGAAAGTTTGGAATGAACAAGGGATTCGTGCAAAAACACCGATGTTACCACGACGCACAGTGGTGCCAGGAGGGGGGGGGGCATCACTTTTACAATACTACTCTAATATTGCTTAACCA
Organism: Gonocerus acuteangulatus; assembly: GCA_946811695.1. NCBI lineage: Eukaryota > Metazoa > Arthropoda > Insecta > Hemiptera > Coreidae > Gonocerus > Gonocerus acuteangulatus. Next base: position 81,294,874 of record OX328123.1, read on the forward strand.
TTTTATTATTAGTTACGACCCCAAAACATTTTCTTGAATTTTTCCTCACCGTATTTTTAGTGAGCAATAAATAACATTTTATAACCTTTATTTTATTGCTGAAAAATTGGTTTTACCTGGGAAGTCAAAACAATTTTACATACATGCACTGACTCAGTGCATGTATGTAAAATTGTAAAATGTATGAAAATGAGCCGTGTGCATGAAAGCTAATTGTTGAGGAAACAGAAAAAAAAAAAGTCCGACTCGCAGGAACTGCCTCATCTTAGCGCGGTTCCGTTCTTATCCCTAGTCTAATTTCGAAAGATTAAAATAGAAGCAGTTATTATTTTGTTGAGAGGAGATCGTTGACCGTTGATGATGCAAGGTAGGGATTGTCCGGGTTAGGTCACTGCTACTTAATAATACATACCCCATATGTGTATGTATGTGGGCATATATATGTACATATGTGTGCGTGTATATGTGTATGTGTATATGCATATATATAAATATATATATATATTTTATATATATATATATATATATATATATATATATGTTAGGTATATTTACATAGATATGTGCATATATTAGTGTTAAATATGTCCTACTTGTATTTACAGCCCTGATGAAGGCTTGAAGTTCAAGCCGAAACGTCGGCACAATAAAACCATTTTTACGATAAAATGTAGTTTTATTAAGTAGCAGTGACCGAACCCTGACAGTTATATTTTGGTTCCACCAGTCTTGAAAGGTAGGATTTACAATCTTACCTGGAAGGGTCGGCAACACTAGAAACCGTCCCGCTAGTTACAAGGTCTTGGAATCTTGGAACTCTATATTTCTAACAATAAATTGTTTTTGTTATTTTACTTAACCTGTTTTATTTTCGAATACATTATCCAACTATAAGCAATTAAAAAATAACAAGGAATAAAATACAGACAAAAAGAACACTTCGAATAAGCGAAATCAATTACTTTAAAGCTTTAAGCTCTTATTTCTCCGATTGACATCGCCTAATCAAAACTTTCATTAGAACCTTTTATGTAGAGCATTTAATAAGCTTTCTAATGGTATTCTTCCGTTTGCCAAAATTCTCAACAGTTTTCGAGATATTAATGAAAGTTCCCAAAATTTATATTTGGGAGAGAGAGAGAGAGAGAGAGAGAGAGAGAGAGAGAGAGAGAGAGAGAGAGAGAGAGAGAGAGTGAGAGAGAGAGTTCTAATGGTGTTAAATGAAGTGGAGAAGGAATGGTAGGCTAGTGGTAGGGAGGATGCTGAGGAGGGGTAGTGGTTGGAGAGCTCTGCATCTGACAGGCCAATTAAAAAGATAATTCAGTGGTTCTGACCGACCATCGACCATCCCTCCCACTATGTAGGCCAGTCCATACCCCATCCCCAGTAGCAGTGTGCTTTTCACTCCTATTCTCTCCAATTCCCTCCGCCTAGTAAATTTATCGATTAATTAAACACATAACTTTATCAAAAACTCCCGAGTGAGTTAAATTTTTTTTTTTACAAACGTTGCCCCAAAATGTTTAAGCTAATTATTTCTAAAGAGCAGGCGAGTAAAAGGAAACAATCCCAACTACTATTGGTGCTCGTTAATTAGTCAAACTAGTTGCACCATTAGTGGAACCACACTTGGAAGCATTATTTATATATACAGGTTGTATCGCAAGTTACTGACAATCCTTCAGGAGATGAAACTATACAAAAAATGTAGTTCAACACCACCAACCACACATTTCTATCTCACTCCGTTCCAGACATATGCCGTTCTAAAGGTTCTTTAGAAAAAACCCCTCTTTTTGTACTACAACTCCAATTTTCTGTGCTTGTACACAATTTTTTTCAACGATTCATGACATTTTTGAAATCAGCATTAAATGTGCTTTAAGGCTAATGCACAATTAATGCTCACAATTAACTGATTTAAACCGTAATATAAATTCAAAAAGTAGACATTAATAAAAGCTTCTGGTTAGCGACAAGTTTTCGAAAATCACTACTCTTCCCAAAAAAAATTCTGCAGACTGCCGAATCTCATAAGAGTTGTAACCTTTTATCTGTTTTCTGACGGTATACTCAGAACTGAGATTATCTCTAAATTGTATAATGAAATTGGAATTCTAGAGCGGAAAACATCAAATAAAAAAAAGTAATACTATGTTTATTTTCATTATATTATTAGAAAGAAATGAAAATTATTCTTGATGCAATTTAACGGCTATAGTAAGTCTTACATAAAAGGGTCTCACCGTGTTTCCATATGAAATCTGCATAAGCGTCTTTCTTGACTTTGATGTCATCATTTTATTTCTAGTTCCTAGAAATAATTTTTCGTCAATTATCAAACCTCTAACTATACTCGTTTTGAGAGAATAAGGCTTGAAACCCCTAACTTCAAAGTCGTTTTTCTATGAAACTATACTAGATATTTAAATGGAAATATTGTGAATTGAAGCTATTGATTAGGTGTACCTTGCGTATTTTTTTCATAATTTTCGGACCACTTATAAGGTAAGAAAAAAAATTGTGAAGATTTGAAGGGCGGTTTTCCATAACTACCCCTCCAAGCACACCTACCAAAAAAATCACGTAAAATTAGTAATGTCTCAACTATTGTCCGTCAAAGTTTCATAGATGTGTGAAAGGTGCATCATACATTAAATTACAAAAACCCTATATCGATAGCTAAACACTAAAATCCAGATGTATCGAAAATATCTCAAGTTACTCTTAGGACGTTTTTGTTATTTAAATATGAACCCTCACACCTGTATGCTCTGTGCATAATCTGTATTATACAGATCGAAAAACTATTGTCGTATTGCAAGCCACTAAAATAATAAATACTAAAAATCTTCAATTTCTACAAAAGATAATTAACCTTCATCACTATTTTCTTCAATAGTTTTGATATCACTTGTAACTTTGAATAAATGTTATAATATTTCCGCAAGTTTAATTTTTTTTTATTAGTAACGACCAAGTGATAAGAAACAAATTATTGAGGCTACCTGTGAACAGCAACCTATGATCCTATTTCCATTAGCGTAATCACACGTGAATCTTTGTGTGTCGTTTTAATTGTATTTAACACTCCAATGGTCGCGTCATTGAAAGTACCATTGGTCGTCGCCTTGTATCTAAGAGATACGCCTGAGTTTCAGGCTTATTTACCGTAAATAACTTTATCTATTGAATTGAGAATGAACAAAAGCTCTTAACAGGAGATTAATATATAAAAAATGAGTAAATTTACCAGGAAAAAATTATTTATTTAAATATGTTGATGAAAAGGGGAAGGGTATTAATTAATCTTATCTTCGTGGACGGCGGCAACACATTAAGGATTAAAGTTCGTTATCGGCACTTCAATATCAAGAAATATCGAATGTTTCATTGAATACAATTTTTTTTTTTTTTTTTTTTTTTTTTTAATTTTTATCTTATATTTATTTATGAGCATCCATGCGCATCCAAGGCGTTTCGCTCCAAACAGTTATTACATATATACATCAGTTACAATATTACATATATACATCTATAAGCAAGTTGTATTATTCGTATACATCTGGTTGATCAATTAGTTATAAATCGGATTACATAATGCTACATATTCATTCACTACATATTATTCGTTCTTTAGTTTACCAAGTGACGCAATACCTTCGTTTTGTTATTTATTGTACTTGTTTGAATATAATAGAGACATGGGATGTTTCTTTTGTGAAAAAAAACAAAACAAAAGAAACATTTTTTTTTTTTTTAACACTCCAATGGTCGCGTCATATCTCTCAGATACACACCATCTTACGCAGTCTGTGCAAGGGACGCAAGTGCGCGGGTCTAGCTATACCCTTTACTATTCCTAGAGCAGGTAGTGGCTAATGATGGCTCCTCCAAGCAGTAACTATCCACTTAAACTATTTTGTATCTCATAGATACCACGCGACCATATTTTTACTTTTAGAAAAGAGGGCACATTGGTGTCATACGTACCACAAAATAAAAACAACAGCAAAATAAACCTACTTATAACATCAAGTATGAAAATGGATGCAGCGATTGATGAAGAAACAGCGGTAAAAAAAATACAACTGTAGGCGAGAGCACCAAAACTAGACAGCGATGCCAAATGTTTTGGGCAAACAAGACTACAAGGCTCACCCAGTGTAAATGCAAAGAGTGCGACCAATATTTATGTCTCTTTCATTGCACATTATATTGTCCAGATGGATGTAAAGTGGATGATGATACAGAAGACGTTTTTTGAAGTTATATATTTCTACAAAATATTATTAAATATACTTTTTCCTACCTACTTGTTATTTGTATATTTCAACTATATGACTTTGCATATAATAAATAAATAACATATAATACAATGCAAGGTAAGGAATAACCCTTCAAAGTTCAACATAAACACTTATTATATAATAAAAGCATATGTTGAACTTTGAATGGTTATTCCTCACCTTGGATTGTATTATTAATTAATACCCTTCCCCTTTTCATCAACATTTAAATAAATAACTTTTTCCTGGTAAATTTACTCATTTTTTATATATTAATCTCCTGTTAGGGTTCTCTCGTGGTCTAGTGGCTATCGCGCTGGATTCGTAAGCGGGAGATGGTGGGTTCGATTCCCGCCTCCGGCAGGAATTTTCTCATCTCAGGGCTCGCTGGGAAAATTCCTCGCTGCACCCTGGATGTCGGCGCTAATGACCTAGATGTAGATGCGCCGTAAAAAAAAAAAAAAAAAAAAAAAAAAAAAAAAAAAAAAAAAAAAAACGACGACCAATGGTACTTTCAATGACGCGACCATTGGAGTGTTAAATACAATTAAAACGACACACAAAGATTCACGTGTGATTACGCTAATGGAAATAGGATCAAAGGTTGCTGTTCACAGGTAGCCTCAATAATTTGTTTCTTATCACTTGGTCGTTACTAATAAAAAAAAATTAAACTTGCGGAAATATTATAACATTTATTCAAAGTTACAAGTGATATCAAAACTATTGAAGAAAATAGTGATGAAGGTTAATTATCTTTTGTAGAAATTGAAGATTATTAGTATTTATTATTTTAGTGGCTTGCAATACGACAATAGTTTTTCGATCTGTATAATACAGATTATGCACAGAGCATACAGATGTGAGGGTTCATATTTAAATAACAAAAACGTCCTAAGAGTAACTTGAGATATTTTCGATACATCTGGTTTTAGCGCGGTTCCTCCCTCCCCCATAGGGAGGAACCCCGCTTATAGGGTTGATACAATGAAACAATCCGGAAGTGCCGACTAGAAAATTTCGCGTTTCAGAACCCCTAGAGACCGAAAATAACGGTGGTTCAAATTTGTATATATATATATATATATATATATATATATATATATATATGTATATATTTATTTATATATATATATATATATATATATATATATATATTTGTCTGTTCGCTCTCTAGATAGAAGACGAATGGTCCGATTTTGATGAAATTTGGTACAAAAATCCTTCGTCCAATTTGAAAGGTCAAGTTCGTTAACCAGCAAAATCCGCCTACTGGAAGATGGCGTTTGGGGCGAAATTCGCGCAAAAAAAATCGTAACGCTTACGTTTTTGAGTTCATAAGCTTCTAAGTACTCGTTTTATATGATTCCTGGGAAACCATTTTCAAGGCGATAGCTTTAACCGTTTTCGAGAAAATTGGAAAAATATTTGTTGAATACCGTTTTTGGTTTGGGTACTTAGAATCATGGGATTCAGTTGAAACATTTTCTGCATGTTCTACATTCATTAAAACTAATATGTTGAAATTTTGGTTACGTTTGGAGTTAAGGAAGGGTTAGAATAAAATATTTTATTAACAGACATAAAAAGTTTTGGTAACTTTGTTTACTTTCCTTAATATCTCGAAAAAGGTTGAGAATCTTGGTAAACGGAAGAATACCATTAGAAAGCTTATTAAATGCTCTAAAAAAATGGATCTAATGAAAGTTTTGATTAGGCGATGTCAATCGGAGAAATAAGAGCTTAAAACTTTAAAGTAATTGATTTCGCTTATTCGAACTGTTCTTTTTGTCTGTTTTTATTCCTGGTTATTTTTTAATTGCTTATTGTTGGATAATGTATTTGAAAATAAAACAGGTTAAGAAAAATAAGAAAAACAATTTAATGTTAGAGATATGGATTTCTAAGATATATAGCTTTTCAACTGCCTAGCGTCCTTCCTAGGGAGGGTTCTTTGTCTTTGATTTTGGTACTTAGAATTATGGGATACAGTTGAAACATTTTCTGCATGTTCGAGTTTCATCAACACTAATATGTTGAAATTTTTGTTACGTTTAGAGTAAAGGAAGGGTTAGAATAAAATATTTTATTAACAGACAAAAAAAGTTTTGGTAACTTTGTATAATTTCGTTAGTATCTCGAAAACCGTTGACAATCTTGTGAAGCGGAAGATTACCATTCGGAAGCTTACTAAATGCTCTACAAAAAAGGTTCTGAAGAAAGTTTTAATTAGGCGATGTCAATCGGAGAAAAAAGTGCTTAAAGCTTTAAATTAATTGATTTCGTTTATTCCAATGGTTCTTTTCGTCTGTTTTATTTCTTGTTATTTCTTAATTGCTTATAGTTGGATAATGTATTTGACAATAAAACTTGTTAAGTAAAATAACAAAAACAATTTATTATTAGAAATATAGATTTCCAAGATTCCAAAACCTTGTCACTAGCGGGTCTGTTTCTAGTGTAGCGGACCCTTCCAGGTAAGATTGTAAATCATGACCTTTCAAGACTTTACTACTCACAGGAATGGCGTTAGTGACCTTAAGGGTTGACACGCCATTATAATAATTAATTTAAAAAAAAAGACTGGTGGAACCCAAATAATAACTGCTTCTATTTTAATCTTTCCAAATTAGACTAGGGATATGAAGGGAACCGCGCTAAGATGATGCAGTCCTGCGAGACGGACTTTTTAGTGTTTAGCTATCGATATAGGGTTTTTGTAATTTAATGTATGATGCACCTTTCACACATCTATGAAACTTTGACGGACAATAGTTGAGACATTACTAATTTTACGTGATTTTTTTGGTAGGTGTGCTTGGGGGGGGGGGGTAGTTAGGGAAAACCGCCCTTCAAATCTTTACAATTTTTTTTCTTACCTTATAAGTGGTCCGAAAATTATGAAAAAAATACGCAAGCTACACCTAATCAATAGCTTCAATTCACATTATTTTCATTTTAATATCTAGTATAGTGTTATAGAAAAACGACTTTGAAGTTAGTGGTTTCAAGCCTTATTCCCTCAAAACGAGTACAGTTAGAGGTTTGATAATTGACGAAAACTTGTTTCTAGGAACTAGAAATAAAATGATGAGATCAAAGCCAAGAAAGACGCCAGTGCAGATTTCATATGGAAACACGGTGAGACCCTTTGAGTAAAAAAAAAAAAAAAAAAAAAAATACATCGAAGATTACAAACGGCGTTACAACTTGCCACCTTGCAGAACACGCTGACGACACCTTGTTACACTGCTGATGTAGTCGTTGCAATATAATCATGGTTAGATCTCATTTCTACAAATGATTCACTAATCCTTGCTCTCATGTGGTTTAAGTCCTAATTGGATTCTTTGAAGACTTGCTACTTAAGCCAACCCAACACAAAAATTAAGCGGCGACAAATCGGCTGGCCAATGCACAGGTCCAAATCTCTCAATCCAGCTTTCATGATAATGTTCATTGAACCAATTCGTTATAAATAAGAAGATAAGCCACATGGTATTAGGGAACACCTCTTCCAGTATCAGTTCAGTGTGAACTTGTGGTTAGGAATCTTTAGGTAGTATATGACACAGCCCGTTTTCTTACCTGGATGGTTAAGTTCAAGTGCGTATGACCTTCTTCAGAACGATTTATGTATGGATTGGGAGATTTGGCCCTGTGCACTGGCCGGCCAAAAACCCTGATCCGACGTCGCTTGATTTTTTGGCTTAATACGCAAGTGTAAAAAGTACCCATTTCGGATATAAACCATCTGATAACAAGAATTTGTGAATCATTTGGGGAAATGGGAGCAAACCATGATGAGATTGCAAGGACTGCATCAGCGGTGTAACCAGGTGTCGTCAGTTGGTTCTGCAAAGAGGCCACTTGTAAGAACGCTTAAAATTGTCGATGTAATTTTTTTTTTATTCATATTTTACGAATGACACTATAATCAATAAACATCAATTTCATTAAGAGTAATTTTCATTTATTTCTAATATCATCACGAAAATACATGTACTATTACATTTATTTATTCGATGTTTTTTCAAAATATATTTTTAAGATTGTGAAAGTTTATTTGAAATATTGGCTAACCGCAGTTAGTTATTAAGTCAAATTTTAGGGGAATGTGGTTTAGGCACTTTTTCATAGGACATGTTTTACGGTTAGAGCCATTGTTGGGCAAAACCTATTCAGAACAATGAAGAAAACTGAATAATGAATAGAATTTTTATTTATTATTACTATTTTCATTAGTCGTTCAATAACTTATTATTAGGTCTATTATTTTGAGACGGTTTTACTTCGGCCGTGAGGCAACATTACATTGCAAATTTATGACGATTTTCCGACAAGTTATTGCGATTGAAGTTGATCTCTAGATATGCTAAATGGATTTTAATGGGTGTGGGGTTGTTTTAAAGTGGATTTAATACCCTAAAATTTGAATATTTTACTTTTTTTTATTTAGTAAAAAGAGACTTCGTTTTGTAACCAAAAATCTATGAAAAACACTGTTTTTCGTTTTTCACGTTTTTCTAAGAATTGGAGGCTGATAGAGAAAAACGAGTGACACCTCAAGAACGTGGGCAACGATATCTACAAGAAACGCTGTATAGACCTCTTGGGACCATTTCGTTGTAGACCAGAGCAATCATTGGAGAGCTTATTACATTTTTTTCAAAATATGTTCAGGGGTGAATTTCGATAGGACCTCCTCAGTCAGAGAAAGCGGTGCTTGGCCACCTGTAGTACTAATAGTGGCAACGCCTTGAAAAAGAAAATAGCTATAAAAAAAATTAAAACACAGATAAAAATAAATAATTTGTGTTATTGTTCATCCCTAAATCACAGAACCAAAATTGTTAGGTTTTTTTTTTTTTTTTTTTTTTTTTTTTTGCTATATTCATGTTGGAAACATCAATGACTTTGTGATTTTGGTTTACTTCCTTTTATGCTTGTTTCGATCTTTTCTGGAGAAACGTTTTCAACATATTTGAGTCAGATTTGTGTTCTACAATCTAAAAAACATTTTTGGTAAATTTTCTGCGATTTGAAAAATATAAGTTGTTTTCGATGGAGGTTTCCGAGATATTGAGACCACGGTATTTACCTGCTAATTGAGTCATGCGGTTTCCATTAAAAGAGGAGTTCCTCTTTTCCTTAAGAAATAAATAGAGAAACAGTGGTTTTATCTTTTCTAAAGCAAGAAGTAATACTGACTAGTAAGAGGCACGCCACTCTTGCGTAAGGCTATTCTATAAAATTCCATCTTCGCCAGGAAAATTATTTACGAAAATTTGCTTAAATAAAGGAGGAGGGTTGTATCTCATAGTTTTATTTGAAGAATGGTAAATGCTTGACACTTGAACAAGCCGGCACTAAGCCAAGTCTAGAGGGAATATTGCCCTCCTGGCAGCCACTAAAAGCGCGAGTTTTCGCTGACCAACCACGGATTTAGGCTATATTTGCGTATGAAAAAAGTCAATTATTGGCGTTATTTTGAGTATTAGCCTGTGTCCTTCTTCTTTTTATGGCCCACAATGTTCAATAAAATCATCCATTCAACCAAATTGCTCCAATTAACAAAGCCTCCAAGTGGCCCACGTCCTTTAAATAACTTTGGAATGAATATTCTGGATTAACTAATACGTCTATCTTTATTATTTTCATTTTATGATATTTCAGGCCATTTAATGTTGCAATATCTAAACTCAAAACCCCCCTTATAAAGTTTAATTGCTCCTGAGATGGCCTATGATGGAATTTTCTAAATATTAATAAAACAAAATTATTCTGATTGCTTTATTAAACATATTACTCATGCCTTCAAAGATTAACAACATTTGTCATAGTTTATAATAAATTGTCATCAACGCTACTTTCCATATTTAGCGGCAATTATTAGCTCACTTGTTTCTATTAAAATCACATAAATTTTCTATTTAGATATTTTACAGTTTTCGCAGATAACCTGTTTAATTTAATTTGTAAACTTTATAGTAATTTAAAACAAACTTTATACATAGTTAACTTGCTTCTGATATAATGTCTTGAGGCGTGGAATGTGTGAAAGCAATATCGAATGAAAAAGAGGCGAACTGTTGAGAAATGAGTGGCTTGTAGGGCAGCTCAATAATTAGATCCAGAAGCCACAGAACATTTGTAAGCAGCCTGCGAAAACACCCTCTACGCTCTTCGTTAATTTGTAGCAATTCCCTTTTCCAGTGTTCTGTCTCTCTCTCTCTCTCAACCGATATTTGACCAATTGGAAAAACTTTCTATTTACAATTGATGCTCTTCATTCTTCTCAGAGCTAATTCGGACTTAATTGGACCTGTATTATTTTGGTTCAAATTAGAACATTTTTCTAGTACAGTAAGGGAGGACTAAATATAAAAAAATAAATTAATAAAAATAATTTATGGGAGTCAGACACTCATAGAAAATACTGTTGGCATTTTAAAATGCTTTGGACGAATCACAGGAGAAGGTAGTGCTAATGTTAGTCACCACAATGTGATCCTTCTCGTCCTTTAGTGTACGGATACATAATAATAATAACCTTAGCTTGAAAAAAAACTAACCCTTCTCTTGCTTTTGACATTGTGTACGTAGAAGAAGATAGGAAACGATGAGAGACGAACCTGTGCCTTTCGACCTCAACTCATCTCTCGCCTTTCCAGCCCTCCAGCCGACACGAAGATGCGGGTGCCACCGCAAGCCCCCGCACATACGTCCTCCCTCGTATGTCGCAAGCTTGCGGACGCATCCCCGGAAAGGGATACCTACATCTCCAGCTTCCACCCTGAGTCAGCCAGTCACCAGAGAACTGGGCAAGCTAACCCAGAGCTTCTAACACACGCCACTACGTCTGTAACCGGCGAAGCCTGATGGGCCCCCGGCACCCCGAGTCAGACAGTCACCAGAGACCTGGGCACACTGACCCGGAGCTTCCAACACATGCTACGACGTCTGTACCCGGCTGAGCCTGAAGGGCCTCCTGGCCACCACCCGCCCTGAGTATCATTTAGGACTACGACCCTCAATGCCCTGAATGGTCGTCGGCCCGGAGAGCGAACTCTCCTACGTTTCCCCTATCTCCAGGTACCAGGGGGGGGGGCTTACCCTAGTACGCCAGAAGAGGGAGGGCTCCGTACCCCCATGTCTCGCTCTTGACAGCAACAATTCATGAAATTGACTGGAGACACGCCTATTGCAAGAATATAGGGTGGTCGTGCAAGAATATTACCTTGCCATCAAAATAAAAATAAAAGTCCGTCACGCAGGAGCTGCATACTAAGCAATTTCCTCAGAATTTGGGTATTGTATAGACTGCATTCCTTAATACTTTGCTTTAAATAACCTATATGAATAAAAAAAAAAATAAAAATGAATAATTTTTCTCATTTACATTTGTAATGAGCAACTGTATTACCTATTAATTTTGTAATTAATTTGCTCCCAGAGTTTTTTTTTTATACCGCACTACAACACTTAATAAATACACAAAAATTTCACGTTTTCTTATTTTGATCTGACGCAGGAACGGGTTATAGTCCCCTTGGCGGGAAATTTTTTTTCAAACATACAGAACAAGTAAGCCCCCCTTCCGATAGATTGATTTAGTTCATTTTCACAACACATAGGTATAAATTTTAACATGGGTCATTATCGTTGTCTACCAGGTAAGACCGATAATGATTTGAAATTTGTTTAAGAAAATTCAGGAGGAAAGTGCTTATAAAAACATGCTGCTTTGAACAGAGAAAGAAAAAGCTAGTATTTCTAAATATTCAGTATAGTTATCTACAGATGCATATAAATCATTATATTTGTCGATATGTACATGTACTTATATAAATCATTTATTTCGGTTGGATATAATCAACCCGAAGTAAATTGGCACCCCAGAAAACCACCCCATAATAATAATAATTTTGGTTCACAAGAACCCCAGAATGTATTTATTACAGGACACTCAGGAGGAATCCTCTTTGGTCTTAAATCTGGGGAGGAGAATGTTGTGGTGAACTGCTTCAAGTGATTCCAGGGCGTATTTAACTATTGAAGGAATCCACACCTCTATGTTAACGTTTAATATCTAACAATGAACATTAGACATTCTTGGTGGCTTCGTTCTAGGCAATCTGTTCTGAACATTGAGGTGATTCGCGACAATGATGATGTTAATCCAATGGTTTTTTCTCCTTTCCATGAAGATAAAAGAGGGCAGAAAATGTAAAGTAAATAATTCGGTATGATCTGCATTACAATCCTTGCAGTTAGTCAGCAGATAGATGCAGGAGAGGTACTATATTTCGAAGAAAGACCAGAATTTATCAGAGAAGAAGTGAAATTTTATTGATTGTTATCTGAGATCAAAATAGGAGGACGACGACATTGCATGAGACGAATTGAGTAAACATACACTTAAAATGATCTGTAATCAAACAAACTCCTAGCAACATCATTGAATGGCTAAGTAGAGTTGTAAAGTAATTGGCACAGTATTTTAAAATCAAAATGTACAAAAAAATTGCTAGGAATATTCTTTTAGTATATATTTTTATTGGTATATATATATACATACATATATATATATATATATATATATATATATATATATATATGTACGTATATACACACATACATACATACATACATGTACATATATTATACATTTTACTTACTTTCCATTTTAAAATAATTCAATATCTAAACTTTTTATTACTATAATTATTTGTCAGTGGTTTCTTTCCTTCAACATTTGGAAAAGAGTGAATCGCTACTTTTGCGAGCTCTTAAATAAATTAACAAGAAACGATAATTTATGATTCTCTTTTTCTCTATAATTGTCAAGTAATTGGTATTTGGAATATTCTAGAAGGATTATGCTTTTGATTCATGAGTACAAATATGTATTTAAGGTATGATGAGATGAGTGGCCATATTCGAAGTGCTTCTGCTTTAAGGGAACCATTAATTCTCCCATAGTACACACCGCCTATTTAGGAATCGTTGGTAGACCAACCCGGAAACCAATCTGCCCTAAAGACGGACCTTGGAATTAAATGGCAGAATAGAACCCGAGGCACACATGTGTCCGGGTTAAATCCAATCCCAGAATCCTAACCTAATTCTGCTCTAATTCGTAAACTAATGCATGACCCAGGTGTGTCCGACTCCTTATCACCCTTTCAGTTGGTAATCGCCATCCCTCAGCTGCCTCTGCCTTACAGAGCCCAATTTCCTACAAGGTCTCTTAACACGATCTATTTTATCGCATGAACATTAATGAGAACTATGTGCCTGACCGACGTTATTAACTCTTACTTATATGGCATATTTTGGCTCTGTAAAGTGTTTTTATTGATTGATCATTGAAATTTAGTGGAGATTCGGCTAAGGAGGTCGTTACGTTTTGGATTCAACTTTCAATGTGCAATATCGACGCACAATGAGCAATATTGGACCCTTGCAATTATCGGCAACCAGACATGAGAAAGCAGCAGGGAGAGCATATTTAGCTTCGGACATCAGTTTTCATCTCATTTTTCAAAAATGACGATTTCTGAACATTTACTCTTCTGTAATTGTTCGGGTTCACGGTTAACCCACAGTTTGGGTCGGGAACCCATGACCTACGAAAGCTCTATTACGCTGGAACAGCAACATTGCAACCCCAACTTCTAACATACTCAGTAATTTGTTGCTAATTTCTTACACTATTTTCAAATTTGTTGCTCCGGCCGTTTCTGAGAAAACGTGGCTGTGCTAGCGTAATATTACGCCAGCACAGCCACCCCCGTAACTTTTGAACTAATTGTCTGACGAAATTCAGACTGGTACCATAATTTGTTGCTAATTTGTTGCTCTAGAATGACACCAATGACGAATTTGTCGCTCCAGCCGTTTCCGAGAAAACGTGACTGTGCTACCGTAATATTACGCCAGCACAGCCACCCCCGTAACTTTTGATCTAATTGTCTGACGAAATTCAGATTGGTACCAGAATTTGTTGCTAATTTGTTGCTCTAGAATGACACCAATCACGAATTTGTCGCTCCAGCCGTTTCCGAGAAAACGTGGCTGTGCTACCTTAATATTACGCCAGCACAGCCACCCCCGTAACTTTTGATCTAATTGTCTGACGAAATTCAGATTGGTACCAGAATTTGTTGCTAATTTGTTGCTCTAGAATGACACCAATCACGAATTTGTCGCTCCAGCCGTTTCCGAGAAAACGTGACTGTGCTACCGTAATATTACGCCAGCACAGCCACCCCCGTAACTTTTGATCTAATTGTCTGACGAAATTCAGACTGGTACCATAATTTGTTGCTCTAGAATGACACCAATCACGAATTTGTCGCTCCAGCCGTTTCCGAGAAAACGTGACTCTGCTACCGTAATATTACGCCAGCACAGCCACCCCCGTAACTATTGATCTAATTGTCTGACGAAATTCAGATTGGTACCAGAATTTGTTGCTAATTGGTTGCTCTAGAATGACACCAATCACGAATTTGTCGCTCCAGCCGTTTCCGAGAAAACGTGGCTGTGCTACCGTAATATTACGCCAGCACAGCCACCCCCGTAACTTTTGATCTAATTGTCTGACGAAATTCAGACTGGTACCATAATTTGTTGCTCTAGAATGACACCAATCACGAATTTGTCGCTCCAGCCGTTTCCGAGAAAACGTGACTCTGCTACCGTAATATTACGCCAGCACAGCCACCCCCGTAACTATTGATCTAATTGTCTGACGAAATTCAGATTGGTACCAGAATTTGTTGCTAATTGGTTGCTCTAGAATGACACCAATCACGAATTTGTCGCTCCAGCCGTTTCCGAGAAAACGTGGCTGTGCTACCGTAATATTACGCCAGCACAGCCACCCCCGTAACTTTTGATCTAATTGTCTGACGACATTCAGATTGGTACCAGAATTTGTTGCTAATTTGTTGCTCTAGAATGACACCAATCACGAATTTGTCGCTCCAGCCGTTTCCGAGAAAACGTGACTGTGCTACCGTAATATTACGCCAGCACAGCCACCCCCGTAACTTTTGATCTAATTGTCTGACGAAATTCAGACTGGTACCATAATTTGTTGCTCTAGAATGACACCAATCACGAATTTGTCGCTCCAGCCGTTTCCGAGAAAACGTGACTCTGCTACCGTAATATTACGCCAGCACAGACACCCCCGTAACTTTTGATCTAATTGTCTGACGAAATTCAGACTGGTAACATAATTTGTTGCTCTAGAATGACACCAATCACGAATTTGTCGCTCCAGCCGTTTCCGAGAAAACGTGACTCTGCTACCGTAATATTACGCCAGCACAGCCACCCCCGTAACTATTGATCTAATTGTCTGACGAAATTCAGATTGGTACCAGAATTTGTTGCAAATTGGTTGCTCTAGAATGACACCAATCACGAATTTGTCGCTCCAGCCGTTTCCGAGAAAACGTGGCTGTGCTACCGTAATATTACGCCAGCACAGCCACCCCCGTAACTTTTGATCTAATTGTCTGACGAAATTCAGATTGGTACCAGAATTTGTTGCTAATTTGTTGCTCTAGAATGACACCAATCACGAATTTGTCGCTCCAGCCGTTTCCGAGAAAACGTGACTGTGCTACCGTAATATTACGCCAGCACAGCCACCCCCGTAACTTTTGATCTAATTGTCTGACGAAATTCAGACTGGTACCATAATTTGTTCCTCTAGAATGACACCAATCACGAATTTGTCGCTCTAGCCGTTTCCGGGAAAACGTGGCTGTGCTAGCGTAATATTACGCCAGCACAGCCACCCCCGTAACTTTTGATCTAATTGTCTGACGAAATTCAGACTGGTACCATAATTTGTTGTTCTAGAATGACACCAATCACGAATTTGTCGCTCCAGCCGTTTCCGAGAAAACGTGACTCTGCTACCGTAATATTACGCCAGCACAGCCACCCCCGTAACTATTGATCTAATTGTCTGACGAAATTCAGATTGGTACCAGAATTTGTTGCTAATTGGTTGCTCTAGAATGACACCAATCACGAATTTGTCGCTCCAGCCGTTTCCGAGAAAACGTGGCTGTGCTACCGTAATATTACGCCAGCACAGCCACCCCCGTAACTTTTGATCTAATTGTCTGACGAAATTCAGACTGGTACCATAATTTGTTGCTCTAGAATGACACCAATCACGAATTTGTCGCTCCAGCCGTTTCCGAGAAAACGTGGCTGTGCTACCGTAATATTACGCCAGCACAGCCACCCCCGTAACTTTTGATCTAATTGTCTGACGAAATTCAGATTGGTACCAGAATTTGTTGCTAATTTGTTGCTCTAGAATGACACCAATCACGAATTTGTCGCTCCAGCCGTTTCCGAGAAAACGTGACTGTGCTACCGTAATATTACGCCAGCACAGCCACCCCCGTAACTTTTGATCTAATTGTCTGACGAAATTCAGACTGGTACCATAATTTGTTGCTCTAGAATGACACCAATCACGAATTTGTCGCTCCAGCCGTTTCCGGGAAAACGTGGCTGTGCTAGCGTAATATTACGCCAGCACAGCCACCCCCGTAACTTTTGATCTAATTGTCTGACGAAATTCAGACTGGTACCATAATTTGTTGCTCTAGAATGACACCAATCACGAATTTGTCGCTCCAGCCGTTTCCGGGAAAACTTGGCTGTGCTAGCGTAATATTACGCCAGCACAGCCACCCCAGTAACTTTTGATCTAATTGTCTGACGAAATTCAGATTGGTACCAGAATTTGTTGCTAATTGGTTGCTCTAGAATGACACCAATGACGAATTTGTCGCTCCAGCCGTTTCCGAGAAAACGTGGCTGTGCTACCGTAATATTACGCCAGCACAGCCACCCCCGTAACTTTTGATCTAATTGTCTGACGAAATTCAGACTGGTACCATAATTTGTTGCTCTAGAATGACACCAATCACGAATTTGTCGCTCCAGCCGTTTCCGGGAAAACTTGGCTGTGCTAGCGTAATATTACGCCAGCACAGCCACCCCAGTAACTTTTGAACTAATTTTCCGACGAAATTCAGATTTGTACCATAATTTGTTGCTAATTTGTTGCTCTAGAATGAAACCAATGACGAATTTGTCGCTCCAGCCGTTCCCGAGAAAACGTGGCTGTGCTAGCGTAATATTACGCCAGCACGGCCCCCCCGTAACTTTTGATCTAATTGTCCGACGAAATTTTGACTGGTGCCATAATTTGTTGCTCTGGATTGAGAACAATCACGAATTTGTTGCTCCAGTCGTTTCCAAAAATCGTTGTTACAATAGCCTCAAGATACTATATTAGTTTTTTTTTTTTTTTTTTTAAATAGTCTCTACCTACGTAGAACTGATGAAAAATTGATATCTTACAAATGAAGGTCTCTAGGTATTTGCCTTCACGTTTGCGGATTAAACTATATAACACGACGGATTAACCTTTTAAAATTCAAACTAACGCAAAACTGATGTTTCTACCATTTTATACGTTCAAACATACATCGAAAAGGTATTTTTCTGATATTATTTTACGACCTGTGTATTATTATGATGTGTCTTTTAGCACTTTTATAAGGAACGTTTTAATTAAGATTCTTCTTGTGAAAGACGTTTTTAAAAAGTTCTTCAAATCTGCATCGATCCTTTCTACCAGATAATAAAAATAAACCCGGTCCGATTCATTTTTTTTTTCACACATCTGTCTCTTTATGCAGGGTGTCCCGCATTGAGATGTCATAACTTTAGGGGTTTATTCTGCACCTCATTTGTAGTTCAGAGGAGCAGGAATGAACGTTCTATCTGAACATTTTGTCCATCTTAAAAAAACCAAAACCAAAAGAAAACCCCAAAAAAAAAAACAAACACGGATTTCTGGTTATCTTATCGTAAATAAAAACCACATTTTTAGGATTTACATTATATTTCCCTAATAAGAAACACCCGTTAGTGAAATATTGACTAGTAAATTAGAAGCTATACTAAGAGCCATATAGATGTGAACTATTGATTTTAGTGTTTTCTTCAATTATTCAATATTTTCTTGATCAGCTATTTGTAGATTTACAGGTTTTATCTCCGTCTTAATGGTTGCCTTATTTAATAAGCTTAAATGTGCTATCTCGTAGTTTCAGAAAAAAAGTTTTTTGAATCTAATTTTTACTGATTCGTAAGTCATAACCAGTAAATGTGCTTTAGCGTGAAGGAGCCATTCTAAGCACATTCTCTAATTTTACACGATAATTGTGGTGTCTCATCCTTCCCACACTACGTTCACACTCTTTTTGCTTTGATTAAGGGTGGAGAAATATGATAGAAGAACATATTGAAAATAATTACAATAATTATTCTAAACATAATTGAACTCATCATTAGGATCCATAAGCAGCGCCAGCTCATGAAGACCCAGAGACAAGACGTCCTCCGTATAGCCCTGGATTCTGATAGTCGTCGAGCTTATATTTGTAGGCAACAGAAAGGAGGACATTTTGAAAATCCTAATTTACATGGCAATATTTCAAGAACGGGTGTTTCTAATAGGAAATTTAATGTAGATTTTAGAATCATATTTAGATTTGTCCAAAAACCAAAAAAAAAACAAAACAAAAAAACCAATCGACGTCGGTCGATATATATATATATATATATATATATATATATATAAGCATGGACAACTGTCTGACGAAGCAGAATGGGATTTATGCGAAATAGCACCCAATCGACCGTTAATTCTCCCCAGCGAAGAACTCTAAAAAATAATATATATATATACCATATATACACAGGTCTGTTATACATGAGGTATAAAGGTAATGTGAATATCTAATATGAAGATAGGTAGTTGAAGTATGCAAATCCCTGAATGTATGAATTCCCTTACCAGCTTTGAAACTAAACCTCCGGGTATCATTTGCTTTTCTGTCCGACCAACTCGGACGGAGCCTACTGTAGCTTTGTTTGTAAAAAAATAAGCAATCTTTAAGAAAACAGAAAAAAGTATAATATCTCCCTTACTGAGAATGGAACCATACTTTATATAAACTTCCCTGTTCCTTTTGAAGTGTACTATCCATTCTCAAAATTTGATTACACATTTACGGGACATCCCTTAATATTTTTCTCGAATACGTAACTCAAAATGTAACTGAAATTTAAACATCTTTGTTTAGGTGAATTTTAAAGTTGTAGAAAATATTTAAATTAAATCCCATGATTCTAAGCACCCACCAAAGAAATGAGTTACAGAAACATTTGTTCCACTTTTCTCAAAAACGGTTACAGATATTGTCTTAAAAATGGTTTCATTCGTTTTCTATTTTAAGAAACCTATTAAACGAGTAGGTACCTGCAAGAAAATGAGCTCAAAAATGTAAGCATTGCGATTTTTTTCGCGCGAATTTCGCTTGAAAAAAAGCTTTCCCTTCACTAAATTTCCCTTATCAATAATAATAATAATAATAGTTGAGGAATCATTGGGTTAATCTCCAGACCACTTTCCTTGAATATTCTGATAGCGACATTTATTACTCCAACTACAGAATCCACATCTGGAGAAGTAACGACTTGATCATCCGCAAAATCAGTAAACAAATTTTAACAATTCTTACATTATTTATGCAGCACTTATTCATATTTTAATTAAATAAATATAAAGGCTGTGATTTTTATTTATTTATAAGTCATTTATAGATTATTACTAGGGACCGGAGTTTTAGGATAAAATAAGCACCCAATTAGGTTTTTGCAACAGGCATAAGAGGTCTTTTTAGGTTTTTATTTAAAATTGCATTTTAGGTTTTTTTAGGTGATAAAATTGTTTCAATAGGTACGAAGAATAAGTTTAACCTATTATATTATTATCATTAATAATTTGGTTAATTTATAATTCATCAATAAATATGTATATACAGTGACGTAAAAATAAACAATATATAACATTCGAAACGAAAAAAAAAAAAGATGAGCAAATAAAAATGATGAAATATAAGTTATTATTTAAAAAAAAAAGAATAAGTAGGCCAAATATTCAACAAAATATTTATTTAATAAAACAAAGTGAATGAAATTTATTTAAATAAAATACATTTTATAAATAAAACGATGTTTAAAAAAAAGAAAGAAAAATAAATTAAATTATACAATAAAACATACATTAATGAAAAACATAAAACAAAACAATTATTTAAAGGAGATTTTTAAGTTTCTCTGCTAAAGAGTTCCAACTTCTAAAGAACATCAGGAAGAATTTCACTGCCTATAGAAGGGTATTTAACTAAGTTAAAAATGAAATAATTAAATCTTGTAAAAATTTAGAAGGGAAAATATGAAACTAAAATAGGTATTACCCCTTGTTACAGTAAACTACCATATAGGTGCCTAGGTTTTCGACGGCGAAATTCTTTCTGTTGTCTTAGAGAACCGTCTTAAAAGCGGAAAAAGATAAAGATACACCCGTTTACGTCACAAGACGTCATAGGGGAGTATTTCATAGCATCTTTTAGCTTGAGTGTTGACCATTCCAATTTTCCAATGAGATTAGGAAGATCTAAGAAATGTGCTCTTAGGAATGCGAATGCAGCATGGATCTCGTTGTTCTGGAAGAGCATCGAAGCTTTAGAAATGGCAGCTGCTTCATTCATATCCAAAGCGTCAACAATTGTTATTATGTTTTCCTCAGTGCGTTAAAAAGGGGCTCTGGGGGAAGCGATACTCCTAGTAAAATTTCCCTTATGGAGGAAATTAGTTCATAGAATTGTATCTTCTATTTTAAAGATTAGGTCTGTCTAGGTCATTCCATCATTATTTAGGTGATATCATCCTGACTTGTTCCTTATTTCCTTCTTGTTTTGATTAGGCGATGTAAATCGGAGAAATAAGAGCTTAAAACTTTAAAGTAATTGATTTCGCTTATTCGAACTGTTCTTTTTGTCTGTTTTTTATTCCTTGTTATTTTTTAATTGCTTATAGTTGGCTAATGTATTTGAAAATAAAAGAGGTTAGGAAAAATAAGAAAAACAATTTAATGTTAGAGATATGGATTTCCATGATATAGCTTTTCAACTACCTAGCGTCCTTCCTAGGGAGGGTTGTTTGTCTTTGATTTTGGTACTTAGAATTATGGGATACAGTTGAAACATTTTCTGCATGTTCGAATTTCATCAAAACTAATATGTTGAAATTTTTGTTACGTTTAGAGTAAAGGAAGGGTTAGAATAAAATATTTTATTAACACACAAAAAAAGTTTTGTTAACTTTGTATACTTTCGTTAGTATCTCGAAAACCGTTGACAATCTTGTGAAGCGGATGATTACCATTCGAAAGCTTACTAAATGCTCTACATGACAGGTTCTGAAGAAAGTTTTAATTAGGTGATGTCAATCGGAGAAATAAGTGCTTAAAACTTTAAATTAATTGATTTCGTTTATTCGAACGGTACTTTTTGTCTGTTTTATTCCTTGTTATTTGTTAATTGCTTATAGTTGGATAATGTATTTGACAATAAAACTGGTTAAGTAAAATAACAAAAACAATTTATTGTTAGAAATATAGATTTCCAGGATTCCAAGACCTTGTCACTAGCGGGTCCGTTTCTAGTGTTAGCAGACCCTTCCAGGTAAGATTGTAAATCATGACCTTTCAAGACTTTACTACACACAGGAATGGCGTTAGTGACCTTAAGGGTTGACACGCCATTATAATAATTAATTAAAAAAAAAAAAGACTGGTGGAACCAAAATAATAACTGCTTCTATTTTAATCTTTCCAAATTAGACTAGGGATATGAACGGAACCGCGCTAAGATGATGTAGTTCCTGCGAGACGGACTTTTTGGTTTGGGTACTTAGAATCATGGGATTCAGTTGAAACATATACTGCATGTTCTACTTTCATTAAAACTAATATGTTGAAATTTTGGTTGCGTTTGGAGTTAAGGAAGGGTTAGAATAAAATATTTTATTAACAGACATAAAAAAGTTTTGGTAACTTTGTATACTTTCATTAATATCTCGAAAAAGGTTGAGAATTGGGAAACGGAAGAATACCATTAGAAAGCTTACTAAATGCTCTACAAAAAAGGTTCTAATAAAAGTTTTGATTAGGCGATGTCAATCGGAGAAATACGTGCTTAAAACTTTAAAGTAATTGATTTCGCTTATTCGAACTGTTCTTTTTGTCTTTGATTTTGATACTTAAAATTATGGGATTCAGTTGAAACATTTTCTGCATGTTTGAATTTCATCAACACTAATATGTTAAAATTTTGGTTACGTTTGGAGCTAAGGAAGGATTAGAATAAAATATTTTATTAACAGACATGAAATGTTTTGGGAACTTCGTATACATTCCCTAATATCTCGAAGACGGTTAGGAATATTGGTAAACGGAGTGTTACCATGCGAAAGCTTACTAATTGTTCTACAAAAAAGATTCTGAAACAATTTTTGATTAGGCTATGTCAATCGGAGAAATAAGTGCTTAAACTTTGAAGTAATTGATTTCGTTTATTCGAACGGTTCTTTTTGTTTGTTTTTATTCCTTGTTATTTTTTAATTGCTTAAAGTTGGATAATGTATTTGACAATAAAACAGATTAATTAAAATAAGAAAAACAATTCATTGTTAAAAATATATCAGGCTGTACCGTATGAAATGTCAGTTTTGAATTTGTCGATTTCCTTCAAATGTCTTGAAACTGTCGAGGCTCCTACTCCGAGTTCTTTGGCATATTCCCTAGTGTTTTTAATTGCTTATAGTAGTCAAATGTATTTGCCAATAAAACAGGATACGTATAATTAGAATCAATATTTTGTTTGTTAGAATTTGAAGATGCCGTATGAATATCTAGATTACAGTACTGGTGTTGATTTCGTTCTTTAGAATTGTTCTTGGTATTCCCTATTTTCATCTGTTACCCATAGTTTTTTTATTGTTAGTAGGTTTTTCTTATTGATTATAGAATATAAATCTATTTGGCTATAAAACAGGATACGTAAAATTAGTGACAATATTTCGGAGATTTCTGAGCGAAATACTATTAAGATTTTCTACCACCACGAACGGCTTTTTTCCTCTATTTTTATCCACTAGATAGGCTTTATTTTGCATATTATTCTATATAAGTTTTATTCAGCAGGGGATTCTGATGAAATGTCGTGTTTTTGCTGTGGATTTTAAATACGATGTATCTAAGATTGGATAACATTAGCGAGTCTACATAGTTAAGAAGCGACGACGGAGGATTACATCTTGCTATGATTTAGTCTACATATGTATATTAAGTCCTAAATCCAAAAAATAAACTTCACAACGGTTAAATACTATGAGCGAATATGGCGGTTCAATGCCCGTAGAAACAAGGGGGGCGCAGGAAATTTACCTGCTAAGAGTTAATCCTCAAGAGCTGTAAATATTCCCCAGGTATCTGCCGACACAAATACAAAGCCTAGGCGGAGAGCACCCCAAAAACTCAGATCCAAACATAAGGTTATATACTAAATATTCATAAAGACTACTTAGTTGTAAACCGATTCATCAATTAGCAATCAATAGTTTTCAACAAAGGTTATATACTAAATATTGATAAAAAGTATTTAATTAGAAAAAAAAACAATAATCCACAAGACTTGTTTTTGGTCCATTTGTGTCTACTCCATAGACTTAATTAGGTATATTATTCTATTGTAGTTGGGCAACTAAAATTTGTTTTATTTTGGTAAATAAAGTTTTTTTTCTTGACTTGTTATTCGTCAAGACTTACTAGATAGGTTTTATTCGGCATATTATTCTATGTAGGCTATATTAGGCAGGGTATTCTACTCAATCTTGTGTACTTCTTCTTGATCCTTCTGTACATGGGCGTATATAAAAACAATTTCGGGGGGGGGCTGAGACCATTTCCAGGGTATGGAATACTAAATATTTAGAGCTTGGAATAGTTTTAGGCAACTAAAACGCTATTACACGTAAAATAAAATATGTTTTATGAACTAAGTGATCTAATTTAATTTATTTTTAAGGGTTTTACGAGAAGTTTTTATTATCAATTCAAAATTTCGGGAGGGGCTGCAGCCCCCTCAGCCCCCCCCTCATATACGCCCATGCTTCTGTATCCTCTAGAAAGGCTTTATTAGGCATATTTTGTATTGATTTATAGAGCTTTGCTTTAGAATGAGAGCCAGATTCTGTAATTTCCCCTTCTCTGTAAAAGTTAGCTACTGTCGGTGTCCCTGAAGCCTTAACATCACTTTTATTCGAGATGTTCGAGAGGATTTTGACAATTTTCACGAGATATATATATATATATAAAAAAAAAAAAGTTTAATTTTTTTCTAAGCTTATCAAATGGCACTAGGGACATGAACGGAACCGCGCTAAGATGCTGCAGTTCCTGCGAGTCGGGCTTTTTTTTTAAAGCTACTTTAACATGGATTGCACTTTCCATGAGGCATTTATATTTGTCTGATACATTGTTATGTTGTTATGAAGTGCATTCATAAATTCAACAATGTTATCAGCACAATTTGTTCGCATTCTGGTTGCTTTTCAGTTCTATATACACAAAGCTACATTAAAACATTTAAGGTATAACTGCTATTTGTGTAAAAAAGGTACGTGGTAGAAAACAAAACAAAAAAACGATTACAGTTTTGGAATAAGCACCAAATTTAGTACATTAGACCTATTTTGAAATAATAGTGATTGGGCTCAATCTAGAGCAACAAATTATGGTACCAGTCTGAATTTCGTGAGACAATTAGATCAAAAGTTACGGGGGCGGCTGTGCTGGCGTGATATTACGGTAGCACAGCCACGTTTTCTCGGATACGGCTGGAGCGACAAATTCGTGATTGGTGTCATTCAAGAGCAACAAATTAGCAACAAATTATGGTACCAGTCTGAATTTCGTCAGACAATTAGATCAAAAGTTACGGGGGTGGCTGTGCTGGCGTAATATTACGGTAGCACAGCCACGTTTTCTCGGAAACGGCTGGAACGACAAATTCGTGATTGGTGTCATTCTAGAGCAACGAATTAGCAACAAATTGTGGTACCAGTCTGAATTTCGTGAGACAATTAGTTCAAAAGTTACGGTGGTGGCTGTGCTGGCGTAATATTACGCTAGCACAGCCACGTTTTCTCGGAAACTGCTGGAGCGACAAATTCGTGATTGGTGTCATTCTAGAGCAACAAATTATGGTACCAGTCTGAATTTCGTCAGACAATGAGATCAAAAGTTACGGGGGTGGCTGTGCTGGCGTAATATTACGGTAGCACAGCCACGTTTTCTCGGGAACGGCTGGAGCGACAAATTCGTGATTGGTGTCATTCTAGAGCAACAAATTATGGTACCAATATGAATTTCGTCGGACAATTAGTTCAAAAGTTACTGGGGTGGCTGTGCTGGCGTAATATTACGCTAGCACAGCCACGTTTTCTCGGAAACGGCTGGAGCGACAAATTCGTGATTGGTGTCATTCAAGAGTAACAAATTAGCAACAAATTATGGTACCAGTCTGAATTTCGTCAGACAATTAGATCAAAAGTTACGGTGGTGGCTGTGCTGGCGTAATATTACGGTATCACAGCCACGTTTTCTCGGAAACGGCCGGAGCAACAAATTTGAAAATAGTGTAACAAATTAGCAACAAATTACTGAGTATGTTAGAAGTTGGGGTTGCAATGTTGCTGTTCCAGCGTAATAGAGCTACCTACGAACTAGCATGATACTCCTCGGATCAAGACCTACCCGTTTGCCAAGTTTGATCAAAATTCGTCAAACAGTCGGGATTTGTATAAGACAAACAAAGAAACAGCTGCATTTTATTTATTTATAGATTTTAATACATCTAGTATTTAATAGTTTCCATCAAAGACGTTGACTAAGAAAGGACTCTTTTTGTGAACTGAAGGGCGATTGGGGGTTGACAGTAACGGTTACTTTTTGTATTGGAGCTTGGAGCAATTACTGAAAGAGTGTTGGAGGAGGGAGGCCCAGTCATGTTGAAGTGGAAGCAATCTCGTTTAGAGAAAAACCTCTGCAGTCGCTTCAAGAAGAAGTGTACACAAGGATGAGGATCAAGCCTAAATGTAGGTACTAACCTGAATTTAAAGAGGTGATCTGAAGCCGTTGATAAAAACTTCTACTTTATCACCCAAAGCAATTCTCTACTATAAATTCCCGCCTTTAAGCAATAAATACCCTTCAAATGAATAGATAAATGGCAGTTTTCAGGAGATTTTAAAGAAATTGGTATATCAATTCTTCATATTAACCATGAACACAGTATCTAAGGATGGAATATCGGGGAATTCCTTCTTTTTTTTTTAATTCGCTGAAATCGGGTACTTAGCCTGCATAAATAAATTTCTTACATTTCTAAGAGATAAAAAAAAGAAAACTTTATTAAAAATTGTTTTCCGTAAGGGGTTAACAAATTGGTGTCTCATAAAATAAAATTAATTTTTATTTGAAGTATGTAAAAGGTATGTAAATTTTGTATGGAGTGAATAATCTATTATATAAAATTGAATCGCTAAATGTGTTGGTAAGCGCAAATTTCGAGAACATCTGAGCCGATTTCGCAAATTCTTTTTTTAAAATATTCTTTGAAGTACGAGGATGGTTCTTACGGAGAGAAAAATTTAAAAAAATGGATCAAAAAGTCTAAATACAACACTTTTCGGGTCTTTTTCACTTCCTTAACGCAAATTCATTTTTAAATAAAAAAAGTACGTTTCGCAGGAACTGCATCATCTTAGCGCGGTTCCGTTCTTATCCCTAATGTCATTTGAAAATCTTAGAATAGAAATGAACTTCTTTTTTTTTTTTTTTTTTTACATATCTCGTGAAAATTGTCAACATCCTCTCGAACATTTCGAATAAAAGTAATATTAAGGCGTCAGGGAAACCGGCAGTAGTAGCTTACACAGAAGCGGAAATTACCCAATCCGGCTCACATTCTAAAGTAAAGCTCTATACATCAATAAAATAAAACAAAAACGTGCATGGGCGTATATAAGGGCCATGCAAAACCTTAAATTTAAGAATAAGATCACGTAGTTCAGAAAAAAAAAAAAAAATTCTTTTGGGCGTAATAGCGTTTTAATTGTCTACTATTCCATGTTCTAGATTTTTATTATCCCATACCCCTAAAATCCTTTCAGCCACCCCCCCCCCCGAAATTCTCCCAGTCCCCTCTAAAATTATTTTCTATATAAGCGTGAATATCCTTCTCATTTACTAGCTTTGATTTATTGAAAAAAAAAATGCAATCAAAATAACAGCACCCAATTAAAAAATAAGGCGTACAAGATAAATAAAAATTAATAACTGAGGTAAACAGAGACACAAAAAGAGGAACTACTTTACAAGTTTAATATTATCAAATGTCAAGCAGGTCATTTTTCGAGGATTATGGCTGGGGCTGTAACGGTACTTATTGTCAGGACCTTAGAAAGAGGACCAGGTAGCATAAGTATTGTTCCCTCGAAAAACATCTAGCCGAGTCTGGCATATTATGTTGAATAAAACTAAAGATAATTCTGGAATCGCCGTTTCTCAGAAATGGTTAATCTAATGAATAAAAGCGTAAAGACAAGTTTTGTACATAATTGAACGATCTACAATTTTTGTCTGAACTATTTTTACCAAAAAACAAAACGTTTCGCTGAAAATTCCTAAAAACCTTTTTTAGCGAACTTAGACCTCGAAAAAATTCCTTGCACTCATGGGATCGATAAGGGCTTTTGCCAATTCCCTTATAATGTTGTCCCTATCTTTCATGCAAATTTTCAGGTTGCTAGGAATTTATGCAAAGGTACTCATATTTTTCTAACTCATCTATTTCTAACAACAGAAAATTGGTTCTCATTTTAACTATCCTGTTTTAAACACAAATACATTTATCTAATATAAGAATTTCAAAAATAAAAAAGTCCGACTCGCGGGAACTGCATCATCTTAGCGCAGTTCCGCTCTTATCTCTAGACTTATTTAAAATGATTAAAATAGAAGCTGTTATTATTTTGGGTCCACATTTCTAGAAAGCATGAAGATTAGATAGTTGGCCGTCGAGGTGATAAGTAAAGATGGAATGGTTGGGATTCGGCTAAAGAAACCTGAATACGATTTTTGTTAAAAAATCTATATTTAGGACGTTTTGGCTACTCATTGGTAGCCTTCGTCAGCAATGAAAGTGCCGGGAGGCAGAGGAGGACCAAAGTTGACAGTTCCATCTTTACTTTCATGAAAGGTATTATTTACGATCTTACCTGGATGGGTCCCCCCCCCTAGGAAGGACCCCGCTAGGCATTTGAAAAGCTATATCTTGGAAATCCATATCTCTAAGATTAAATTGTTTTTCTTATTTTTCTTAACCTGATTTATTATTAAATACATTATCCAACTATAAGCAGTTAAAAAATAACAAGGAATAAAACAGAGAAAAAGAACAGTTCGAATAAGCGAAATCAATTACTTTAAAGTTTTAAGCACTTATTTCTCCGATTGACATCGTCTAATCAAGACTTTCACCAGAACCTTTTTTGTAGAGCATTTAGTACCCTTTCTAATGGTATTCTTTCGTTTGCCAAGATTCTCATTCTTTTTCGAGATATTAAGGAAAGTATACAAAGTTACCAACATTTTTTATGTCTGTTAATAAAATATTTTATTTTAACCCTTCCTTAACTCCAAACGTAACACAAATTAAAACATATTAGTTTTAATGAAAGTAGAACATGCAGAAAATGTTTCAACTGAATCCCATGATTCTAAGTACCCAAACCAAAAACGGTATTCAAAAACTATTTTTCCAAAAATAAAGCTATCGCCTTGCAAATGGTTTCATTCGTTTTCCTAGCCCAAGAAGCCTATAAAACGAGTACTTACAAGCTTATGAACTCAAAAACGTAAGTGTTAAGATTTTTTTGCGCGAATTTCGCCCCAAACGCCAACTTCCAGTGGGCGGATTCTGCTGGTTAACGAACTTGACCTTTTAAATTGGACGACGGATTTTTGTACCAAATTTCATCACAATCGGACCATTAGGGAAGCCAGAAATGAGCGAACAGACAAATATATATATATGTATATGTATAGGTGTCAGTAGTTAGTCACGGAGGTGTTCATGCCGCTCTCTGAATCGATCCGTCAGTGTCCTGGTTTTCCAAGGTATTTTTGAATGAAACTTTAACAGTTTGTTGCATCGCTATTAAGGAACAGTAGTGCAAATTTTGGTGACAATCGGACGAAGTATTTCGGAGCTGTGAGTGAGGAAAGATCTCGGACTTTTCCAATAGAATCTAGAGATAACAGCCAGCAGGAGCAGACTTAGCAGGTGAGTGACGTAGCTTCATATCATCCCCACCTTACCTCCTGTCTTAACACTGCCCAGCTGACTAGCCACTGGCCGTTATCTTATCACTGACTACTGGCACGGCACTGTGTCATCTTCTTGGACTTGCTTGCTACGTTCTACCACTGGCATGCCGTATTTCCTTGGAAGTTATCTCAGGAGATTTGATCTTGACTTCTACTGAGAGTTGATCTTGACTTCATCTACATCATCGTCGATAACTGACCGGCTGGGCCTGTGGAGGACTTCTTTATGCAGGCTTTAGGTTAATTTAGTTGTAGTGACTAGTTTATATTTTTGTTGCTTGACTTGTTGCTGGAGACCACTCTAAGCACTTCATCTGCTATTCTTCAGGGCCTTCTTGTGTGAATTTGCGGGAGGTTTTGTTATTGTTATTTTGTTTTTTTCATTGTTTTGTTTAGGGATTAGATTTTTAATTGTTAATCTGTTATGCTTCCTTTTGTTAATTGTTATTTCTTTTAACTATCAATTTGTGATCTAGTCTGTGATAGTTGTTAAACCTTATTAAATTTTAGAGTATGACTTTGTGTTTGGTATGACTCGTGTATATGTTAATATTATAAGTTAATGATTGTGTGAACCTGTTGTTTTTGTTGGTGGTCGGTTCTTGTTTATAAGTCTCTAATTTATTTATTTATTTTTTATTTTTTATTTTTTTTGGTGTTTATTTTAAGTAAACGTTGTTGTGTGTGTTGTTCTTTTTCCTCTCCAACGTACATATGGTCTGTTGTTTTCCTTATCTAAAGTGTACAATCGTAATTTAAGCTTTTTTATTTTTCATATATATTTCTTGTGATATTTAGTTATTAAGCGGGTTTCAATTATATTTTATAATGCTGACTAGAAAGATGACTGCTGACTCGGTCAGGCCTGGCCGTTTATCGACTGACAGGTCATCTCCTCGTGAACAGAGGAGGACCACGAGGAGCAATGGGGAGAATGTTAAGAAACAGAGTCCAAGGGTTGGAGTAGTAAAGCTGGATAGGAAGGATAGGAGTAAGACAGGCCAATCTAAGGAAGGGAAGCAAGCCACCTCAAAGTCAGCTGTGGGAACACTGAAGGACGCAAGTCCAGCTGGTAATAGTCCCAATGGTTCGAGTCCCGTGAAGGGAGGTGTTATGTGTCCTTCTGGGGGTGCCTCCTGTAGTAATAAAGGTGCTATTGAGTCCCCAAGAGAAATTAACTTAGTAAATGTGACCTTTGTGACCCCTAAAAAGGACTTAGGAAGTCCTCGCAAAGCTATTACTGAGGGAGATATAGATGAGGAGGTCATGAGAATGTCTCTCAGCTTATCGGAGTCTAACGGGGAGGGATGTAATGTACAAAAGCGTTCGGATGACATTCCCTATTCCGGCACTTCGCCCGCGCGCTCTCTTGTGATTGACAGGATTCATGCGTCGGGCCCTGACTCTTCTCTCGATTGGAGGGATAGCCGGGCCCGAGCTGTGCAGCTTTAGGATGATCTCCTCGGGCTGGTGTCTGGTGAGTCGGAGGCTGTAATTAGGAAGTACCTGGAGGCTTTCGTCTCCCTGGTGGCAGGTCTAGTCGATGCTCGATTGGAGGCTGCTAGGGGGGCGATTGATTGCAGGGGAAGTGAAAGGATCGTCTCCGCTACTCCGGTGACATCGTGCTGGGGTGGCTCGGAACTTTGCTGGGGGGTTGATCGAACGAGGGAGTGGGTTTTGCAGCCCAAGGGCCTCTTTTTCTTCAGTGGCCATGAAAAACCATCCCCCTTCAGGGGTTGAAGGATCAGAGGATCGTATTCCACAGAGACCGGGTGGCACGGTGTATATTGAGCCCAAGAATAATAGCCACTACAAAGATTTAGAGGAATTAAAGAAGGATGTGCTGAAAGCCCTCGACCCATCAAGAAAAGGCCTCCAGCTCCGTAGAGTCATTAAGACCAGGAGCGGAGGAATAATAATAGAAACCGGGCGGGGAGAGGATAGGCGAAGAATCCTGGGTGACGTTGATTTACTCGCATTGATGATAAATATTAAAGAAAGGCCAATGCTAAAACCCAGGATGATTGTACGCCACGCCCCGCGGACCGTGGAGGGTAAGAACCTGGACCTGCCTACCCTAATATAATGTTTGAGGAGGCAAAACTTCGGTGGTGAAGTGGGTCTCAACACCGAGGTTAAACTGTTATATAGAACGGGCCAGAAGACTAGGGAGACTTGTAATCTGGTTTTAGAAGTTAACCCTCGACTGAGGGCCCTACTACTTAAATCTGGTGGGGTATACCTCGGCAGCAACTTTTGCTTGGTTGGCGACCATGTTGAAACTAGCAGATGCTACAAGTGTCAAAGGTTTGGTCATATTTCAAGAACGTGTGCGCAGAAAGTTCACACTTGTGGCCACTGTGGAGCGAGTGGTCATTGCTATATAGAGTGCACCAAGAATAGTTTTTTTTTTTTTTTTTTTTTTTTTTTTTTTTTTTTTTTTTTTTTTTTTTTTTTTTTTTAACGGCGCATCTACATCTTGGCCATTAGTGCCGGGCTATCTACAGGTTGCCACCCTTTTCTAATGCCAACAGCACGTGGTCGGTCACCCATTCAGGTACTGACCACCCCCGACGCCCACGACACCAAGAATAGTGTTGTCCAAACTGTAAGAGAGCAGGTGTTAGGGACACCATGCATATAGCTAGTAGTAGGGTCTGTCCTACGTACCAAGCTGCCCTCGGACGCATTCGTGAAAGGACTGATTATGGATTTTAACTTCGAGATACGAGTGTGTAGAACCTGTGGTCGGGGGTTCAGGAATCATAGAAGTCTAGGTCAGCACGTAACTCGTGCCCACCCGGAGGTCCACAATAGAGCAATCCGTATTCCCACAATGCCCCCCTGGAGTGAGGAAGAGTTGCGTCTTCTGGCACAGCGTGAGGCTGAGTAGAGATCAAGGGGGCTCATTATTACTAATGAAAGCCTTGTACATGGCCTGCTCGATAGAACAGCTGGGGCAACGCAACGAATAAGGCTTACTCCGCGTTATCGGGGATTCCTTCGTGAGGCAATGAATGAGTGCAATAGAGAGGAGCTTCGACAGCCTGCGCAAGTGGTGGAGGTGGTCGGTCCTAGTGGTAGAGAGCTTTTTTGTGACGTGGCTACAGAGCAGGCGAGCGGCCTTCGTGGCCTTGATACAAATCTTGCGTCACTAGTCGAGGAAGCCAGAGAAGGGCTCGATGTCACGGACCGACTGTGCGAGTGGCCCCAGGCGCGCTTTCCCGAATGGGGTAATACCTCGTTCGAGAGGAGTGGACAGTCTGGGGGCCCACGACCCCTTCCATTTAATGCTAGACATCGCCGTCAGTTGGAGCACCAGCGCATACAGAAACTTTGGAAGGCTAATAGGAGTAGGGCGGTAAAGGAGATTTTGGAAGGAGGTCCTCTAGAGCGCAGGCATTCGTTGGACGAAATGGAGAATTACTGGCGCCCGGTTATGGAGAGTCCCTCTCGGCCATTTGATCAGGAAAATTTGCCACCGGGAGCTATAGAGATCACCACAATATGGACGCCTGTCGAAGTGGAGGAGATCCAAACAAATAAGATAGATAGGTCCTCTGCACCTGGTCCGGATGGGCTGCGAGCCTCTGATTGGGAGTCTGTTCCCCCTAAGGCTCGTGCGGTGTTCTATAACTTATATTTACTAGGGGGCAGGTTTATTCCTGAAATCATAGGTGCAAGGACTGTCTTTATCCCTAAGAATAAGTTTCCTGAGACGCCTATCGATTACAGACCTATCACTGTGGCGTCTGTAGCTCTTAGACAACTTCACAAGATATTGGCTGCACGTCTGAGAGCGATGGATCTCCAGGAGACAGGCCAGAGGGCGTTAATAGCAGCCGACGGAACTGCGGAGAACAGTGTAGTCTTGGATGCGGTGCTCAGGGAGGCTCGGCGTTGTTGCCGTGAGGTACACTTGACCTTCCTGGACATTGCTAAGGCTTTCGATAGTATTAGTCACTCAGCTCTACGAGCCGCCATGATCCGCAAAGGCCTACCATCAGGATTCGTTGAATACGTGATGGGGGTGTACGGTGAAGGGTTTACCCGGATTACCGATGGTCGGAGGTGGACGGATCCAGTTGTAAGCGGAAGGGGGATTAGGCAGGGAGATCCTTTGTCTCCGTGCCTCTTCAAAGTTGCGATGGATTGGGTCCTCCAGGCGGTTCCAAGCCAGGTAGGATATACTCTGGACGGAGTGAGGATTAGCTATCTAGCCTTTGCCGATGACTTGGTCCTGGTGGCGTCCTCGGTGGCTGGCATGCGGGGTGCATTTGCAGCGGTTAGGGCAGCCATCGCCAAACTGGGGATGGAGCTTAGTCCTGGTAAGTGCTGTGCCCTTTCGCTGGTACCGGCTGGGCGTGTGGCCAGGGTCAAGGTAGTTGAGGACGCACTGTTTACCGTTGGTGGAGCCCCGGTGAGGCAAATGGAGTTCCATGACTCCATTAAGTACCTCGGAGTCACCTATAGGAACCATGGAACCGAGAGGCCTGATGAGGAAATTGGAAGGGCCCTTTTAAGAATTGGGAATGCACCCCTCAAGCCGCAGCAGAGGTTGACCGCTCTTAGGTATCACCTCCTTCCGAGTTACGTGCACAAGCTGGTACTTGGTGGCTCCTCCCGCGATGCATTAAGAAAGTTTGATATAAAGGTTAGAGCCGCGGTGAGGAGGTGGCTGAGATTGCCTAAGGATATATCAGTTGGGTATTTCCATGCTTCGTGCACGGACGGAGGCTTGGGTGTGCCTTGCATGGGCGTCCTGGTGCCGGCTTTGAGTATAGGCCGTCTGTCTAGAATGGAATGGTCTGGTCTAGCCGCGGCAAGGGCGGCTTATGGTTCGGCAGACGTGACCAAAAGGCTGCGGAGAGCGATTCATTAATAGATGAAGACGCTTGGTGCCCTGAAGTTAGGAAGCGCTGGTGGGCAGGTAGGCTCCATTCGTCCAACGACGGAGCAGGATTAAAGGAATCCTCTGCTAGTAAGGCCTCGACACATTGGCTCAATGATGGAGCTTGAAACTCTTCTGGGTGGGAATTCATCCAGTATGTTCGTACCCACATAAATGCTCTGCCGACCACCGTGAGAACGACAAGAGGCCGGCGTGAGGGCCGGATTCTTACTTGCAGGGCGGGTTGCCTTGAGGATGAGACCGGCACTCATGCTGTTCAGCAGTGTTGTTTCACGGGGAGGTCGTTGTTTGAGGCACGATACTGTGGTGGATGTACTGGGTGAAGCCTTAGCCGGGAGGGGGTACGAGGTACACCTCGAGACAGTCCTGAGAGCTGATGGCCGACGTTGGAAATCCGACATAATTGTGGCAAAAGAGGGTAAGGTGATGATTCTGGACGCACAGATTGTAAATG
Source organism: Gonocerus acuteangulatus (assembly GCA_946811695.1). Taxonomy (NCBI): domain Eukaryota; kingdom Metazoa; phylum Arthropoda; class Insecta; order Hemiptera; family Coreidae; genus Gonocerus; species Gonocerus acuteangulatus. The sequence continues at coordinate 81,329,946 of OX328123.1, forward strand.
GGAATTCCTCTGATCTGAACTCGCGGCACCGGGCGAAGTGTCGGAAGTATGGGAGACTTGGTGTGCGTTTGGCAGTGGGACGAATGTTTGGCGTGCCTGTCACCGACGTGGAGGTAACGTCCTGTACATTGAGCTGGAGGGGTGTGTAGAGCGGTGCTTCTGCCAAGAGTTTAAGGCAGCTTGGTGTCCCGATGGGGGCGCTGAGAAGCATTACATTGCGGGTATTAAAGGGCTCCTGCATCATCTTCAGTCGATTGAGGACACTCCTCGCCGGTGCGGGCCGTTGAGGATCGCCAATTTTTTTTTTTTTTTTTTTTTTTTTTTTTTTTTTTTTTTTTCATTTATTTATGTGTTATACTTGTTTATATTTTAATTTGGGGTGTGGGTATGTCTGTGGTTGTTAGATGTGACTGCACCACGTTAAATCTCCATCGAGTGCTCTGGTCTAGCGGGTGAAGTGTTTGGGTTCAAAACGTGGTATTATCTTATTATTATTATATTGACCTTGTTATTGTTAGTCTTTCTTTTTATTTTTTATTTATTAATATCTTTTTTTTTTTGCTTTATTTTTTTAGTTTTATTTTATTTATTGTTTTTTTATCTATTTGGTTATATTAGTAATAATTATATTAATTTATACTATTATATATTGTTATATTATCAGATATACTGATTTGTAAGGCTTTTTTTTTAGTGTTATTTTTTTGTATTTTATTTTACTTTATTTATTTAATTATTTTTGTGCCTTCTTATATTCGTTATGAGGTACTCTGAAGACTGATGAGGACATATTATTGATTTAGGTCTTCCAGCAACTAGGCTTGTGTTGTTTTCAAGCCTAAATAACGAGGGTGAAGGAGACACCCAATTGTTAATTGACTTATTGCATTCTAGAATAATAGTAACAATTGAGTGTATGTATTGTATCTCCTAATAAATAAAAATAAAAAAAAAAAAATAAAATAATATATATATAAATATATACATAAATATATATATACAAATTTGAACCACCGTTATTTTCGGTCTCTAGGGGTTCTGAAACGCGAAATTTTCTAGTCGGCACTTCCGGATTGTTTCATTGTATCAACGTTATAAGCGGGGTTCCTCCCTATGGGGGAGGGAGGAACCGCGCTAAAAACTAAGGGAAAGAGACAAAAATTACAAAAAGAACGACAAAAACCCGTTCATAAGAACAAAACAGACGTATTTGAAGTTTTATGCACTTATTTCTCCGATTGACATAACCTAATCAAAAATAGTTTTAGAAACTTTTTTGTAGAGAATTTAGTAAGCTTTCAAATAGTTTCTATCCACTTACCACGATTTCCCAACCGTGTTCGAGATATTGATGAAAGTACACAAAGTTCCCAAAACTTTTCATGTCTCTTCATAAAATATTTTATTCTAACCCTTCCTTAACTCCAAACTTAACCAAATGTTTAACATACTAGTTTTGATGAAATTCGAACATGCAAAAAATGTTTCGACTGAATCCCATGATTTTAAGTACCAAAACCAAAAACGTTATTCAGCAACTATGTTTCCAATTTTCTCGAAAACGGTTAAAGCTATCGCCTTGAAAATGGTTTCATTCGTTTTCCTAGGCCAAGAAGCCTATAAAACGAGTACTTGCATGCATATGAAGTAAGCGGAATGACTTTTTTCGCGCGACATTCGCTCCAAAAACCATGTTCCAGTGGGCGGATTCTGCTGGTTTACGAACTTGACCTTTCAAATTAGACGAAAGATTTTTGTACCAAATTTCATCAACATCGGACCATGAGGGGGGCCGGAAAAGCGCGAACAGACATATATATATATATATATATATATATATATATATATATATATATATATATATACAAATTTGAACCACCGTTATTTTCGGTCTCTAGGGGTTCTGAAACGCGAAATTTTCCAGTCGGCACGTCCGGATTGTTTCATGAGATCAACCTTATAAGCGGGGTTCCTCCCTATGAAGGGAGGGAGGAACCGCGCTAACATATGTTCTCAATTATAATATTTTTAACAGTTAACGTATTTGTTTATTTGTGTATAAGCAAAATAATTTAAATAAATAAGAACATGTAATCACTAGGTGACATTAGAATCACATGTTAATAATGCAATTTAAATTAATTTATATTTGTATTAACGAAGTAAAAAATACTCTACTTTTCTATATTCCCATACAAAAGATTCGTAATTATACTTAAAGGTCAATTTGAACTTTAATGCCACACCATATAGTGTTAGTGGAGGGGTTCTGGGAAGCCAAAACAATTGAGTGACATTTGTATCGTATAAATATTAATGTCAATATTTGTCAATATTTATACGATAGTAACATTACTCAAAAACAAATTGACTACGATAAAATGTAAATTGTCTATGGTAAAATGTCACTTGAAATGTAAACATCTCTTTGCTTTGCATCTATAATATTAATAAATCTAAAAGCCGCGAATTTCTATAAAATTACTAAAGTTTTGTGTGTTTGTGACTTACTAAATATGCCTCCTATAAGGCGGCGGACAAATTTAGGCAGAAGAACCCGAAATGCAACGCATCAAATTAATTATCAATCTAATCGTACTGCACAGGAACGTAAAGATCGCAATGAACGTGAAAGAATTTAGTTAAGACCCGGGAAGCGCGACATTCGTCTATGGACAAATCCCAGGGCAGTCATTAAGTGTTTGTGGCAATTGTATGTTGCCTGTTCCCGTGTTGGAAAACCATCTGCTCTGTTTATTTACGCGTCAGGTAATGAAAACTTTTTTTTTTTTTTTTTTTTTTTTTTTTTTTTTTTTTTTTTTTTTAGCGCGGTTCCTCCCTCCCTTCATAGGGAGGAACCCCGCTTATAAGGTTGATCTCATGAAACAATCCGGAAGTGCCGACTAGAAAAATTTGCGTTTCAGAACCCCTAGAGACTGAAAATAACGCTGGTTCGAATTTTATATATATATATATTTGTCTGTTCACGCTTTTCCGGACCCCCTCATGGTCCGAAATTCGGTACAAAAATCTTTCGTCTAGTTTGAAAGGTCAAGTTCGTTAACCAGCAGAATCCGCCCACCGGAACATGGTTTTGGGAGCGAATGTCGCGCGAAAAAAGTCATTCCGCTTTTAGCGCGGTTCCTCTCTCCCCCATAGGGAGGAACCCCGCTTATAAGGTTGATACAATGAAACAATCCGGAAGTGCCGACAAGAAAATTTCGCGTTTCAGAACCCTTAGAGACCGAAAATAACGGTGGTTCAAATTTGTATATATATATATATATATATATATATATATATATATATATATATATATTTGTCTGTTCGCTCATTTCTGGCGTACGTTTTTGAGTTCATAAGCTTGTAAGTACTCTTTTTATAGGCTTCTTGGGCTAGGAAAGGAATGGAACCATTTTCAAGGCGATAGCTTTAACCGTTTTCGAGAAAACTGAAAAAATAATTGTTGAATGCCGTTTTTGGTTTGGGTACTTAGAATCATGGGATTCAGTTAAAACATTTACTGCATGTTCTACTTTCATTAAAACTAATATGTTGAAATTTTTGTTACGTTTGGAGTTTAGGAAGGGTTAGAATAAAATATTTTATTAACAGACATAAAAAGTTTTGGTAACTTTGTGTACTTTTCTTAATATCTCGAAAAAGGTTGAGAATCATGGCAAACGGAAGAATACCATTAGAAAGCTTATTAAATGCTCTAAAAAAAAGGTTCTGAGGAAAGTTTTGATTAGGCGATGTCAATCGGAGAAATAAGTGCTTAAAACTTTAAAGAGATAGATTTCGCTTATTCGAACTGTTCTTTTTGTCTGTTTTTTATTCCTTGTTATTTTTTAATTGCTTATTGTTGGATAATGTATTTGAAAATAAAAAAGGTTAAGAAAAATAAGAAAAATAATTTAATGTTAGAGATATGGATTTCCAAGATATATAGCTTTTTAACTGCCTAGCGTCCTTCCTAGGGAGGGTTCTTTGTCTTTGATTTTGGTACTTAGAATTATGGGATACAGTTGAAACATTTTCTTTATGTTCGTGTTTCATCAACACTAATATGTTGAAATTTTTGTTACGTTTAGAGTAAAGGAAGGGTTAGAATAAAATATTTTATTAACAGAAAAAAAAAGTTTTGGTAACTTTGTATAATTTCGTTAGTATCTCGAAAACCGTTGACAATCTTGTGAAGCGGAAGATTAACATTCGGAAGCTTACTAAATGCTCTACAAAAAAGGTTCTGAAGAAAGTTTTAATTAGGCGATGTCAAACGGAGAAAAAAGTGCTTAAAGCTTTAAATTAATTGATTTTGTTTATTCCAATGGTTCTTTTTGTCTGTTTTATTTCTTGTTATTTTTTAATTGCTTATATTTGGATAATGTATTTGACAATAAAACTGGTTAAGTAAAATAACAAAAACAATTTATTGTTAGAAATATAGATTTCCAAGATTCCAAGACCTTGTCACTAGCGGGTCCGTTTCTAGTGTAGCTGACCCTTCCAGGTAAGATTGTAAATCATGACCTTTCAAGACTTTACTACTCACAGGAATGGCGTTAGTGACCTTAAGGGTTGACACGCCATTATAATAATTAATTAAAAAAAAAGACTGGTGGAACCAAAATAATAACTGCTTCTATAATCTTAATTAATATTAATCTTTCCAAATTAGACTAGGGATATGAACGGAACCGTGCTAAGATGATGCAGTCCTGCGAGACGGACTTTTTTTTAACTAGTTGGGTAACTATAAACACGTGAATATAGGTATTTAACTTTATAGTATATCTTTATCAATTATTTTGACGAACTACCTATTAAATATTATGTATTTGCAGCTTTATTTTACTAACAGTGAGGGTCCCTTGACTTCAAGCATGGGCCTATATTAGATAAGGTGCCGCAGCCCCCCCCCTCCCCGAAATATTTATTTAATCGGTGAGAATGTGTCATAAAAACCTTAAAAATAAATTAAATAAGATCACTTGGTTTTCTAATAACATTTTCTTAAAAAAATTTTTTTTTGGGTGTTACAGCGTTTTAGTTGGTTAACTATTCAATGTTCTAGATTGTTAGTACCCCCCCCCCCCCCCCCCCCCCAATTATCTTTAATATACGCCCCTTACGTAAACGATTGAGAATAAATGAAGTTTAGATTACTGATTCATCTTTGGCCCTCATCTTTGGAAACCTCTTGGGCTATGTGAATGGTAATTTCAGCTATAAAGCTTTTAGAACCATCAAGAAAAAGAAGCATGCAACTACATGTGAGGACGAAAAAGACTTGATGCATTTTCACAATCAGGTAGATTGAAGAGACCCTAGTCCCCAGGACTCCTTTTTGCGAAAGCCGAGCTCACACGCGAATGCTCTTAGTCACCACCACTCGCAATATATATATATATATATATATATATATATATATATATATATATATGTATATATATATATATATACACACACCAAGATGAGTAATTCCAAGTGTAATCAAAAGGAGCTTCTTTTCTTGCTAACTCAGCAAGAGTTCCTTCCTCAACCCCAAGCCCTTCATTCCAATATTTTTATTCAGGTCAGCCTAATCAGACTCAAGACTCCGTCATATTCCAAAGTAGAGTAGAAACTTCATTAATAAATATAAGTTAGGAATATGGCATTTATTCAATTTTATAGAAATAAAATTTTAAAAATAAACACCTTTTAAATATATTTAGAAAGTAACCCTCCTTACTATTAAATAAAAAATAAAATTAAAATAATAATAATTTACTTTTTTGTATTATTTGATGGGTCTAGTTCTTCGATTTTTAGAAGATAGATGGAAAAAATAAGAGATACACATAACCAAAACTTAATTAAGACTTAAATTTGATGAGTTTATGACTGAGTTTATTTTTAGAGAAAACCGCTTAGATTAACACAATTATAAATAGTGCACTGGAATAATTAAAGTTTCTGTTTGAAGGAGTCACCCAACGTGGAAATAGGTTTTCATTGAATATTCAACCACCTCCTCGAATGTGTAGAGCCACTTTAAGTTTGCAGCCACTGTAAACTATTTGTGTCAAGTGCTAGTTACAGCTAACTTGCTAACCACTGACCCTTTAGCCGCTTCATCCAAGTTAGTTATCCTTTAGTGAGAGGTGTAACAATCTCCCTACGCCTCTGAAACTCCTACCCTCGGTATTCCGAGAAGGTACTTAGAATTATGGGATACAGTTGAAACATTTTCTGCATGTTCGTGTTTCATCAACACTAATATGTTGAAATTTTTGTTACGTTTAGAGTAAAGGAAGGGTTAGAATAAAATATTTTATTAACAGACAAAAAAAGTTTTGGTAACTTTGTATAATTTCGTTAGTATCTCGAAAACCGTTGACAATCTTGTGAAGCGGAGGATTACCATTCGGAAGCTTACTAAATGCTCTACATAAAAGGTTCTGAAGAAAGTTTTAATTAGGCGATGTCAATCGGAGAAAAAAGTGCTTAAAGCTTTAAATTAATTGATTTCGTTTATTCCAATGGTTCTTTTTGTCTGTTTTATTTCTTGTTATTTTTTAATTGCTTATCGTTGGATAATGTATTTGACATTAAAACTGGTTAAGTAAAATAACAAAAACAATTTATTGTTAGAAATATAGATTTCCAAGATTCCAAGTCCTTGTCACTAGCGGGTCCGTTTCTAGTGTAGCAGACCCTTCAAGGTAAGATTGTAAATCATGACCTTTCAAGACTTTACTACTCACAGGAATGGCGTTAGTAACCTTAAGGGTTGACACGCCATTATAATAATTAATTAAAAAAAAAGACTGGTGGAACCAAAATAATAACTGCTTCTATTTTAATCTTTCCAAATTAGACTAGGGATATGAACGGAACCGCGCTAAGATGATGCTGTCCTGCGAGACGGACTTTTTTGGTTTTGGTTCTTAAAATCATGGGATTCAGTTAAAACATTTTTTGCATGTTCGAATTTCATCAAAACTAATATGTTAAACTTTTGGTTACGTTTGGAGTTAAGGAAGTGTTAGAACAAAATATTTTATTAACAGGGATGAAAAGTTTTGAGAACGTTGTATACTTTCATTAATATCTCGAAAATGGTTGAAAATCTTGTGAAGCAAAAGGTTACCATTCGAAAGCTTACTAAATGGTCTACAAAAAAGGTTCTGAAGAAAGTTTTGAATAAGCGATGCCAATCGGAGAAATAAGTGCTTAAACTTTGAAGTAATTGATTTCCTTTATTCGAACGGTTCTTTTTGTCAGTTTTTATCCCTTGTTATTTTTTAATTGCTTATAGTTGGATAATTTATTTGATAATAAAACGGATTAAGTTAAATAAGAAAAACAATTCATTGTTAGAAATATAGCTTGCCAAGAGAAAGAGATTCGATGACGTCTTTTAAATATTTTTAATTGCTTTTATGCTGTTGGATTTTTATTTTATTTTTGAATTGATTTTATTTGTAGAATTAAAACTATAGTAGAAGAACATAAGAAAATGTGAAAAATATTGATATTTTTAAATTTATTGAAACATATAAAATAAGTATCTCTAGAAGAGGATTCTGGAGTCTGGCGGGCCCGACCAGGTAAAGTCATAAACCCCTTTGAACAAAGGCCAAACAAAATATTATCTGTTTCTATTGTAAGCTTTTCAAATGACAATAGGGATATGAACGGAACCGCGCTAAGATGATGCAGTTCCTGCGAGTCGGACTTTTTTTTATCTTACTAGCTGTCCGGGTGTCCCAAATAGCAGAATAAGTATTAAAAAAAATTAAAGGATTGACTGTTAGGCGGTACGAAGTTCGCCGAGTCAGCTAGTTAATAAAAATTTGTAAACATAAATCTCTATTGAAACTTCCTAAGTGGTGTTATTGTTTTCCCGATTCATTAACTTTCTTTTTCTCGGTTAACCGCGAATAAGATAAGCCTTCCGGAAAGGTGCTTAAGAATCAGTTTGAGAGGAAAAGGATTCGGGAGTTTGAAAAAAGGTAAGGAATCGGGATTTGGGGAAATATTTGCGAAAGGAATGTTGAGTCAGTTATGTTGGGATTTTTTGCAAATATAAATTTAAATTCTAACGTGCAGGAACAGAGCGCGTTTCCGTTCCTAGCCCTAGAGTTGGGAAGCTCAGAATAAAAATTGTTAATTTAATCATTCGGGATAAATATAAATACATGTAAAATGGAATGTCGAAGCGAAGCAAGCTCTTAGCCGCCACAAATAGAGACTGACTGTATCCTAAGCGGAAATAACTTCATTTAAGCACCGATTGTTTCGATTGAGATCGCTCTATCGAAAATAATATTAGACCCGTAATTGTAGGGAATTCAATAATAATCGAACAGTTTGCATATCGTGCGTACCATGTCAAACTATCGAATATGGAAAATCTGTGCTCTTTGCTCTAGGATTGTTGTCGCAAATTGTCAAAACTCTAACCCCTTAAGAATTTAATGCCTTAAATAAAGTATCGAATAAGACCATTTTTAAATATAGTATTTCGTCAATGGATAGAATATGTCAGTTCCCTTATTTGCTTCGAATTGCATATTCGATAGTTTGACTTGGTAGGGACGATATAGTACGATTTCCCAACTGTTTTCGAAATATATAAAAAATATATCCGAAACTCCTACGAAAATCTTGGGTTGTATAATATATATATATATATATATATATATATATATATATATATATATATATATATATACCTTGCCGGGTAACAGCAAGTTACTAATACAAATCAACGTCCAGACCACAAGATCTGCATAAACTGAGCAAATTCCTCAACAAAAGAAAAGCTGCAATAAATGTAAAATGTTTGTTTGTTTTTTGCAATAACCAATTAGTTATTTACTATTATTAAAAATTAAATCTTTTAAATCAGTCCCGTAACAGGCCACGAGGGCCCTGAGGGGCAGATACTATAGAGGTATCTGATTCATGATCATACGGCACACTAGGGAGATAGTGTGGTCAGTACTATAGTGTGGGGAAAATCATGTGGCTCCGGCCGCATGATTTTCCCCTTGGCTGCTTCGACTGCTAGAGTCATTAGCACCCAAGGTACCCATTATTAAATTTATTAAAGGCTGCGTTGGCCCATGAACGAAGACACTAGAAGAAATAAAGATTTTTTCTTCTAGTGTCTTCGTTCATGGTTCTCCAACTTATTAGTCCAGTGCTTTACCACTGAGGTAACCTCGCCCCTATTTACTATTATTAGTTACTTTATTTTAGCGCTTTTCCTACCTTCCTCTTGGGTGGAAAACCATTTTATGACTGCGATACGATGACGAAATCCGGAAGTCTCAACTACAAATGTCCAAGTTTCAAATCCCATAGAATTTTTTTTGTTGAAATATATGTAAAATTAATCGTTCTGCTTGCCCCTTTTCCCCTCAATAAGCTTCCACGAACACTTTTTACATGAATATCAAATTTGGCATTCAAATGGAACCAATGAGAATAACTAGAATTTGGTTTACTCTAAAACGAAGAAATTAATTGAATGTATCTTCAGAAAAGATTCAATAGCAGTTTCAAACTCTTTTTTTTAAAGATTTTGTTAAATATGTCGAAAAGATTAACAGAATAATACATTTGCCATAAAATGTTGCAGTTGTTAAGGTATTGGCAGGTTCTTTCTACCAACAAAATGAATTTATACTATTTATTACTACTTTATATTTATAATATTTACTATTTAAGTCCGAAGAGTCACCATGGCGCGTTTTCATAACATTTTTAACCCTCGTTCTATTTGGAAAGCTTCAATTGAACGAGCTTCAGCTTGAATTTAAACATTTCGTATTCCGTTTTACTTCTTGACAATTTTATAGAAATCTTACATTGATAAAATAATTTTACTTATGTAATATTTTAGCATATACACCAATGATATCCAAAGATAAGGCATATTTTAAGCGCTTAAAAGGATACAATGCTATGAAAACGCTGCCAGCCACAAGCGGAAATTACTAACCCCGCCTCCTTGACTTTTGCTCTTTCTTGCCTAATGAAGTATTAAAAAAAATCCGTTATCTTAGCGCGGTTCCGTTCATATCCTTAGTGTCATTAGCAAAGGAGTAGAAGCAATTATTGGTAGGTTTTGATCTTTTGTGAAAAACATAAAATGACATTTCAAAGAGAAGGAAGATTTAAGGTGCCAGAACAAGAAACTGATAGTATTCTAAGCGGAAATGACTCCCACCACCTTCTCAACGTTCGCCATGGAAAACCCATTAATTTTACTATTAAATGCAATTAAAAAAATAATAACCAATTAAAACGTTAGATATACAGATATACTTCAAAACTAACAATTTTGAAGTTTTAAGCACTTATTTCTCGGATTGACATCGCCCCATCGAAAATTTCACCTACATGGAAAATAAAATTAAAAGAAATATTTTTGAGTAGAAACAAAGTTAAAAAGATTAGATGTAGTATATATTATGATTATATCCTGTCACTATTGTCAAATATAAGTATCACAGAGTGATCATCGTCATACATATTTTGATTTTTCTTGTTAGTGAATCAGTTGCGCACAGTTAGGCGAAGTTAATTTGCTAATATTTAGGTAGGCGGTGTTAAATAGTCTACGCTCAACTAAAGGGAAATATCGCAGGAATAGGACGGAGTTTAGACAGGAGGTAGCTTTGATGATGTTGCTTTTTTCGATTAACAAAATTACTTTTTAACTTTCCTAAATTGGATAAAAATCCAAATTAATTAGGCAAATAGCATTTCATTAAACATGGCTTATTTCTGTGAGACTTTGAAGGAGTTAAGCTAGAAGTAGGATATTGTGGAGATCGGATGGGTTTTTGCCTCGGTATAATTTGTCAGGGGTAAGTATCAGAAGAAGCAACTGGATACAGGCCCGATCTGGATAAAGTATCTCTTACTTTCACTATCGCCCTCCTTGAGAGCTTACTACAGCATACTTTTTGCTCGCGGCAATTTAGGTCAGCGTCAGGTCTTCCCTTCCGTTGGCAATAAAAAGGAGGGGAGTGGACTGGCGGGTGGTGCCTGGAAAAACTACGGCCCTATGTTCATTTACATAGACCCTCCTTTTTATTGTTCCTTTTTGGCACCTCGTCTTTTTTTTTCCTTAGTATTGCTGTCAAAGCTTAATATTCGTGCCTTCGTTTTATTTATGTATTATAATTATTATTCCTTGAAGTGAAAGCACTATGAGGATGCAAATAAGTGGGGAAAAATTGCTTAACTAAATATTAAAACTGTTGCTGATAGCTTCAAACGCTAAAATTACATGGGCGTATATAGAAAATAATTTCGGAGGGGGCTGGGAACATTTCGGGGGGGGGGGGGGCTGAAACCATTTCTGGTGCATGGAATACTAACAATTTAGATCTTGGAAGAGTTTTAGCCAACGTAAACGCTATTTTTTTAAAATAATTTATTGTGCGTCGACTACAATGCCCTTTAGCACAATACTCTACTGTTTAAGTTAGCCGAATATTTTATAATATTTGAAATTTAAAATCTTTACTGATGTTTATATTTTACAATATTATATTTTAATCTAAATCTCTATATTAGCGCGGTTCCTCCCTCCCTCATAGGGAGGAACCCCGCTTATAGGGTTGATACAATGAAACAATCCGGAAGTGCCGACTAGAAAATTTTGCGTTTCAGAACCTCTGGAAACCGAAAATGATGGTAGTTCAAATTTGTATATATATATATATATATATATATATATATATATATATATGTATATATTTATATATATATATATATATATATATATATATATATATATATATATTTGTCTGTTCGCTCATTTCTGGCTTCCCTGATGGTCCGATTTTGATGAAATTTGGTACAAAAATCCGTCGTCCAATTTGAAAGGTCAAGTTCGTTAACCAGCAAAATCCGCCCACTGGAAGATGGCATTTGGGGCGAAATTCGCGCAAAAAAAATCGTAACGCTTACGTTTTTGAGTTCATAAGCTTGTAAGTACTCTTTTTATAGGCTTCTTGGGCTAGGAAAACGAATGAAACCATTTATATGAAACTAATATGTTGAAATACTCTACTGTTTAAGTTAGCCGAATATTTTATAATATTTGAAATTTAAAATCTTTACTGATGTTTATATTTTACAATATTATATTTTAATCTAAATCTCTATATTAGCGCGGTTCCTCCCTCCCTCATAGGGAGGAACCCCGCTTATAGGGTTGATACAATGAAACAATCCGGAAGTGCCGACAAGAAAATTTCGCGTTTCAGAACCCTTAGAGACCGAAAATAACGGTGGTTCAAATTTGTATATATATATATATATATATATATATATATATATATATATATATATATCTACATATATATATATATATATATATATATATATATATATCTACATATATATATATATATATATATATATATATATATATATATATATTTGTCTGTTCGCTCATTTCTGGCGTACGTTTTTGAGTTCATAAGCTTGTAAGTACTCTTTTTATAGGCTTCTTGGGCTAGGAAAGGAATGGAACCATTTTCAAGGCGATAGCTTTAACCGTTTTCGAGAAAATTGGAAAAATAATTTTTGAATACCGTTTTTGGTTTGGGTACTTAGAATTACGGGATTCAGTTGAAACATTATCTGCATGTTCTACTTTCATTAAAACTAATATGTTGAAAGTTTTGTTACGTTTGGAGTTAAGGAAGGGTTAGAATAAAATATTTTATGAACAGACAAGAAAAGTTTGGGAAATACAGAAACACGGTTGGGAAATCGTGGTAAGTGGATAGAAACTATTTGAAAGCTTTCTAAATTCTCTACAAAAAAATATTCTAAAACTATTTTTGATTAGGTTATGTCAATCGGAGAAATAAGTGCTTAAAACTTCAAATACGTCTGTTTTGTTCTTAAGAACGGGTTTTTGTCATTCTTTTTGTAATTTTTGTCTCTTTCCCTTTGTTTTTTATTGCTTTTTATTTTTGTAATTTCTTATGTTGGGAAAATTTTGTGTGTAAAACAGGATATGAAAAATGAGACCAATTTTCTGTTGCTAGAAATAATGTAAATTTTGGGAACTTTCATTAATATCTCGAAAACGGTTGAAAATCTTGGTAAACGGAAGAATACCATTAGAAAGCTTATTAAATGCTCTACATAAAAGGATCTAATGAAAGTTTTGATTAGGCGATGGCAATCGGAGAAATAAGAGCTTAAAGCTTTAAAGTAATTGATTTCGCTTATTCGAACTGTTCTTTTTGTCTGTTTTTTATTCCTTGTTATTTTTTAATTGCTTATAGTTGGATAATGTATTCGAAAATAAAACAGGTTTAGTAAAATAACAAAAACAATTTATTGTTAGAAATATAGAGTTCCAAGATTCCGAGACCTTGTAACTAGCGGGAATGTTTCTAGTGATGCCGACCCTTCCAGGTAAGATTGTAAATCCTACCTTTCAAGACTGTTGGAACCAAAACAATAACTTTCGGGGTTCGGTCACTGCTACTTTTATCGTAAAAATGGTTTTATTGTGCCGACGTTTCGGCTTGAACTTCAAGCCTTCATCAGGGCTGTAAATACAAGTAGGACATATTTAACACTAATATATGCACATATCTATGTAAATATACCTAACATATATATATATATATATACATATAACATATATATATACATATAACATATATATATATATATATATATATATATATATATATATATATTTATATATATGCATATACACATACACATATACACGCACACATATGTACATATATATGCCCACATACATACACATATGGGGTATGTATTATTAAGTAGCAGTGACCGAACCCGGACAATCCCTACCTTGCATCATCAACGGTCAACGATCTCCTCTCAACAAAATAATAACTGCTTCTATTTTAATCTTTCGAAATTAGACTAGGGATAAGAACGGAACCGCGCTAAGATGAGGCAGTTCCTGCGAGTCGGACTTTTTTTTTATTTCAAGGGATGTTACATTTTTAGATATGTTTGTATGCTTTAATAAATTTAAGGCAATCAATAATATTCTGATATTTTTCTGTTTAATTCAAAATTTCTCTACTGTTAATATCAAACCTATCCCTGGCTCTTTGTAACTGGGAGCATTCCGCTAAAATATGATCCACGGTAAGTACATCACGACAATGATTAAACGCTGTTACACGCAAAATAGAATATGTTTTATGAACTAAATGATTTTATTTAATTTATTTTTAAAGGTGTTATGCAATTTTTACCGATGAAATCAAAATTTCGGGGGGGGGCTGCAGCCCCCTCAGTCCCCCTTATATACGCCCATGTAAAATCATGCTTTCATATCTGCTTAAGAAAACTAAGAGATACGATCTATCACTCACTCTTTGCTGTCTCTCTATCCCTGTCCATTAGGGTGTATCGATTTTTAACTTTTTTTTTGTTTCCAAATTCCAAGTTGAAAAAAAGTTGCTACTAGGCACCACAAAGTACCACAACATTTTTTGGATTTTTTAAAAAATGTTTAGGTCTCCCGCACTTACTAAAAAGTCAATTTTTACAAAAATATTAAAAGAACCTAAAATACTTTTATTCTACGTTGCAAGTTAAAATTCCACTAACAATAAGCATAAAAAACGATAAAAAAAATATTTCAAAAATTTATCACATCATTTAGGCCTCCCGCACAAGGCCTAAAAGTCGTAAATTTCAGCACATTTTTGAAAATTTGCAGTACTTTGTTATTTGTGTGGTTCATGGTTTAAACCTTAAATATAATTAAAACCTGGTTGGAATTGTTGTTATAAGTGAAATAATCAAGACAATTTCAACACGTCAAGCGTCAACTTGAAGCAAGGGGGTGGGGGAAAGCCAGACTGTCGCACCGTGGTGACGCGCCTCCTATGAATCACCGCACAGACTCATCAGTACCGGCAAGCAGTAGAAGTTGAGTTTCTAAGACTCAATTGAGTGATTGTCGTTATGTTCAAGATGAGTAAATAACCGCATTTAACTTGGCAAACTACCGACATGCCGGTTATTGGGCAACCTATCGATGTGGGTGGTTTTAATGTCCTGCAGATCAAGATGGATGTATAGAAGTATTTTGAGTGGGTAAGCATTAAATGAAACAAGAGGGAATTTATCTGCCAACAATGAAGGTAATTGCATTAAGAGGAGATAAGGAAATGAGCTTCTATTCCTGTTTGTGTCATCAAAAACACAATGTTCATGGATATAAATCTGCACGAGCAACTTGAGAAAATTCAAAAGTGTTCAGGGTCTAACAGGAAGTATCCTACAAAGATTCAGAAACTAGCTTTCAGCACAAAACTAAAACTGCAGTGGTTGATATTTGTACTCAGCATGTACAAATGTGAAAGGTAAATGTGACCCCAGCAACTGCATTTGCTCTTTTGCCAAAAATGTCCCGGCACTAGAAAACGAGTTTTAGGGTCGTCCAACTTGCCCGTGATGACGTCAATTGCAGGGTGTAGCAAAAGCGAAACTAAAAAACGTAAAAAGCGATTAGGAAGATAAATTTGGTTCACAACCTTTATTAAAGGTAGCTGTAAAAAAATTGAGGACTAATACTTAAAATCTGTTGATAACATCGATTCTAGTGATAGTACAGATGATATAATGTCTCAAGCGTCAAATCTAGGTGGCAATTTTGAAAATAATGTAGTTTATACGAGACAAGAGTATGTTTCAAATGTAGAAGTAAAACAAGAACTTCACAACGCTTGTCTTTGTTTTCAACGGGCTTGTGACCGTAGTCTCTGCTGTTTGTTTTCTTCACAACTACATGCATTAAAGCTTGTGACCAAAATTGTCTTTCTAAGCGATTTTCAAGCTTAGTTGTTTCGTTTTTGTCACACTCTGATTGATGACAATTGATGTCTGCAATTGACATCAATCCAGAACCACGTTGGTCGACCATAAACTCGTGTTTTTGTGCCCCAATCACTCAATTGAGTCTTAGAAACAGGACTATCACTCAAAACTCAACTTCTACTGCTTGCCGGTTCACAAGTACTGACAAGTCTGTGCGGTGATTCATAGGTGGCGCGTCACCGCGGTGCGTGTTGACGCTTGGCGTGTTGAAATTGTCTTGATTATTTCACTTATAACAACAATTCCAACCAGGTTTTAATTATATTTAAGGTTTAAACCATGAACCACACAAATATCAAAGTACTGCAAAATTTCAAAAATGTGCTGAAATTTACGACTTTTAGGCCTTGTGCGGGAGAACTAAATGATGTGATAAATGTTTGAAATATTTTTTTTATTTTTTTTTGTGCTTATTTTTAGTGGAATTTTAACATGCAACGTAGAATAAAAGTGTTTTAGGTTCTTTTAATATTTTGTAAAAATTGACTTTTTTTTAGTAAATTTCCTAAACTTTAGGCCTTGTGCGGGAGACCTAAACATTTTTTAAAAAATCCAAAAATTTTTGTGGTACTCTGTGGTGCCTAGTAGCAACTTTTTTTCAACTTGTAATTTGGAAACAAAAAAAAAAGTTAAAAATCGATACACCCTACTGTCCATGTTTCTATCCCTCTCCGTTCACACTCTCTGTGTTTCTTAACTTCTTACCGAAAAATCAGTGTGCTTTCAGGTTCTCAACAATATAGTTGCTGTTTGCTCCTAAAGTTTCACATATATGTGAAATACGAACTTTGAATTTACTCTGTCTCTGTTGGGAATTGAACCATACTTTATATAAATGTTATAGTTGCACTCACTATATTTATATATAGTTGCAGATATATATATCTTATAGAAATATTGAATTAGCGTGACTCTTCAACTATTAAGTACAAGCTCTTTTAGCGCGTTTCCTCCCTCCTCTAAGTTGCTAAGTGCAACTTAAACATTTATATAAAGCATGGTTCAATTCCCAATAGAGACAGAGTAAATTCAAAGTTCGTATTTTTGTTGTTTTATGGATTCTCCATCAAATCCAATCAAACCACCGTAAGATAGATGAAATTTCCTTTGAGAAACTTAGGTTTGTAATGTTACTATGTTCAAATAAAATTCAGGTTAGTCCTCAAAATCTTAGTTTTTCGGGAATTTTTTACTCTGTCACCTGAGGGTTTAAACCTCCTTCAGGCATTAAGAGGTAAGTGTTCACCATACTTGGATTGACATGGCTGCGGATTAGTTAATCTCTATGGAGGGATGTAGTAAACGCGCTAATAATGAACATTTGGTGATTTTTAGACCGGTGCGCCGGTCTAAAAATCACTGTGTTTTAACAAGAGAGTTAGAGTCGTAGAAGGGGATAGAAGATAGTAATAAGGACATGTACGGAGAAAAGTCAGTGAGATGGGGATGATGAACAGGTCTAGAAATGGTTTTTCTATC
This sequence comes from Gonocerus acuteangulatus, assembly GCA_946811695.1. Lineage (NCBI taxonomy): Eukaryota > Metazoa > Arthropoda > Insecta > Hemiptera > Coreidae > Gonocerus > Gonocerus acuteangulatus. Next base: position 81,347,337 of record OX328123.1, read on the forward strand.
TTACGATTTAAGGGCGAAGAAAACGCCTTTTGATTTGTTTTAGTGATTATTATTGATTATGCGCTCCATTTATGTATTTATTTTTTTGCATTTTTTGTCTGCAGTTACGGGTTTTGCCCAAAAAAATAATCTTTTCACTATATTTTGACTGATCCATTTTGTTCCGACTATCTTCATGCCGGAAATCACTAGGAGGGACGATCTGGGAAAAATATTGTTAACTTGCAGCTTACGAGTTAGGGATGGTTTGGGTTGATAAACTCGAAGTAAACAACTTACTGGGAGAAGAGCTTGATTCCTCTAACTCGTGTAGCTTCTACTCCTCTTGTAAATCTTCAATTTACATAAGCAACTACTTATTCCCTAGAGAGGTTTATGGCGAGATTACGCTAAACTTTGGTAAAAGGGTTTTAGTCAGGCTGTCCTCTGATAGAGCTCAAATCAAATCATCTTCGCTGATGCTAACGGTTGATTTCAGACTAGTTCTTCACTTTTAGCGCGGTTCCTCCCTCCCCCATAGGGAGGAACCCCGCTTATAAGGTTGATACAATGAAACAATCCGAAAGTGCCAACTAGAAAATTTCGCGTTCCAGAACCCCTAGAGACCGAAAATAACGGTGGTTCAAATTTGTATATATATATATATATATATATATATATATATATATATATTATATATATATATATATATATGTATATATTTATATATATATATATATATATATATATATATATATATTTGTCTGTTCGCTCATTTCTGGCTTCCCTAATGGTCCGATTGTGATGAAATTTGGTACAAAAATCCGTCGTCCAATTTAAAAGGTCAAGTTCGTTAACAAGCAGAATCCGCACACTGGAAGATGGCGTTTGGGGCGAAATTCGCGCAAAAAAAATCGTAACGCTTACGTTTTTCAGTTCATAAGCTTGTGAGTACTCGTTTTATATGCTTCTTGGCCTAAGAAAACGAATGAAACCATTTATATGAAACTAATATGTTGAAATTTTGGTTACGTTTGGAGTTAAGGAAGGGTTAGAATAAAATATTTTATTAACAGACATAAAAAGTTTTAGTAACTTTGTTTGCTTTCCTTAATATCTCGAAAAAGGTTGAGAATCTTGGTAAACGGAAAAATGCCATTAGAAAGCTTATTAAATGCTCTAAAAAAAAGGTTCTAATGAAAGTTTTGATTAGGCGATGTCAATCGGAGAAATAAGAGCTTAAAACTTTAAAGTAATTGATTTCGCTTATTCGAACTGTTCTTTTTGTCTGTTTTTTATTCCTTGTTATTTTTTAATTTCTTATTGTTGGATAATGTATTTGAAAATGAAACAGGTTAAGAAAAATAAGAAAAACAATTTAATGTTAGAGATATGGATTTCCAAGATATATAGCTTTTCAACTGCCTAGCGTCCTTCCTAGGGAGGGTTCTTTGTCTTTGATTTTGGTACTTAGAATTATGGGATACAGTTGAAACATTTTCTGCATGTTCGAGTTTCATCAACACTAATATGTTGAAATTTTTGTTACGTTTAGAGTAAAGGAAGGCTTAGAATAAAATATTTTATTAATAGACAAAAAAAGTTTTGGTAACTTTGTATAATTTAGTTAGTATCTCGAAAACCGTTGACAATCTTGTGAAGCGGAAGATTAACATTCGGAAGCTTACTAAATGCTCTACAAAAAAGGTTCTGAAGAAAGTTTTAATTAGGCGATGTCAAACGGAGAAAAAAGTGCTTAAAGCTTTAAATTAATTGATTTTGTTTATTCCAATGGTTCTTTTTGTCTGTTTTATTTCTTGTTATTTTTTAATTGCTTATATTTGGATAATGTATTTGACAATAAAACTGGTTAAGTAAAATAACAAAAACAATTTATTGTTAGAAATATAGATTTCCAAGATTCCAAGACCTTGTCACTAGCGGGTCCGTTTCTAGTGTAGCTGACCCTTCCAGGTAAGATTGTAAATCATGACCTTTCAAGACTTTACTACTCACAGGAATGGCGTTAGTGACCTTAAGGGTTGACACGCCATTATAATAATTAATTTAAAAAAAAAGACTGGTGGAACCAAAATAATAACTGCTTCTATAATCTTAATTAATATTAATCTTTCCAAATTAGACTAGGGATATGAACGGAACCGTGCTAAGATGATGCAGTCCTGCGAGACGGACTTTTTTTTAACTAGTTGGGTAACTATAATCACGTGAATATAGGTATTTAACTTTATAGTATATCTTTATCAATTATTTTGACGAACTACCTATTAAATATTATGTATTTGCAGCTTTATTTTACTAACGGTGAGGGTCCCTTGACTTCAAGCATGGGCCTATATTAGATAAGGTGCCGCAGCTCCCCCCCCCCTCCCCGAAATATTTATTTAATCGGTGAGAATGTGTCATAAAAACCTTAAAAATAAATTAAATAAGATCACTTGGTTTTCTAATAACATTTTCTTAAAAATTTTTTTTTTTGGGTGTTACAGCGTTTTAGTTGGTTAACTATTCAATGTTCTAGATTGTTAGTACCCCCCCCCCCCCAATTATCTTTAATATACGCCCCTTACGTAAACGATTGAGAATAAATGAAGTTTAGATTACTGATTCATCTTTGGCCCTCATCTTTGGAAACCTCTTGGGCTATGTGAATGGTAATTTCAGCTATAAAGCTTTTAGAACCATCAAGAAAAAGAAGCATGCAACTACATGTGAGGACGAAAAAGACTTGATGCATTTTCACAATCAGGTAGATTGAAGAGACCCTAGTCCCCAGGACTCCTTTTTGCGAAAGCCGAGCTCACACGCGAATGCTCTTAGTCACCACCACTCGCAATATATATATATATATATATATATATATATATATATATATATATATATGTATATATATATATATATACACACACCAAGATGAGTAATTCCAAGTGTAATCAAAAGGAGCTTCTTTTCTTGCTAACTCAGCAAGAGTTCCTTCCTCAACCCCAAGCCCTTCATTCCAATATTTTTATTCAGGTCAGCCTAATCAGACTCAAGACTCCGTCATATTCCTTTCATATTCCAAAGTAGAGTAGAAACTTCATTAATAAATATAAGTTAGGAATATAGCATTTATTCAATTTTATAGAAATAAAATTTTAAAAATAAACACCTTTTAAATATATTTAGAAAGTAACCCTCCTTACTATTAAATAAAAAATAAAATTAAAATAATAATAATTTACTTTTTTGTACTATTTGATGGGTCTAGTTCTTCGATTTTTAGAAGATACATGGAAAAAATAAGAGATACACATAACCAAAACTTAATTAAGACTTAAATTTGATGAGTTAATGACTGAGTGTTATTTTTAGAGAAAACCGCTTAGATTAACACAATTATAAATAGTGCACTGGAATAATTAAAGTTTCTGTTTGAAGGAGTCACCCAACGTGGAAATAGGTTTTCATTGAATATTCAACCACCTCCTCGAATGTGTAGAGCCACTTTAAGTTTGCAGCCACTGTAAACTATTTGTGTCAAGTGCTAGTTACAGCTAACTTGCTAACCACTGACCCTTTAGCCGCTTCATCCAAGTTAGTTATCCTTTAGTGAGAGGTGTAACAATCTCCCTACGCCTCTGAAACTCCTACCCTCGGTATTCCGAGAACAATGTTCCTGTGTCTTCAACAGGAGGAAGTTCAAAATTCAACATTTAGGTGCTAGTATTACCTTGTAACAGCCTCAGTTAGAAACTGTAAAATCGAACTAAACAACATTTTTTTTCTAATAAATTTTCCTTTTTAGATTATATCAAATAGTTTTTTATGGAGTTTATAAAATACCGATTTGTTTAAAATATATAATTTTCAATTATTAACTATATTTCCAATTTAAGTGGGGGCGAGGTTAGCTCAGTGGTAGAGCACTCGACTGATGAACTTTTTTTTTTTTTTATAATTTATTAATGAGCACCCCGCATTGACAGCGTTTCGCCCAGGTACACATATAAAATGGAAATACATAACAATGATTCAAATACAAAATTATAATCTTATATAATAATTATAAATCCTTAATAATTAACATATTACATAATTATAAATCCAATTACATTATTGTGTGTATCAATCTAATTATACAATTAAGTTTGTGAATAACATACAGCTAAAAGTAAAATTAACTAGTAAAAAACAATACATTTTTAAGAAAAACTTATAATTATAAATGAAACATGTACAATACCTAGGCAATAGGTAATATAGTTCCTATGTACAAAGCTACGTTTCTTACTCGCTGTCACCAAAGAGAAGAATCTGATTCGCAGCAACATCATCGAAGGTAGAAATAGGCGGTGTTCGGTCATGGTTTCTTACATGTGAAAATGGGTTTTAATGTTTACCCACGTTTCGGCATAAAATAAAACCAATTTTCACATGTAAAAGCTCCTATGTAAAACCAATTTTCACATGTAAAAGCTCCTATGTACATAGGAACTATATTACAATTAAATAGTTCCTATGTACAATGAAAATAGTTCCTATGTACAATGACTGATGAACTGGAGGACCAGGTTCAAAACCCGAGCGCGCACTAAAGATTTTTTCTTTAGTCCCGTCGTTCGAGGGTTGGATTTGGGGTCCCAGATTGGGGCCCCTAGGCCAACCCAGCCTTTAATTAATTTATCAATGGGTATCTTGGTGCTAATGACTTTAGCAGTCGAAGCAGCAAGGGAAAAATCAGGCGGCCGGAGCATAGCATTGACCAAACTATCTCCCTAGTGTGCCGTATGGCCAAGAATCAGATACCTGTACAGTATCTGCCCCTCTGGGCCCTAGTGGCCTGTTACGGGACTGATTTTTTTCCAATTTAAGTATGCTAGGAAACGTACTAATGTGGTTTGAGAAGATATCGTTTACCGTTGGTGATACGAAGGTAGATATTGTCAGAGTTCGTTCGTTGTTTCTTAATAAAACTACATTTTACATGTGAAAATTGGTTTTATTTTATGCCGAAACGTGGGTAAACATTAAAACCTATTTTCACATGTAAAATGTAGTTTTATTAAGAAACAATGACCGAACACCGCCTATTTCTACCTTCGATGATGTTGCTGCGAATCAGATTCTTCTCTTTGGTGACAGCGAGTAAGAAACGTAGCTTTGGCTTCTAACATTTACACTATTTTTTATAATTATTTTGACCTAGAACAGTGATTTAATATGAAAGAAAAATAAATTAAGGAAGAATAATTTAAGGGTGGATTTACACTTGCTAGTTATTGCAGGATATTTATATCAGAGAGAAATTGCGACTATTGAAACCCCATGTAAAATGTATGTCTGCAATAAATTCTACCACGAGCAATTTATTGCTGACATACATTTTACATGGGGTTTCATTAGTCGCAATTTCTCTCTGATAAAAATATCCTGCAATAACTAGCAAGTGAAAAGTCACCCTAAGATATCTTTGCATTATCATATTCCTAAAACAAAGAATTCTAGGTTTTTTCTAATTCACATGTTGCCATTCTAAGAGTTCTAAGCGTAGAAAATTTGCCTTATTGCGGTTTCACTAATCTACTACATATTTGTCAAATACCACTCACTCACTGACTCACTGACCTATCATCGCCCAGCCCAAACCGCTCGACAGAAAAATTTGAAATTTTGCATGGACACTCCCTGTAGAACGTAGACGCTCGCTCAGAAAGGATTTTTTGATATTCGAATATTTAAGTATTTTTAGAGGGGCTTAAAGTTTGAGTTGGTTAGAGCAGGCAAGCCTAGGTAGCATGCGTTGCTAGGACGATAAAGAACAGCTGTTACCGCATATTATCTATTTCATAGTATTATTTTTAATTGAGGTTAATTTCAACTCTGATGTCAGTCCTAGGAATAAACTGTCCCTCATAGAGTTTACGCTATTAGGGACAAAATCACCATTTTAATTGCAGTTCATTTCAACTTGACGCCCATAGTTTTCGCTATACCTGGTGATGGTCCATCCGAGGTAATAATATCCCGAACCATTGCACAGCCCACTCTCCCATCAGCATCCCCAGTCTGCGGTAATACCGGGTCGTTCCCCGGTAGACCTTTTTTCTTCGGTCTCGGTTCAACAAGTCCTGCATGGATTTTATGATTCCCTGAACTCGCGACATCAGCATCATAGTCTGCGGTTAAATCACTTGGAATTTTTTTTGGGGGGGGGGAGAATTTCCGGGGTATGGAATACTAACAATTTAGAACTTGGAATAGTATTAGGCAAATAAAACGCTATTACAACTAAAATGAAATGATCTTATTTAATTTACTTTTAAGGGTTTTAAGACACATTTTTACCATCAAATGGAAATTTCGGCGGGAGGGGGGCTGCAGACCACTCAGCCCCCCCTTATATACGTCCATGCTGGTATCCTATAGATAACGGGTTATCTCTAGACTATCTGTTTCTTGGCACTGGTCCGGAGCGCCTCATTGTCAAGAAACATTATACTTTGATTACTTATTAATTGATGTATAACATGTAGTATGACGGAGACCATGCTAAACTGCAAAAAATTATGTAGTAGCGTTAATTTTGATGATACATTATTTAACGCAATAAAATAACTACTTATCTGCCGTGACGAAGCATGGGTATTCAGCTAGTCTACTATATGTTAGTCAAATACCACTCACTCACTGACCTATCATCGCCAAGCCCAAACCCCTCGACAGAAAAAAATTAGCATGGACACTCCCTATAGGACGTAGACACTCGCTAAGAAAAGATTTTTTGATATTCGAAATTTTTAAGTATTTTTAGAGGGGTTTAAAGTTTTAGTTGGTTGAATGCACCCTTAATTCCAAAGTTTTAGTTGGTTAGAGCAGGCAAGCCAAGGCAGCATGCGTTGCTAGGACGATAAAGAACTGCTGTTACCGTACATGATCTACTTCATCGTATTACTTATAATTGAGGTTAATTTCAACTATGATGGCAGTCCTTGAAATAATCTGTGATTTTGTGTGAGGTAATAATATCTCGAACCACTTGACACAAAAATTTGAAATTTTGCACGGGCAATCCTTTTAGAATGTAAACACTCGCTAAGAAAGGTTTTTTTTTTATATTCAAATGTTTAAGTACATTTAGGGGGGTTTGAATTATTAAGAAGTTCCTCATCGGCTCAAAAATTGTCCGATTTTGATGAGATTTAGTACAAAGATTTTTCTTCTTATTTGAAAGGTCAAGTTCATTAACCAGCTGAATCTGTGGGACATGGTTTTTGGAGCAAAATTTGCTCGAGAAAATCGGAACGCTTACATTTTCGAGTCCACATGCTTGCAGGTACACTTTATTTAGGTCCCTTAACGTAGGAAAACGAATGAAATCATTTTTAAAGCGATTTCTGTAGCCGTTTACGAGAAAAATTGATAGAAATATTTTTCCAAACTAATTGTTTGTTTGGGTATTTAGAAACGATGATTGGTTCATTTGAAACTTGTACCAGGTATTTGACATTCATCTAATCTAAAATATTTAAACTTTGGTATCGTTTGGATGTAAGAAGTATATAAAAAATTGTATTGATGGCGATACAAAGTTTTCGGATCTCAGTATATTTTCTAAAAATCTCGAAAAAGGTTGGGAAATTGTAGTAAGTGGAAAGCGGCTATTCGTAAATTCAATACAAAACAGATTCTGTTGTAATGTTTGGTGGGCCGATGTGAATCGAAGAGATAAGTGCTTAAAACTTCAATGTTGTTAGTTTTATTATTTTCAACGTGTATTTGTCTCTGTTTACCTAACTTTTTAAATGGTTGTTGTATTTTTTTTTCTTTACTCCCCAACGTAAACAAGCACGATTACCTCCGTCAATAATAAGCTGCATATAATTATTTAGTGGCGTTAATTTTGATTATACCTTATTTAACGCAAAATAAAAACTACTTATCGGTCGTGGTGAAGCACGGGTAGTTAGCTAGTGTATTAATAAATAAATAAGGGTAGAAAAGTAGATTAATATGTTTTCGTCTCGAACATTATCTGTAAAGTTCAAAAGTTACTCTCCGAGGTATGTAAACAAGAGCCTAATACCCAAATAAAAAACCATCAGAACGTTTAAATGTACTTCGTTTGTGTCGCATCAGGAGAACTATTCCTTACTAAATAGAACAAATAGACCTAACCTCCTTCGTCAATATCACCAAACCTCCTTCGTCAGTGAACGCCAATATACGGGGAGTCCCCAAAATAAACGACCAAACTTAAGGAATCACTTAACTTAAGGACACACGATGAGATAGGAAAGAAAAAAAAGTCCTTTAGATTTTTTTTCGTTTTTGTTGTTTCCGAGAAAAACGCAAAACACTAAAACAAAGTTCTGAAACGGCATTGTTTCATAATGCCTATTTAAAAATCATTAAAAGTATATGTTTTATCTTCCATCCCCTCCACTCACCCTCCCAGCCCTAGCGTCCACCTCCTTTAATCGCTCCACCACCCCAAAATACAGGAGTGAGTGTGGCTCTGATTATGTGTGGAATAATGAAATAATACGTTTCTATTTGTTGAGCCCTAGACTTAACGCAGTCTTAACACACATTCCTCGATAATTAATTCCCCTTGTTCTTGGAGGAAGTCCTTTTGGCACAGAGATAGGGAAGCTGGTTCCAAGTCGACGATTGTCTAGTTCACAAAGGGGGGAGGACCGTCAGAAATTGGTTAGACACTAACTATCCATGGCGTTGAATAGAACTTGGCGGGCCGGTATCTTGGCCGGCTCGATCATCAGGTCTCATGCCCTTGGATTTCTTTTTTTGGTCTACAGGGAACTCATTAGCTCAAGGGAGCACCTCATCCGTCACTCCAGATACGCCTGGGAACCGATTAAACCAGAGAAGTGCACAAATGCCATCCAGTCTGTCAAAATGCGATTGACACAACTCAAAAGTCTGTGTTTTTCAGTTATGACTATGAACGAAATTGATAAATATCTCTTTATCAACCATCAAAACTCTACAGAGAAATTGCTGCAAGGGACCAAATCTTTAAAGTGTTTTTAAATTGATTTAGAAATTATTAGAAGACGAAATTGTTATTTTATAATTATTTTTGCGTCCAGTGTTAAATTTTAAATGTTTTGTTTTACGAATTGAAAATTTATTTTTATTAAGAATTGAAAGTTTTTTTGATTTGCGTTTTAGCACTTCCCTCCGAAGGAAATTAGCTATTTTAAATTATGTTGAACTTGCTGCTTTATATTGCGTCAGGTTATTTTTTCGACAGATAAATACTTGCACTCGCGATTGACCAAAAAAAAACTTTATTGGTATGAGACACAAGCAAAATAGTACAACAATATTTACACGTTAAAGGTCATAGCTATTGAGAGGCGAGGAGACAACTGATGGAAGAGGAAGGGATGGGTTCTTATATAGAGGGTATCTTTCTGCTGACTCAGTAGATGCTGTGTTAGTTGTAATCGTGAAGTTTGGTGCTTTAAGTCCTCCCCCCTTAAGATTCGAAGTCCTCTGAGAATGACTTAGGCAGGGAGTCTCCAAGGGCTGTAATACATCTTGGGTACTTCAGGTCTGCTGTGAAGTTGAAGTTCTGGATGAGGTGCAGCGGCGGGTAGTAGACACTTTGGCTTACAATAAGGCTTACAGACTATGATAAGATTAAAGGTTAATAAGTACATAGTGATAAAGAAAAATAAGAGATGAGTGAAATTAGATTGGATATAATCAAAAGTTTCTAAATTTTCTAAAATGACATTATCTAGAGTGAGTTGATCTAGCGTGTTAAATGATATATTATACAATTTGATGTGTGATGGATTATAATTGAGAAGTAAAATGTCAGTGTCAATACTGTACGTGTATGGCTTAGGAGATTCTAATAATACCTCTGATCTGTCTAATTTGATGAGTGCTGAAGAAGGAAGAAATACAGGATTAGTGAGGTTGTCAACATGAGTGACATTAATCCTAAAAGTGACATACATATCAATTTCATCTACATACTTAAGATAAGGATGGCATGTGACAGATGTCGTGATACAACCATGACATGTGCCATTGAATAGATTTGACATACAGCTGTCATTTATGGCAGTTATATTTTTACAATAGTAATGATTTAGAATATGTGTACAATTTCCACTAAATATAGTAGTATCTTTTCTTAAAACTAAAGTATAAGGTGTCAGAGTTGTGACTGTGTTTGTATTTTTCATTACTGGTACCTGAAGAAAATAAAATGTGCTGAGTCTTACAGTTTGTAAGGGGACCGATAGGAATATATGCAAAAGTCCTTTTTTAGTAACACAACGTAATTTACTTAAAAGCCATAATTTTTCGGGGTTCAAAGTGAGTAAAGTGACATTTTGGGTGTCAAGAAAGTCAAATTGGCTCATTATTGAGGAATGCGTTACTCCCAGTTTACAAAATTCCATTGTATTTTCTAAATCCGTTATTCTAATATAAATATAGTTAAGGGTTGAATATATTTCATTTAAATGTAAGCGTTTTTCATCGTCATCTACATAATTTATAAGTTTCTCCGTCTTTCTGTTATTGTCATTAAGTAAGTCTATGTCATGTCGCATAGTGTTTATAAGATCAGTGTGTGATTGTGCCTGGTGTTCTATGTTATGTTCAATATGGTATTCATTTTGTTCGAGTTCTTCCAACAATTTATCATATTTTTGTTTGTCGTTGGCATCAAGATTGCCTGTTAACCATTTTATTGCTGAACCAAGGCCGTTTATTAGTCCTCGTTTGGTTCGTTTGTGGTTGTTAATGTTGAATAGAGTTGTTAATTTAAGTTTTGTAAATTGTAGTAAGTGTTGAGTAGTGTTGTAGAATGGGAAATGTTTAAATTTAGGAAGCATTACCTCAGTCTCCTTTAATTCTTTGTATAGATTTTCATAATTAATATAGTATGTAAAAGTGTAGTAGTCATTCAAGATGTAGGCGTCAGGTAGTCTGATAGGTATAACTCCTGGGGAATTTGTGGTGTCAGTTATTTGATACTGTCTAGTCGGCATCAGTGTTGTGCACAGAGATAAAATCCAAATGTTTATCCTCATCTGGAACAGAAACATGTGGTTTGTTTTTCTTTGTGTAGTCTTTACGTTTTCGTTGTAAATTGTCTTTGTGAACAGATATGTTGCGTTTACCGTCTGTAAGTTGTAAGACAGGTTTATAAACCTATTTTGAGCTTTTGTCCGTGTCTGTACTCTAGCATATGTTTGGTCAGGTATGTCAGGGTCTTCCCGATTAACGTTTAATTTGTCGGTTCTTGATTGTTTTTCCGCTACAATTGCGTTTCGTATACATGAATGGAGTAATTTTATTTTATTATGGTACTGCGCTACAAATTGTTCTGTGATGTTAGCGTCGTAGTCACGTGGGGAGTGTGTATTAAGTCCAAATGTTATTTCGTTTGGCGAGAGTTTTAGTTTTTGGTTAAGGCTGTTATTAAAGGCTAGTACACCAGATCTTACTCTTTGTTTCAGGGAGTCCCTGGGGAATTTTTCTTTGACAGCTCGTAGGATTTCGATGAGTGTAGAGTGGGTCCTGTTAAGAAGGCCTAAGGAATTAGGATGGTTTGGTGTAACATAGTATGCTTCGATGCCTTGTGTGTCTAAGAGGTTTTGGATTAATCCATTTTAGCGCTGTTCCTGCCTCCCCCATAGGGAGGAACCCCGCTTATAAGGTTGATCTCATGACGCAATCCGGAAGTGCCGACTAGAAAATTTTGCGTTTCAGAACCCATAGAGACCGAAAATGATAGTGGTTAAAATTTGTGTGTGTATATATATATATATATATATATATATATATATATATACACACACATATATATATATATTTATATATATATATATATATATATATATATATATATATATATATATATATATATATATATTTATATATGTGTATATATATATATATATATATATATATATATATATATATATATATTTGTCTGTTCGCTCTGTAGCTCCCAGACGAATGGTACGATTTTGATGAAATTTGGTACAAAAATCTTTCGTCTAATTTGAAAGGTCAAGTTCGTTAACCAGCAAAATCCGCTTACTGGAAGATGGCGTTTGGAGCGAAATTCGCGCAAAAAAAATCGTAACGCTTACGTTTTTGAGTTCATAAGCTTGTAAGTACTCATTTTATATGCTTCTTGGGCTAGGAAAACAAATGAAACCATTTTCAAGGCGATAGCTTTAACCGTTTTCGAGAAAATTAGAAAAATATTTTTTGAATACCGTTTTTGGTTTGGGTACTTAGAATCATGGGATTCAGTTGAAACAATTTCTGCATGTTCTACTTTCATTAAAACTAATATGTTGAAGTTTTAGTTATGTTTGGAGTTAAGGAAGGGTTAGAATAAAATATTTTATTAACAGACATAAAAAGTTTTGGTAACTTTGTTTACTTTCCTTAATATCTCGAAAAAGGTTGAGAATCTTGGTAAAGGGAAGAATACCATTAGAAAGCTTATTAAATACTCTACAAAAAAGGTTCTGAAGAAAGTTTTAATTAGGCGATGTCAATCGGAGAAATAAGTGCTTAAAACTTTAAATTAATTGATTTCGTTTATTCGAACGGTTCTTTTTGTCTGTTTTACTCCTTGTTATTTTTTAATTGCTTATAGTTGGATAATGTATTTGACAATAAAACTGGTTAAGTAAAATAACAAAAACAATTTATTGTTAGAAATATAGATTTCCAAGATTCCAAGACCTTGTAACTAGCGGGACCTAGTGTTAGCCGACCCTTCCAGGTAAGATCGTAAATCATGACCTTTCAAGACTTTACTACACACAGGAATGGCGTTAGTGACCTTAAGGGTTGACACGCCATTATAATAATTAATTAAAACAAAAAAAGACTGGTGGAACCAAAATAATAACTGCTTCTATTTTAATCTTTCCAAATTAGACTAGGGATATGAACGGAACCGCGCTAAGATGATGCAGTTCCTGCGAGACGGACTTTTTTAAATTCTCGTCCGTTATCCATTTTTATTCTGTCGGGAGCGGGGAAAGTTTCGAGATATTAAATAATGACGTTAGCAATTTGTGTACCATTAAGAGAATTAAGCACTTTAGCAAATAATTTTTTTGAAAATGTGTCGACAATAGTGATGATGTATTTCTGTTCAAAATGTAATGTGTCAATCATGATCTCTTCAAAGGGTTTGTCAGGTGTCGGTGTCATGCAGTATTTAGTTTTGACGGGCTTTCTTTCATATTTCGTCTTGCGGCAGATTTCGCAGTTATTGACATATGTTATGATGATGTCCTTCATTCGGGGAAAATAGTAGTTACGTTTTAGCTTGTTGTAAGTCTCGAGTCCTCCTCTGTGACAAGTTTTCCCAATGTGGTATTGGTCAATGAGCTCGTCCTGTTCCTGTTTACTGTCAACGTCTAGGCACTTGTGTTTGTAACGTTTGATTTTTACTGTTGGATATTTGTCTTGAACAATTTTAGAAATGCAATTGAATATTCCTTCGAATTCGTTTCGTACTGTTTCTACTGTCGGTTCACAATAAATTCCGTAAACTGTATTTGGTTTTAGTATTTCTAAAAGTGTTTCGTCAAGGTCTTGTTTCCATGGGTAAGCGGTTTCTATGTGGTAACGAAATTTATTAAAAGGTCGAGTAATTGTAGATTTTCGTTCTCCTCTTTGTACAAAAATTTGGTATTTTTCAATATTAACAGGCTTGTCGTCCTGAATCAACCAGACTTGCTGATTCGGAGATTCCTGACTGTGTACAGTCGCTAAGTCAGAGCTAGGGTCGAGCAGTTCTTCTAAGAAGTTATCAACATTAGGAGTCATGTTCATCTGACTTGCGGCTTCTGCCAGGACCTTATCTAGTTCCAAGGCTGGATCTATTTCCGTATCATGTTCTACAGCGTGCAGCTCTGGCTCATCTGTAGATATGGGGTTTCGCGATAATGCGTCTGCAACAAAGTTAGCCTTGCCTTCTATATGTTTGATGTCAAAGTCATAGTCAGCTAATTGAAAAATCCATTTCATCAGACGTGAATTCGAATTTTTCATCGTGAATATCCAAGTCAATGGTTTGTGGTCTGTCTGTAGTGTGAAACGATTTCCGTATAAATAGGGTTTTAAATGATTACACGCCCAAACGACTGCTAAAAGTTCTTTTTCGATGGTCGAGTATTTTTGTTCCGTAGCTGTTAGAGTCCGTGATGCAAAGGCAACAGGGTGGTCCGTTTTGTCTGAGATTTGTGACAATACTGCTCCTAGAGCAACGTTACTAGCATCAGTAGTCAATGTAAAATGTAAGTCCCAATTAGGAAATTGTAATACTGGAGCGTTAGTTTGGAGTTCTTTTAGTTGTTTATCACTATCCTTATAGTCGTTCGTTGGTTCTATGTTCTTTGAGCGTAAGGCTTGAGTCAGTGGTTTTGCAATGTGTGAGCGTAGTTTCGTATGAAACGTCTGTAGTAACCAGTTAATCCTAAAAATTGTCGTATTTGTTTTTCAGTGGTTTGTAGAGGAAATTCCGATACGGCTGTAATTTTGTCTGGCAAAGGTTTAAGTCCGTTGGATGAAACAAGATGTCCAAGAAAAGGTAGTTCAGTTTTTAAAAATTCAGTTTTGTCTAATTGTATTGTTAATGAATGTTGACTAAGTTTTCGGAAAACATTTTCTAGGTGAGTAAAATGTGAATGTAAATCATTTGAGTAAACTATAATGTCATCAATGTACACAAGAGTATTGGGTATATTTTCTAACATCATGTTCATTGCTCTCTGAAATGTGGCAGGTCCATTACAAAGTCCAAAACTAAGTCTCTGAAATTCATAATGACCGTCGTCAGTACTAAAAGCTGTCATAGGTATTGAGTCTTTGTCCATTTCGATTTGGTGAAATCCGGATGTTAAGTCTATTGTTGTGAAGTATTTAGCTCCATGTAGTTTGTTAAGTAAGTCTTCTATGTGTGGAAGTGGAAATTTGTCGGGTATAGTTTCTTGATTAATTTTCCGATAATCGATTACCATTCGCACTTTTGGAGTACCACTAGCGTCCATTTTCTTCGGTACTATCCAAACTGGTGAATTGTAAGGGGAATTACTTGGTCGTATAATACCTGTTGTCAGTAGCTTGTCAACTTCCTCTTTAATGGCTTTTTTGAAGTTATTTGGGTACCTGTAATTGCGTGTGTATATAGGTCTGTCAGTTTTGAGGATTATTTTGTGTTTTAACAAGTCAGTAGCCTTAAGTGGTTGACAAGCCGTTGTGTTGTGCTCTCATCGAGATGGTCAGTACGTATGCAAGATCTTATCCTATTTTTATTATCGTCATTATGATTATTATTTCCATTAGTTTCAGTATGTATTTTATTATTATCGTTTACATTATCTTCGTTATTTACTTTATTAGTATCTTTTTCAATGAAATTCAATTCATTAGTTAATATACCGTTTATAATTTTAATAGAATTTAATAAAAAAACTTCCTTTGATTCAAAATTGATTTTACACTTTAAATCATTCATAGATTCACAACCTAATAATAATTGAAACTTATCGCTAAATGGTAAAATATAAAACTTAACTAATAATTCATCGTTAATGCCTAGCATTGGAGCAAGGTTCAGCTCAACAGATTGGGTGACCTTTTCGCGTCCTGCCGGTGTTTTAACAAAAAATTCTTCCGAATTAGTTTGGATTCCCTCGGGTAAGGAATTTGGATGGATAAAATTTTTAGAAGAGCCGGTGTCCAAAAGCCATGTGTGTCCTAGTTTGTCATTGAAATGTAGAATATTCTCGGTCATCATCAGGGAATATTCGGGGAGTGTGGATTGCCTACGCCTAAAAAATGGTCGAATTTTTCAAGGAGGGAATCCATGCGCGTTTCTAATGTTGTTAAACGATCGTCAGCAATGTGGTTGAGAGGTTGTTGATTGGATCGAACGGTGCGCATAGATACCGTATTTTGGGAGTCCCTTTTGTTGTTGAAAAATCGGTCCTGTTTTTGTTTGTCCCACTGTGTGTTATGAATTGGGGTGTTGTCAATAGGCTGTCCATTTCCTGGGGGTCTGTCATAGGATGCGTAAGTTTGTGGTTGAGTGAAATGCGGAGGTTGCCTGGCCCATATTGGTTCACGGAAAGAGTGAGGTTCATATTGCCTATGTGGTATGGTTGTGGTGGTGTATTGTGATAGTTTGGCCGTCTGTTAGAGTGTTTAAAATCACTGTAGGTATTGTCTGTTCGAGAATTATAGTTGTTCTGTTTATACGTAGGCCTGTGTCGTTGGTCATGTTGGCTTTGGGGTCCATAAAGTCTGTCCACAATATGAGATGCCTCATTCTGTATGGCATTGCGTATGTCATCCAGAGTGTGTGTCTGTATTTGGCTAAGAAAGTCACATAAGTTAGGGTGTAAATTAGATTTAATATAGTAATTTATTTCTAGGTCCTTTGTTGTGATGTATGCGTTTTTGTCAACTATACTTGTTTCTATAAGTACCCTAGAATAAATGAGGGCCCTAACTTTGGCTACGCGGTTAATTAAAGCAAGTGGGTGTTCCTTAGGGTAAGGTCGGATGCTGTATAGGTCCATGGTTAGTTGTTCTACAGTCCTGGAGTCTCAAAAAGAAGCATGGAGGTATTCGATAAGGGCTTCAATGGTGGGAAATGTGTTGGTTAGTAAGCAATGTCGTGCGTTGCCTATAAGTCGAGCTTTTACTTTAGTTAGGAGTCTAGCGTGATTCTGGTCCTGAAGGGAGTTGTCCTTGTGACATACCGAGTTAAACACCTCCTGAACCGTCTGTGTAAAGAATATCAAATCCTCCGGGTTACCATTAAATTGGGGGATGTGATCATAATCATCCTTAACCATTGAGTAAGCCATAGTGGGGTGATTTACGTTAGCTTCAGGAATGTCAGAAAGGTCACTTTGTCGCAATTGGTTAAGCCTGTCTTGAAGTTTCGGCATGAATAAAGTGTATACACAAATTAACTTAAAATTATGTTAGTAAAAAAAATTTGGAAAAAATATAATATAAAAATTTCTTAAAAATTAGTGCCAAAGGTCTCTACCTCAAGTTTTCTTGGTGTCACGGTAGTATTCTTGTAGAAGGGTTGCTACGCTGGATGAGTATTGAAATACTCCTGTTGTGGGAGGTCCTGGATCCTGTTGCTAATGAAGCTATTTCTTCGGTTCCTCACGAATCCTCTAAACAGTGCGTTTCCCTTGAAGTTCGGGCGCCAGATAAATACTTGCACTCGCGATTGACCAAAAAAAAACTTTATTGGTATGAGACACAAGCAAAATAGTACAACAATATTTACAAGTTAAAGGTCATAGCTATTGAGAGGCGAGGAGACAACTGATGGAAGAGGAAGGGATGGGTTCTTATATAGAGGGTATCTTCCTGCTGACTCAGTAGATGCTGTGTTAGTTGTAATCGTGAAGTTTGGTGCTTTAAGTGACCAAGGAGAGTTATTGTTGTTTTTACAAATAACACGATTTTTGTAAAAATAACTTTTAGAACGGCAAATGTCTGTAAAAAGAATAGATAGAAACGTGGCGTTGCCAGCATTGAACTACATTTTCTGTTTACTTTTAATTCAAATTCCCTTGAATATTGTCATCTACTTGCGATACACCCTGTATATATATATATATATATATTAAAGCAAGAACTGTAATAAGGATTTCTATTTTGAATTCGCCTACAAAAAAGAGTCACCTCTATGAATTTGCCCTGAAGAATGTTCTGAATGCGAAAAGGAAGATCCCGCGTGCGGTCTAATCAATGCTCCCCAAGGAATTTTTTCATTTCTTCTACTGTAGAACCCCTCCCCCCTATCCCCTTAGCTATTGTGGGTGGCAGTCCCACGAGATATCGGAGTCTGCAAATCAGAGTTCCCCGTTGGGAAATCGCCATCTATATCCAGACATCGTCCTTCAAAAGAAGTTGTAATGTTCTCCTATTTTTCTTTTTTACGTGGTTTACCCATTAGGAAGACCATTTTTTTAGAAATTTTTATTTAAGAAGAATTCGGTTGATTTTCTCTAGGACATACAATACCAAAAATCCTCAAAACATAAAAGTGCTTAATACAGCTTATAAATTGTGTACGTTTTCTTTAATTAAAATCAAAATTATATATAATCAAATCAGGCTCGTAGGAAGTTCGTAATTTTAGCACTTGTCTGTTTAATTCTAATGCCTGTAGTTATTTGCAATGAAATAAAAAATTAATTGCTAATTTCCTCATCGAGATGTCTACATTTGCTGGGTTTACAGTCAACAAGGAGAAAAGAAAAAACGCTTAAAACAAATAAAATTAAATTATTTTCAATAGAGTAAAATAAGTGACCTATTAAAAATATTCTTTGAGGAAAGCAGCTTGCTATATTCACCTAAACAGGAGCACTTTCTTCCATTGTTAATCTTTCAAACTGTTCCTTCTGTTTATCCTTTTGATGATTTCCATTGGGATACCTTTCTTTGTATCCATCGATGCAACAAACAGCTTTACTTCGAGAGGATCTATTCTGCTGAGAAGGAATATCTAAAACATCTATTCCTAGAAAGTTCATTAATGTTAAAAGCTTGATGAAATGAAAGTATTCCTGGCCTACCGGCAACGTATTTAGTGTTTGAAAAAGGTCTGAGTTGATTTTTTTTTTTTTTTTTTTTTTTTTTTTTTTTTTTTTTTTTTTTTTTTACGATTTTTTATAATTAAAGGCTCATTTACGTAGGGTAACCGAATAATTTAGAAGTCAAAAATTCTGAAGACTGAAGTGTAATTTGTGGTATTGGTCGATTTGTTTTGATTTCGAAATAAAATAGTTTGACTATCGATTTGCCCTACGTTGTTTTAGTCTTCTTCAGCAATGTAATGATTTGATCTTCCTAGCCTTCTAATTGAGAGAGTACTTGAATGAGAAAGGAACTGGAATGATTTTCTTGGATTAGATATAGTTTTTTAATAAAAGAATGGAACTCATAAAATAAATTAGCTCAAGATTAAGAGATGCAGTGTATAATCCGCATATTTATTTTCTTTCGATGTTCCTTAAATAACGGAAGAATTAAAATCGAAAATACTTTGAAATATATTTAATATATGATCAGATGGAATCTATGATATTTGCGAGGTGGGACAGAGGCATTGAGAATATTTGAAATTTCGCTGGGATGGTGTGCGACGGTGGCGCTCCTACCTTCCAAGAGGAAATGAGATTCCTCAGCCTCCAATCACTCTTCCTCCGGAGGAATTTTTTCATTTCTACCTTCACTTCATTATCGTCCAATGGCAGACTCACTCCGGCCTTTCAATCCTCTTCATAATCCTCAAGAGCACGCTTTTAATATAGTCCATTCCTCTAGCCTTCCTACTTCTCATGAGACCGAGTCATCATCAATTAAGCAATCAGTCCTCCTTGGATAGTAATAAATTCAGTGGACGTATTGTACACTTCAGACAATACAAACGTTCCTAAACCGTGCATTTGTTAAACAATCCTTAGGAACATACAATAAACAATAGTAAATTGGAGATCTGTATTGCTGACCAGAATTTGGTTAGTCCATTGAAGACATTCTCAGCTTGTAGTTGGTGTTTTTTAGCCAACTTGTTCTTTCTGTGGTGAAGTATTGTTGTCATCTTAACCTCCGATCACTATAACATCAGAATGTAATGCACAATAGAAGACTGCCTGAAGGCATCATTTCCTAATAATTCCGAATAAATAACAAATATAATTAAATATATAAAGTGCTAAAATAAACAGTAATCAAACCTAATGCTTGACGCCTAGGCTTCGTTGAATAATACCAGTTTCTGTTCCATAAGGAAAATCAGGCCTTTACTTGGTGGATAACCAGAGGAATACATCTCTCTACCTGATTTTTACTTGTCTGCCGATTTTCGAAACACCTCATTCCTGAAATACGTGATGGAATGTAAAGGAGAGCTATTTTGAATGTAGCTTGGACACTGGAGGAATTAAAGGTCCATCAAATGTCAGCATACACTACCAGTGAACTCGACTGTGTCTAAACTTCTGTTCAGAAATCTTTTCTTAGTAAAGCAAATATGAAAAAGTCCGACTCGCAGGAAGTGCGTCATCTTTGCGCGGCTCCATTCTTAACCCTATTGTCATTTGGAAAGCTTGAAATAGATACAGTTATACTCAGAAAAAAGTGAGCGTTTTTATAAATTTGACCTTCTGCCACGGATAAATATATAAGAAACGTAGGGTCACTATTTTATATTATAAGTTTGGTTAGACCTTTCATGAAATCCTTTTATGACCCCAGATACGTCACGGATGACGAGGGTTACTGTGGGCGAGAGCTTTCGACGTAAATACGTCATTATCAAGCCACTGTTAAGTTAGTACTAACTTAACAGTGGCTTGATAATGACGTATTTACGTCGAAAGCGCTCGCCCACAGTACTCGCACAGATGCCAGTGACGACGGTCTCCACCGACAGGTATGACAAAGATATTATACTTTAAGTAATATCCTTGATCTGAATATTATTCAAATCACTCAGGATTCCTACTGATCCTAGAAGTCAACTCTAACTTGCTAATAAAAATAAATGGTAGTTTGCCACGGATAAATATATAAGAAACGTAGGGTCACTATTTTATATTATAAGTTTGGTTAGACCTTTCATGAAACCCTTTTATGACCCCAGATACGCCACGGATGACGAGGGTTACCTTACATCCTTATATGGAAAAATGTGTCTCAGTCCTTGTCAGGGTTAGCTCTAGAAAATCACTATTACTGTTTCTAATTTTCTTTTCATCTTTTACTATAATATCTACTAATTTAACACATAAATGCAATTAAAAAAAAATGATTGAAATAAAGACAAAAAGCCGTTCAAAAGAACAAAACAAACACATTTAAAGTTTTAAGCACTTTTTTCTCCGATTTGACATCGCCCAAAGAAAATTTAGTAAGCTTTCGAATGGCCACCTTCCACAACATGATTTCCCAACCGTTTGCGAGTTATTTAAGAAAACTTACGAAGAAGCCAAAACGTTATATGTCTGTTAATAAAATATTTGTAATTTCTGAACTCCAAACGTAACTAAAATTTTAATATATTGTTTGAAAGAATCTCGAAGTCTATAAAAAAGACCCTAAGCGCAACGATTATTGTCTCATGATAAACGATTCGATAAGTTCATTAATTAGAAACATTTGTCCAAAATGGCCCTGACGAAAGGTGGCTACTCTGTAACTAAACTATTCTCTTTGCCGTACTGGTTTTAATATTTGGTTTCAGTGTACATCAAGTCTACCTAATTAGAAATATATGATGGGAAAATAAGAAAAATTGGTTCGTTAGGAGTGGTTAGGGGCCAATTGGAGTGTGGTCTGCCCCTGTAAAGCGTATTTTTATTCCCGCCCCACCAAAGAATACAGAATTTGAAACTGTTAAGTAAAAATAGGTGTTTAGCTAAACATTTTGTTTTATCAACTGGTTAATAACAAATTAGGATTAATTACGATGTCGGCTTGTTAAGGATCCTAGAAATGTGGCGTAAACTAACCACATGGCTAAGGAATGTGCTTAATTTATGCAACTCCTGTGGATGGTATTTTTTTTTATTAATCTAATATTTAAATTTTGTATATTTAATGATTATCATTATATATTGTTGGCATTAGCTCCTCTTCAGAAATAATCCAGCTTCTAAGGGCCCAATTTTTTTTCCACCTATCAACTTTATCGAGATGACGTGTAACAGTATCGGCTTTCGGTATTCACTTCGTTAAAGGGTAACAAGTTTATAGAGTTTTAGTTGCTGCTAAAAGGGACTTAATCCATCAATAAGGGAGGAAGTCTAATTGGAACGGGGCTATGGCCAATCGGAAGTCTTGTCACGTTCTCTGCCTTGTGATTGGTCGAACCACTTCCCAATCACGTTTGAAGAACTGGATCCTTCTTGCGTTTGATGCTCTCTACGTTCATCATTAAATAGCAAAATTTTTAATTCGGCGGTTCTTGCATTATTCTTTTTCAACAGACTTTAATATAAAATTTAATTAGCGTAGAAAATTCCTATAAAGGGAAAAGTATCTTCTTTAACTATAGTCTTTTGTAATATGTATATCTGAAAGGAAAATAGTGATTCCAGTAGTTGGGTACTCTTGATCAAAATATGATAATGGGAATAGCCACGCCTCAGATGCCCCCACTTCTCAGCCGAATACCTTCCTTTTTGGAAGAATTTTTTGGATGACCTGAGGTCTACCATTCGTCATCCAACCATCCCCTGCGACTAGATTGGAGTAATGAGATGAGTGAGTCGTGTTCTATAATGTTTATGAGAGAAAATATCAATTGATATTACTCTCAATCGATAAAATTATAATGATTATTGTTCTCGGGGCTTTCTATTGAGACGTCTTGATTGTGAGAAGGATTATTGGATAAGGATTGGGCCCTGGGATTAGGATTTACTGTGGAAAGATGAAAAGGAAGTAGGTATGAAATTTTACAGGGATATTTAGGTCATTATGGAGGGCGCGACTTGCATAATTGGAGTATTCATTCACCTAGGACTTTACTTAGAAATGTTTCGACTGTGTGGATGTTGGAATGCTTATCAGAGGTGTATTTACTAAGTACATAAAGGTTTTATTAGTAAGTTATAGACAGTTGGTTTGTTATGTATGGATCAATGTTGGGCAAAATTAAAAACTCAAACTAAAATTAAAACTACATTTACTTTTTAGAATAAACTAAATCTAATCTAAAAATTGCAACCTAAAAAAAAACAAAAAAAAAAACTATGAATTATGAAACTATGAATTATGAAGTAACGAAAGATATTATATAAATAATCTAAGGGGTTAGGTCCGCCAGTAAATATACTGTTGTCATACCTGTCGGTGGAGACCGTCGTCACTGGCATCTGTGCGAGTACTGTGGGCGAGCGCTTTCGACGTAAATACGTCATTATCAAGCCACTGTTAAGTTAGTACTAACTTAACAGTGGCTTGATAATAACAACAGTGGCTAACTTGCTAATAAAAATAAATGGTAGTTTGTATGCATTTATTCTTGTGACTTTCTTTCTATATGAATTATAAAATAATAATTATTATAAGGTTTTTATCCTTTGAAAAGTTTGCTATAAATAGAACAAAGGGGTATGTTGAAATAAAATTCTTCTTGATGAGATGACATTACCTTTTCTCCTTTTATCCCATTTATTTTAGCTAGTTTTTTGGTTATATTGTTTTTTTAGCTCATTAGGGTTTAGTGTTTCAGGTCCATCCATTATGAAATTTCGAGAATTTTTTCTCTCTCTGCCAAAAACGCCCTCTTCCTATTCATCTTTATTATAATTCTTTTTCTTTACCTTTTCCTAGCGTATTTATGCTAAATAACTGTTTGCCATTTTCTCGAAATAATTAGGCTTTCTATTTTCATTTTTCTTACCTCATTGGACTATATTTATCAACTTCTACCAAAGACTTAGAAATATTTAGTGATTATGAATTAATAAGTTAATATTTTACACATAAATTCTAAAAGGTTAAAACTAAATTTGTTGTTATTAACAAGCTATAGTTGACCTCTAGTATATGTCTGCATCCTTGATGATCTGAATTACTCATCAACTGTATTAGTTAAAGAATAATTATTTTATAAGATGGTGACCCTATTTTTCTAACATATTTATATGTGGCAGAAGGTCAAATTCGAACAAAACCACTCACGTTCTACACTAGTCTTTTTTTGTGTTCTACATGTTTCGCGTTCATATAACGCCCCTCCAGGAGCTCTTAAAGTAATGTACAATTACAGTCTACACCACCCAGAACGTTCCGCAGATAGGGCCACGGTGTTTTTAACCTCCTGCCACATAAATATTTAATTATTTTGGCACTTTCCCCCGAAAAAAAGTAGCTATTGAGGTTGCACTCATGACGGAATTTTCGAAAAAATTCGTAAAGTATTTATTGATCTAACCTAGCAGAGACCGATAATGACCCCCGTTAAAATTGTTACATACACATATATATATATATATATATATATATATATATATATATATATATATATATATGTGTGTGTGTGTGTGTGTGTGTGTGTGTGTTAACAGGATAGCCGCCAAAGTGTTCGTTCTTTGTCACGAAACTTGGTATATAGCGCTCACTTAGCAAACTATTGAACGAGATCGTTAACCACAAAAATCGGTCCACCGGGAGGGGGAGGGGGTTACTCTAAAAACACTAATTTGACAGCCGCTATTTTTCTTATATTTCAACGAAACTCGGAATTCATTGTAGTCAGAGATGTGTATAATTTTATTTATAAATAGAGGGTGTCTGGTGGCAAATTTATATTTTTAAATACGATTATTTAAAAAAGTAATAAACAGTGCGGAGGGAGGGTGGCGCCGTTGGAATTATCGATTGTGCGGATTTGTCAGTCACGATGTCAACAAGCAAAACTGCCGTTACTGGTCTCCAAGAACCCGCAACCCTCGACTGAAACATCAAAAACTATTCCATTGCCCCAGGGTAACTGTTCGGTGTTCCTTATCCACGCATGAGATAATTCGACCATTTTTTTCGAAAATTCTCGAGGCCAGGCGACGAATGTCAACGGTGAAAATTACTGACGCATGATTACGGAATTCTTTTTGCCAAACCTGCGAGCTCATCCATCTTAGTCTTCACACACGTGGTTTCAACAGGATGCGGCGACTGCACACACAGCCAGAGCTTCGATGAATTTGCTTCGGGAACATTTCCCCCAAAAACTGATCAGTCGCTTTGGGGACATCCCATGGCCACCGAGGTCGCCCGATCTAACTCCCATGGATTTTTTTTATGGGGCTACCACAAATAGAGGGTTTATAATGGCAATCCCCATCTCTTGTGGCTTCAAAGGAAAATATTCGTCGAGAAATCAGCTCAATTGAACCAAGTTTACTGCAGCGTGTGGCGCAGAACACAAGGCTCCGTTTTGAACAGTGTGTTTAACTCGAGGGTAGGCATCTGGATGGCATACACTTTAAAAAATAAAATCTGCATTTCCATTCATTCTATCGTTCAATGCTCTTAATAAAACTTTGTGTCAAATATTACGTTTTTTATTTAAGTTTGAAAATATAAATCTGATACCAGACACCCGTTACAAATACGAATCTATTCAAACTTTATATGTTTGTAAATACGATAATAAATAAATTCGTATTTATAAGTGTAAAAATGAATTTATTTGTATTCACGCATATTAATTATATAAATACAAATATTATTCGGAAATTTTCCTGTAAATAAAATTTATTCTTATCTACTATATATTTGTCAAATACCACTCACTGACTCACTCACTGACTCACTGACTCACTGACCTATCATCGCCCAGCCCAAACCGCTAGACAGAAAAACTTGAAATTTTGCATGGACACTCCCTATAGACCAAAGACGCTCGCTAAGAAAGGATTTTTTTGATATTCGAATTTTTAAGTATTTTTTGAGGGGTTTAAAATTTTAGTTGGTTAGAGCAGCCATGCCTAGGTAGAATGCGTTGCTAGGACGATAAGAGAACAGCTGTTACCGTACATTATCTATTTCATAGTATTATTTTTAATTGAGGTTAATTTCAACTATGATGGCAGTCCTTGAATTACTTGAAATAAACTGTGATTTTGTCCCTCATAGAATTTAAGCCCTGGTGATGGTCCATCCGAGGTAATAATATCCCGAACCACTTGACACAAAAATTTGAAATTTTTTGCACAGGTAATCCGTTTAGAATGTAATCTGTTTAGGGGGGTTTGAATTATTAAGAAGTTCCTCATCGGCTCAAAAATGGTTCGATTTTGATAACATTTGGTACAAAAATCTTTCTTCCCATTTAAAACGTCGAGTTCATTGACCAGTTGAATCCGTTTACTGGAACATGGTTTTTGGAGTGAAATTTGTGTTAAAGTTTCCTTAACGAAGGAAAACGGAATGAAACCATTTTTTAAGCGAGTTCTGTAGCCATTTACCAGAAAAATTGATAGAAATAATTTTCAAAACTCATTTTCTGTTTGGGTATTCAGAAACGAAGCATATAGAAAAAAATTGTATGAATGGTAATACAAAGTTTTCGGATATCAGTATATTTTCTAAAATATCTCGAAAACGGTTGGGAACTCGTAGTAAGTGGAAGGCGGCTATTCAAAAGGTTACTAAATTCTCTACAATAAGATTCTGAGGGGTCTCCCGTAGTCTAGTGGCTAGCGCGCTGGATTCATAAGCGGGAGATGGTGGGTTCGATTCCCACCTCCGGCAGGAATTTTCTCATCTCAAGGCTCGCTGGGAAAATTCCTCGCTGCGCCCTGGATGTCGGCGGTAATGACCTAGAAGTAGATGCGCCGTAAAAAAAAAAAAAAAAAAAAAAAAAAAAAAAAAAAAAAAAAAAAAAAAAAAAAAAAAAAAAAAAAAAAAAAAAAAAAAAAAAAATAAGATTCTGTTGTAATGTTCGGTGGGGCGATGTCAATCGAAGAGATAAGTGCTTAAAACTTCAAATTTGTTAGTTTTATGCTTTTCAACGTGTATTTGTCACTGTTTACCTAACTTTTTAAGCGGTTGTTGTATTTCCTGGGTAACTTTAAAGTCTGTGCAATAGTAAGCTGTACAAAATTATGTAGTAGCGTTAATTTTGATAATATCTTATTAAACTCAATATAAAAAATACTTATCGGCCGTGGTAAAGCAATAATATCCCGAACCACTTGCCAGAAAAATCTGAAATTTTGCACGGACGACCCGTTTAGAATGTGAACACTCGCTAAGAATGTTTTTTTTTTTTTTTTTTTTTTTTTTTTTTTTTTTTTATATATATATATATTTAAATGTTTCAGTACGTTTCGGTGGGTTTGAATTATTAAGAAGTTCCTCATCGGCTCAAAAATGGTCCGATTTTGATAACATTTGGTACAAAAGTCTTTCTTCTCAATTAAAAGGTTCATTAACCAACTGAATCCGTTCACTGGAACATGGTTTTTGGAGGAAAATTTGCGCGAACAAGTCGGAACGCTTCATTTTTGTAGTCCATATGCTTGCAGGTACTCGTTGTATAGATTCCTTAACGTAGGAAAACGAATGAAACCATTTTTAAATTGATTTCTGTAACCGTTTACGAGAAAAATTGATAAAAATATTTTGCCAAACTAATTTTCTGTTTGGGTATTCAGAAACGATGATTGGTTCACTTGAAACTTGTACCAGGTATTTGACACTCATCTTATCTGAGATATTTAAACTTTGGTATCATTTAAGAATATATGGAGGTAAGAAGTATATGAAAAAAAAAAATGTATTAATGGCGACACAAAGTTTTTGGACTCAGAATATTTTCTAAAATATCTCGAAAACTGTTGGGAACTCGTAGTAAGTTGAAGGCGTCTATTTGAAAGGTTACTAAATTCTCTACAAAAATGATTCTGTTGTAATGTTCGGGGCGATGTCAATCGAAGAGATAAGTGCTCAAAGTTGTTAGTTTTATTCTTTTCAACGTGTATTTGTCTCAGTTTACCTAACTTTACTCCCCAACGTAAACAAGCACGGATACCTCTACATGGTGTTTCCTGGGCAACTCGAGAGTCCGTGCAATAATAAGCTGTACAAAATTATGTAGTAGCGTTAATTTTGATCATACCTTATTTAACGCAATATAAAAACTACTTATCGGCCGTGGTGAAGCACGGATAGTCAGCTAGTTTACAAATAAAAGTGCTTAGTGTTGCAGCTCCTGCGTAACTGACTTTGTATATTTCAAAAAATCGGTATTCGTTATGGTCGTCTAAAGAGAAAAATACGTTGTAAAAATAAACAAATCCGTTCATTAGGAGAGGGGTTTACTCCGGACCGAAATGACTAATTTGCTCATACAGCTCGTAATTCCAGTTATATTGCAACAAAACTCGGAAAACGTCTAGGGTATCTAATGAGAAAGAAGTGTTGTAAAAATAAGCTAAATCTGTTTATCGGGAGGGGAGAGGGTTACTTTGTACTATGTTTGAATAGAATATGCCCAGGGAACGTAGGTTGCCGAAACTGCCTTTAGGAGCGCCTCTGTATACTTCTACTACTAGGGGTGCTGCATCAAGCAAAGTTTTCGTGTATTTCGGAAAACGCTGTCGTGTTTTTCAAGAAATAATTTATGAAAAAATATTGGAAGTTTTATATTTTTTCCTAATTTCCTGTAGAACGATGTAAAGCTTATTTTTCGAACTATTCTTATAATGAATATAATGAATCAGTCTCGGACAATTGTTCGAGATAGAAACACGTTTTGTTCCTTTTCTTGGAAGTAGAATAGCGTTATTGTTTAACACGACTTGTTATAATTGTATCATATTGGGCCAGAAAATGAAGGCCATCACGTTTTGGATAGATTAGGAAGGAAAAAAAAACTTATTTATGAGGGGGCGATATCTAAACGATTGATCCTGGCAAGTAGGAACAAACTATTGGATTGAAAAGAAGACTCAAAAAGACAAGATAAGGGTAAGTGAAGCTGTATAAGAAAGTTTGCAACGGTCGGCCAGTAAATCAGACCAATAAAGAAGACGAATCGCCTTGGAACAACTGAAGCTATATTGGAGTCATAACTCGCGGGCTGGGTTCCCATCGGTTCCTCTCCTCTCTCCCCCTCTCTCCCTCTCTCTCTCTCTCTCTCTCTCTCTCTCTCTCTCTCTCTCTCTCTCTCTCTCTCCCCCCCCCCCTCTCTCTCTCTCTCTCTCTCTCTCTCTCTCCCCCCCTCTCCCTCTCTCTCTCCCTCTCTCTCTCCCTCTCTCTCTCTCTCTCTCTC